>OX352478.1:4642500-5242500 GCA_947093115.1 Brenthis daphne | reverse complement strand
ATTTCATACGATGCCTAATTTCTATTTAAATACGGAACACGCAAATGTTTATATTTGTCCATACTTGTGTATTTACTTCTGTACCTATATACAAGTTAGTACACGATCTCAGTGGATGGCTAGCATGTACGGTCAGTCTTTTTGTCAAAAAACTGTCTCAGTAACAGCACGGAGATGGGAAGTTGGCGGTGTTTCACCCCCGTACCTCGGAGAACACGTAAAACCATTGAGTTGCGCCTTATCTCTCACTGGTCGCGTCGAATTGTCGTCCCACCGGAGTATGAGAGAGACAGGAATAGTGAATGGAATATAATTTTTCCTGCAGTTGCCTAGTCCCACTGCTGGGCTTCCCTTCAATACGAGAGGGATCAGGCCATAGTCCACCACGCTGGCCAAGTGTGAGTTAGCGGACTTCATATGTGTTTCGAAAACTTACTAACTTGGTTGTCTAAGACATGCAGGTTTCTTCACGATATTTTCTTTCACCGTAAGATAAATGATATTTATGTGGGAAATGATTCGCACATGAAAATATCAGAGAGGTGTGAGACCTGGGATTTGAATCTGATTCACTGTCCCAAGCAGGGCTCGGAACTGGTTTAAAAAAGAACGGTTTATTTTGGTAATGTAATGGTTAATTCATCGCTCGTTCTTTAATCGATTAATGAAAACAAACGGTTTAGTAAATCGAATTAATAATGGTTAACGGTTATTCTTAGAGAATGGTTGGATTTCGGTTTTGATACCGAAATAAACCGGTTAATTCATTCATAAGTAAGAAACGTGCATGCATCCTTCTACTAAGCCATTCATCGTTAACAAAGACAAAGACGCGCCAAATGTAAATACAAAAACTTATTTTAACCGGAAAATTTTGTTCATAACACCTAAATTTGTCAAAAACCGTTCTCCCAGATTTAACCGGTTAAAGAACGAAACCGAAATCCTAAACCGAAAAGCGTTTCGGTTTGGGGTCATTGATTAAAACCGGTTTAAAAATTGAACGGGTTTCCGAGCCCTGGTCCCAAGCGAGCGTGTTACCACTGGGCTACCACTGCTTTAATCGCAAGCTATAACTAGTATGATATCTGTCTGGACGTAATAATTTACACCACATAATAACGGCATCTGTCGCCTCTGATGTTTAGAGTAAATAGTTGTATGAAAATGTTGTCTATATACAATAATCGAGATGAGAGCGAATTGAGGGCAGGTTTTTTTGAAATAATTATTTCTGTCAATATAAATTTAACTTTTTTTCGACATCTAAATGAAGGTTATTCTCACGTTGGCTAAACATTTTCGTATATTATATTTTCGTCGATTGTGGACCGGTTTTTTGATAGTAAGATCTTAGTGATCAGATAAGAATGACATTTAAATTAAAAAATTTTAACGCTTGCGTATGCCATAAAAGTTGTTAAAATATTAGAATAAGTATACACTTAATTATATATATATATATATATATATATATATATATATATATATATTATATATATATATATATCAAATGCCAAAGTATTTATTATAAAGGATTTTTTCTAAATTAAAAACTTATATATATATATAAATCAAATGCCAAAGTATTTATTATAAAGGATTTTTTCTAAATTAAAAACTAGTATGAGTATATTTTCCCCAAAAAATCTAAATTAATTGCATACTAGAAAAATGTAACATTAATAACTTTGAACTGAATTTAATTAATGACTTTGTCTTTTTATTTTGTAATATATGTATATCATATTTTGTAAATAAAGCTAAGTGTACGTGATTCCAAGCTCCAGCACTCGAATTTTTAACACGAAAATAACATAATTTCTTATTCGTATATTGTAGCAATAAACTTTATATTGTACAGATTATATATTAAGTAAGATAATTATTTTTATTCCTCATAAAATAGCAACACTCGGATTATAAAACCCAGTGTTGCCGTATCTATATTGTAAAATAATTTTATTAAATTGTAAAAAGTTTTAAAATAATTATAAAACATCCAAAATATTTAATACAACTCTATGATATAATAATAATAGTTTTAAATGTTCCTTTGGTAAAAAAATATTAAAATTAATTATTATTATTATAGAAGTAAAGTTATTACTAAGAATAACATGTTAGCGTAATGTATGATTATATTATATTCTTACTGCGCACGATCTTGTATTGCTTTCTCTAAAATAATTGTAGGTGTTTGAAACGAACGCTTTCTTTATATTAAAGGGAAATCCAATCATAATTGGCCCAGCATTTTTAAGCATAAATTTTTCTAACCTTAGAATCTTACGTACGTATTTATATTAAGTACTAGCCACTCACCCTCGCTTCGCTCGGGTTCCTCCCGAAGTTGATTCTTAATATAAACTACCATCCCCATTTTCACCCCCTTAAGGGATGATTTCCGGAATAAAAAATATCCTATGTCCTTCCCAGGGTCTCAAAATATCAGCTGACCAAATTTCATCTAAATCGGTCCAGTGGTTTTTGAGTTTATTCGTTACAAACATACAAAAATACAAATCTTTCCTCTTTATAATAGTAGTGTAGATGTAGACTAGCGACTCACCCTTGCTTCGTTCCCTCGTTTTGACGGTTAGTACGGAATAGATAGACTATTCAGTATACAAATAGGTACGAGGTATATATACATAGGTACGATGAGTTAAATATCTAAAGCTTTTTTTTCATTTACTAAGGCATTGAATGTAACATCTCGATAGACTTATCGAACTCAAATAAGGTTGTGGGCATGCTCACTCACCGTGCCCATAACGGTGGATCCGCGCTTGACATTTATTACAAAATACTGCCGTCATAATAAAGAAGGCCCTAACTAACAATTTGGTAAAAAATGACTTAAATACAGATTAGGAATCAACAAAGAAATGCTATACTCTTATATACTTGATATATGATTCTATCTTATCATCTATATCTATCTTACTCATATATACTTGATATATGAGTAAGATCATAAAGCTCTAATGCCCGATTTCACCAACATCCCATAAGCCACCACCTGCGTATGGGATCCCTAGCTTAAAAGTTCCCCTAAACTAGCCCCTAAATTATTATTTTTTTTACCATCGTCAGAGACCGTATTTCTAGTACCTATATTTAGGTGGCATTTTAACATTTAGATTTTAGGTGACCAATAACTGTCGGTGAAACAGAAACTGTCCCCTAACAGCCCCCTAACCATGCTTAGGGGATCCCTTAAACTTAGGTGACGTTGGTGAAATCGGCCATAAGTCTTATGAATCCGGCGATACCATAACCATTTTCATCGTACAAACTTCTACTAAGTACTAAGACAAAACTCGACAAATATCTCGATATCATCTTTGACGAAGTTGCGGCCTTCTTTTTTATGACGGCGTGGTTTAGACTTATGAGAAAGCAATACAGTCAGCGCCACTGTAAGCGAAGAACACCAAATTTAAGATAGTTTTGGATAATTGAATGTTTTCTAATCGTAATTTTACCGTATATATAGATGTCGTATAGTACGAGTATGTTTAAAGTTTAACTATTTATTGTACATTTGATGTAATCTGTTATTTGCACAGATAATTAATCTGTGTATTTATTATTCAAGTATTCATATATATGAATACTTACATAATAAACATCATTTTGAATACAGAATATATATTCTGTTTTCAAAATGATGTCTAATTATCGCCATGAAAATAAAATTTTGATCCAATTTTTTTCTATAAGTAGCATATATGTTTGTTCATCGCTTTATTTTAAAAAAATCGGTATTTTTAATTGAACACGCGTTGTTTAGTAACGAATAAAATTTTATCTTAATAGAGATTGATGCATTTTTAGAAATAGTATTTGTCTTAATTTACGTTTTAATTATTGTACTTGAAGAAGTTAAGATCAAGGTTCCGGTGAAGTTTCTGTGAAGATTCAAATAGGCAAAGACTCAGCGTCCGGAGCTCTATTCACTGTTATGTACCCGCCAGAGATATAATGTAAAGATATATTTGATGAAATAAAAGGGAGCTCGGGATAGTGCGATGTTATTTTAAAATTTATATGTTTTTAGAATATTACACTTCCTTGCCTGAAGTTCTGTGACAATGGCTGAGCTCAACTATAATTTTGACTTTATTTAACTGAATTTAACGAAACGTTGTTTTTGATATAACAAAGAGATGCACAAATATGCTCAGTGTGAGATTTCTGACAAGTCTCACGCAGTTCCCCAAGCAATGGAGCTGCTCAATTTCTGCACTCGCATTTGGCTCACCACATCTTTAACCATATTAGCCTTTTCATCTCTCTTGACATGAAATCGATGTAGAAGATTTAACTTAGGGTGTTGATATATGTTTTTGCTAGAAACTCTTTTTGGATGGATATAAGAAGATATTCTAATTTTATTAACAGGAAATGTCCATGTAACACGAATGTCAACTTATTTTTCTGGCATCAGTTCGCTGGGGGAATGATTCTGATTAACTAATTTGGCTCCATTTGCTTGGTTTGCCTTCGCTGCTAGACGACGGTGGAGCTGCTCTCAACAACTCCTATGACCCATAGAACTTGAAAAATTGAAGCAGAAGAGTATAGCGAGTCTTCTTTAATTTCTTTGCAATTCCCGATGTAAAGTGGATGATACACACATAATTTCTCTGTTTTCACTTTGAATAAAGCTTATGTTTATGATCAATTTGGGCAATTTGATTATTAACTTGTCTGAGTTAAAATGAGTTTAGCATCAAATAGATAAAATGAGTGGAGACCTCCCATAAAATATAGTAGCGCCCCCAAAATCAATTTTGAATCAAATATAACAATAATTTTCCTACCACACCAAAAAACAGAAATAAACTAATGGTCAACTTTAAAGATCTTGCTCCTTCTTGTTTCTTGAAGAAAAATCCTGTCATCTTCACTATCTATTAATTGGTAACAATAACAATGTTATGTTTAACATTATCATTAGTAAACTCTTCCAAACTTGAGCTCTCGTCACCTATTTCATTCTAATGTTTAAATTAAATAAAACACCATTATCGGCCACGCAAATTCGTGTTTGTTGTTTTTCATAATACAATTTTTTCGTACTTATTATTAGGTTTTTACTCTTTAATACTATCGTAATATAGTACTTTTCCATGAAGTCCATCATATGGTCCTTGGTAATGAAAATGTCTGACGGTGTTTCTAAAAGCAAGAAACTCTGTTGTGTCTTCATTTGATTCTATTGCTTAAAAAACTATACAGACAAATACAAATAGCGACTATGTTGCACGTTATGTATGATCTATACAAATATTTGTCTCGCACACGAATTAAACTCACAGCTTTAGGGTCACCAGAAGGCCGTCGCAGGTGCGTTTGAAATGGACAGCTACTATATAACCTCTTCCTTTTTGAAAATCGGTAAAAAATATTTAAATTGAAATTGAGTCAAAGGAAATCTATAAAATTAATTTTTTACAATAAATGTGTTTGGAGATCAAAAAATTAATGGCTTTTACAATTTTTATTCAAATTTTGTTGTTATACCTACCATCATAGAATATCTGGATCCAAATTTTTTGTAGTAAAAACTTCAAAATAGGGACAGCTCTATGTCCCTTGGAGAATATTCTACGTCACCCCGTATTCGCAAATCGCTTATTTTAGATAATAGTGTTGTAGGTATTGCTCTTAACCAATCAAATTCCGACTTTCTTCAAATAATATTTATAGCACTTTAAATCGTATTTTCTAATATGAAAATACTCAGTCCATGAAGAAGATAAAAAGAACACCTGCTCGGAATGCAGTTATGCCGAGGAGAGCCTAAGAGCAATTCCTCAGGTTTTTTTTTATTTTTCGGTCAAATTATTTGTATTTACTTCATATAATATGGTGGCTGCTGTACAGTGTGCAATGGTTAAATTCTTTTACTAAAAACCTATCTTTATCTAATAGCAACAGAAAACTAGGGAAAGAATTTCGAATGATGAACAATCAGATGAATAGTTTTGGAGTTTATCTTCTACAAACTCACGAACTTCGTATCCATGTACATACTCGTATGTGTAGATAACAGATTACTTCAGGCCGTCGTAGTCGATGTTACTTAGATGTCTGTAACTGTGTTTCAATAAACTGGACGACGGAAATTTATTCATTGTTTTATTTATCTACCCTCCATTCCTTCAGCAATTTCCAAACTTTCCACCCTTTGCAGAAAACGTATGCCTTACTACTTGACTTACCCTCGGTTCGTCAGGTGCATCCCTGTGTGCCTTACAGTAGCTATATGTTACTTCGTTCATGATCTATCTGTGTATTAAATTTTATCAAAATCTGTTCAGCAGTTTCAGTGTGAAGGAGTAACAAACACACAAATAAAAATCTCTTACATTTATAAGTATCGGTGTAGGTAGAGCCATTTCCGAGATTGGGTGACTATTATCTTAACATGGAATCCGGGGGAAGTATTACATTTATTTAGTTAAACTCTTTTTTCAGAAAAAAATTTAAATCGGTAGGTCATGTTTATTGGTAATATTATCAACAATTATGAATTCTTATCAAAATAAGTATATAATTCATCGTTTAAAATGTTTAAAACAAAAGACTTTTCCCTTTTACTGCATATAATTAGGACAAATGGTTAACGAGATAATACGACATACTCATAGGTATGGAACCGCGACCGTGTCGTAATCTAATGAGTGATATTTTTAAAAGATGGTTTTTTTTTATAAAGAGGTAAAGTTTATGAGTTTGTGAATTTTTAGTTTGTGATGTTATAGTGGGTAATCTCTGGATCTACTAACCCGATTTAGACGAAATTTGGTAAGAAGATAGTTTGAGACTCTGGGAAGGACATAGGATACTTTTTATCCCGGAAATCATCCCTTGAGGGGGTGAAAATGGGGATGAAAGTTTGTATGGGGAAGCAAGCTACGAACCCGAGCGAAGCGAGGGGGAGTCGCTAGTTTTATTTAATATAGCTGACATTCAGGAAAATATTATGTACATATAATGTAATCCCGCAATCAATTTTGCGATCCCGGGGAACGTCTACATTAACATCAACATTCGAGATCATTGATCCTAAATGGCACCTTTGCCGATCACTAACAGTTGTGTAACAACTTTGTGTAACATTCAAAAAGCAATGAGTTAATTTCGTCATGCCCATATTTTCTATTTAGGTTATTATGGTTAGTTAAGCCGAGTCGATTTTTATAGATTTACTAGCATCGCCCGCGGCTCCGCCCGCGTTCAGATGACCAAAAACCAAATTCTGAGGTTTTACATATTAGTATACTCTTACATTGCAGTTTTTGTATTTTTTCTTAGAAATAAGATATTTTCCCGCGGTAAAAAGTATCCCATATGTTGACCCGGATAACCAGCTATCATCATACTAAATTTTATTAAAATCCCTCCAGTGGTTTTTCCGTGATGCGGTAGCAGACAGACAGACAAAAATTCTAAAACTACAGATTCGGCCTCTGTATCGATAATAATGTTTATTTCAATAAGATTTTCCAAAAAATATTTAATGTAGAGATTCGCTTAGTTACAATTTTATTATATGTATAGATTTTGTCCAAGACATTACTGTCTTGGCCAAATTAATACCTATTTATTCTTTTTATCTGACTGCGGCTAAGTCCAAAGGAGGGTTGTTGCGTTTTCTAACTATCTATAGGTACGTATTGTAGCAACAAATTGAATTTATTGTAAAAGTATATCAAGTTTTTATTGAAATTTTACATGTAGGTATAGGTAACTAAAATCTCTTCAGATTTTGATGACACGTTTGGCTCAGTTTGTAGTGACCCTACTTGCTGTGCCAGCGGTCGCGGGTTCGAGTCCCGCTGGGGGCAATCATTTGTGTGATGAACATGAATGTTTGTACTCCAGTCACGGGTGTTTTATATTTATAATATGTATGTATTTAAAGTGATATATGTGTAGTGTATCAACTATCCGGTACCCATAACACAAGCCTCGTAGCTTACCATGGAACTAGATGGTGCTGTGTGTTAATGTTCTAACATATTTGTATCAGTTTTATTTTGAGTTTTTCCCCCCCTAAAATAATGAATGCCGTATCTCTGCTATAGCTAAGTTTCATCCAAATCTGTCCAGCAGTTTTGGCTTGACGGACGAACAAAACGAATACATATAGAAACATTCACATTTATAATTTTGGTAAACTCAACGTGGGACTCGAACCTAGAACCTCACGCTTTGCCGCTACGCTCTTCCGCCACTGGGCATACGAGGCAAAACTTGATATACAATCACTATACGTCGTCAATAAAAGCCTGTATTATTTAAAGTGTGGTACGTCCGTGTACAATCTGGGACTCAGATCATTGGCTTCGTTCCCATGCGCTGGGCAGGGCTAGCCAAGTGCATCATTAGAGGGTCGCAAGGAATATTTTGCAGGTCTTTCCTTGCTTTGTAATAACAGTACCTGGGCTACCGAGCTTCGGTCGGAGTTTTGGCCTAAAGTACATTTTTTTAACTAAGTAAAAACTTGAGTAAATATTAATAAAAAAAAACAAAAGTAAAAACATTGTATGCGATCGAGATTCGAACCTGGACACCGGTAATTGTTGATGTTGCACCTTGGCTGGTTGACCACGATGCTTATGTTCTAGCATGCGAATTACCGACCATATTTTGCGTGGAATAGCAAAAGAAAACTGCATGAAAACTCGAAAACACGCGTTTTCTCAGACATAAGACTAATCTAGATCGATTTATCGCCCCCGAAATCGTTGGAGCCGTTTCCGAAATTCAGATTGTATGTATATATATATATATATATATATATACAAGAGTTGCTCGTTTAAATATATTAGATTTATCGTATTTCGTCTTTTCGTCTGTTTAAGACAACACAAGCCGTGTCCTTGTTTACAAAAAAAGGAAAATTCATTCAAATAAATGGAGAAGTTTCTCGATGTTGATAATATCATATCTAACGCAATACAATTATAATATAGGTCAAAACCAGTAAATCAAAGAAAACATTTTTGAAATCTATCAATGACTGAGAAATTAATTCAAATTCCGACCGTCAAGGTGTGACGTGTGACGTAACAGAATTATTCTTACATGCGCAATTCTACACTTTCGTAACTTTTTCATTTGTTAATTATTATATTGCTGCATGTTTTAATAAGTTTGTTATATTTTTTAACACTTAATTTCTTTATAATCTATAGGTACATATAATAACATTGTAACTAAGCCGAATCTGTACATTAAATATTGTTTGGAAAATCTTATTGGAATAGACATTTTTTTTTTTTGCCAAATGGTATGGTGTATTTGCCAAATAGTAGCGCCGTCTGTATATCCATACTAATATTATAAATGTGAATGTATGTTTGTTTGTTTACATTTATATTACATCTTGGAAAGACGGATTGTCGTGATTTTTGTTAATTGGAGATAGTTGAAGGGCTAGAGAGTGACATAGGCTACTTTTTACCGCGGGAGATTATCTAATTCCCACGGGAAAATACGTTATAGTACAATCCAAAAAATACTTGTGATCAGAATTACTTGAAAATTAAATATGTGTTTTAGCATTTTTCAAAATTCTTCCCACAAGGAGGTAAAATACGGCATGAAATTTTGTATGAAACCTACCTCTTTAGAGTTCTTGTTTTAGCGCAAGCGAAGCCGCTGGTTCTGCTAGAAATACTATAAACACAGGGCACCAAAAGTTAAATATGGACTTTTGCAGACAAATCTTTGGGAATTCCAAGTTGGAAATGTATCGATGGATCAGATCCAACGCGCATTGAATACAAACACTCATCCATTCTTTCATCTACGTAGGTAGGTACATATATCTTGAGACTTGTCGGTGGTTATTCCCGCGATATCTTCCACTTTATATGGATTTCGCATATAAACCATTGAGGATATTTAAAAAGATATTGAATTTACGCCATTTTAGTACGAAATCGGAACTTACTATTTCTTTTTCCTTGTTAACTTATCTTATAAATGTGAAAGGGTCCGTCAGTTTGTCATGCTTTTATACCCAAACCGCTCGATAGAGAATTATGAATATTGGCAAAACATATAGTTTGCTTATTGCTATTAATAGAAATTCATTTGAAATACTTTGATTTATTTTTTAATGATTAATAAAATTAAAATTTATAATCTGATAATGATGATGTTCTCCAAGCCGATTCCGGCTACGGCGGCCAATCTCATTGAGACTAGCCAACTGCGCAGGAGATATTATAGTGCAACAAGTCTACGCGCAGACACAACGTTCACTCTCTACTCCTGTCACTCTCATACCCCGGTGGGACGACTGCTCGACACGACCAGTGAGAGTTAAGGCGCAGGACTGACAGCTCTACGTGCTCTCCGAGGCACGGGGGTGAAACACCGCCAACTTTCCAACTCCGAGCTGTTACTGAGACTTACTATACAGAAAGACTCAATAACTAAACTTGGCCCGACCCGGGACTCGAACCCAGGACCTCCGAGTGTGCAGCCGTACATGATAGCCACTACACCACCGAGGCAGTTGCAGTTATAATCTATGCTATATATTACTATATAATATTATAAAGTGATAAAGTTTGTGAGTTTGTGACGTTGTAGGAGGTAATCTCTGGATCTACTGAACCGATTTAGATGAAATTTGGTAAGAAGATAGTTTGAGATCCTGGGAAGGACATAGGGTACTTTTTATCCCGAAAATGATCCCTTAAGGGGGTGAAAATGGGGATGAAATTTTGTACGGGGAACCAAGCTAGGGACGAACCCGAGCGTAGCGAGGGTGAGTCGCTAGTATCAAATATTCTAGGATATTAAAGACTAGCGACTTACCAAATAAACATATCAAAAATTCATTGTCCCAAATCATTAAACACTCTACTAAAATGAATGAATTATTTGGACCTTATGGCGAATGTTTAGAAAAATAATATTTATTGTTTTTTTGCATTCTTAAATTGCCACTCTCGAGCTCTACGATGTTTAATCTCAAAATTCCAAAAAGCACAACTTTTCATTCCCTCTTCAAATTTTAATTTTACGATAAAAGGTACTTAGTGTTTGCGCTCCAAATTTAATCAATCTCTATACCAAAATTAATTAAAATTGGTTTAGTGGTTTAGGTTTGAAAACTTAAACAGACAGACGGCTACTTTCATATGTATTATTTCGCATTTACACTTCATTTGTAACCTGTACCGTAAGTACAAAACGGTATAAGTGACCATTTATTTCGTTTAATAACGTTGTAAATTTTATTTTCTAAATAACGACATAACGGTTAGTTTAAATATAAAGTTAATGTGAAGATTTGTTTTTTTATACACATGTTTCTTTGAATAAAGTGACAAACTAAAAACTACTGGACCAATTTTTAACAATCTTTTCATCTAACAAAAGTTACATTATCAGCGAATGACTATAGAGTAGGCCATATTTTTATTTTCAAAAAACTATATGTCCCCAAGAAAATTGCAATAAGGTATCTAAAATTTGTGTAAAATTCATGTGCGAATCATTTCCAACATGATTACCACTTGTCTTAACGGCGAAGGAAAACATTGTGAGGAAACCTGCATGTCTGAGAGAACTTAGCAAGTTTTCGAAAGACGTGTGAAGTCCGCCAACCCCCACTTGGCCAGCGTGGTGGACTATGGCCTGATTCTCCCCGTACTGAAGGGAGGCCTATGCCCAGCAGTGGGACGTTAAAAAGGCCTGAATACATACATACATCTAAAATTTGTCTACATATAATAGCTAAGGATAAACCCGAGCGAAGCAAGGGTGAGTCGCTAGTCTCATACAAAGCAGGTGTTGTTGCGCTCCAATATACGCATCAATAACCACCATCAAGAGCCTCGGCGAGCGACCAGTACGTGACGGAGCACCCACCGGCGTCTTAAACCCATAGCCGACACGACGACTGCTATACAGCATTCGAAACGTCTGGAACCAAAAATCAAAATAAATCCGCAAAATAATCCGAAAAGATAGTTTTATTTAAAATTATATTTCAATTTAATTTTTTTAGGCCAGACTATCTAACGCTCGTCAGTATCATTCTGAAAGATCGACATGAGAAATGAACACTATCAAAAATCAGGATGTGTGAGGAGAATAGTTAATTTGAATGCAATTCTGAGCTTTCCAAATCTATACATCTATAGGTACATATAATAAAATTGTAACTAAGTCGAATCTGTACATAAAATATTTTTTGGAAAATCTAATTGAAATAGACATTATTATCGATACAGAGGCCGAATCCATAGCTTTTAGATTTTTTTATGCCTGTCTGTCTGTTATCGCATCACAGAAAAACGACTGGAGGGACTTTGATGAAATTTGGTATGATGATAGTTAACAAATAGAATCAGGTCAATATATAGAATATTTTAACCGTGGGAAAATATCTCATTTCTGAGAAAAAATACAAAGCCTGTAATGTAAGAGTATACTAATATATAAAACCAAAGAATTTGGTTTATGATCATCTGAACGCGGGCGGAGCCGCGGGCAATGCTAGTGTGAATTAAGAATAAGACTGTTTGAGGCCAGCCTAATATTTTCTTTGCTTAATTTTTGTAGCTGAACAGATAATTGGATTTATATCTACTTTATATCAACAATTAGCTATTCAAATGATACCGCGAATTCATCAGAAGTCCTACGTAAAAGAACCGTTTAGAGAAGCAAAAAATGCCTAATGTTTTTGGAGGTTTTATTTCAATTTAATACAATATACATAACTTGTACCAACGTTGTATCAGGCAGTTATATAGTTGTATATAGCACTTATTTATTAAATTAACTAGCATTGCCCGCGGCTCCGTCTGCGTTCTGATGATCAAAAACCAAATAAAATAGCGCTATTGTTTTTTTTTCTCAAGATAAGCTATTTTTAATAGTGTTTGCCTCATTTAGTAAGTTACCTTGCTAAAATATATATAGTATCATCGTGGTTTTATTCTAACCAGTTTTTGTATTTTTTTCAGAAATGAGATATTTTCCCGCGGTAAAAAGTATCCTTTATATTGACCCGTATGACCAGCTATCATCAAAATCCCTCCAGTCTGTTTTTCTGTGATGCGCTAACAGACAGACAGACAGACAGACAAAAATCTAAAAACTATAGATTCGGACTCTGTATCGATAATAATAGTAATTAATGTCTATTTCAATTAGATTTTCCAAAAAAATATTTAATGTACAGATTTGACTTAGAATTTTATTATATGTATAGATTATCGAAGTATTAAAAATCACATGAACGTGTATCAATCGACAGATTTACGAAAATAATAGGGTTTACTTACTTTATAAGCGAGTCCTTGCAAATATTTTTTTTATGTAATGTCAATTTGTGTGCTAACCTTACCTATACTCTGTTAAATGTAAACGCAAACATTTGTAGGCTTCCTCTAGCTCGATTGTACTTGACCGTGACCACTCATCTATACATATAATAAAATTGTAACTAAGTCGAATCTGTACATAAAATATTTTTTGGAAAATCTAATTGAAATAGACATTATTATCGATACAGAGTCCGAATCTATAGTTTTTAGGATTTTTGTCTGTCTGTTACCGCATCACAGAAAAACCACTGGAGGGATTTTGATGAAATTTGGTATGGTCATAGCTGGTTATCCGGGTCTACATATAGGATACTTTTTACCGCACTAATATGTAAAACCTAAGAATTTTTTTGGCCATCTGAACGCGGGCGGAGCCGCGGGCAATGTTGTATACTGTATACTATACATACAAGTCTCAGTCTATGGCTTCTCCCAAACACTTATTACCTCTTGGTTTAAAATAAATCTTAGGTAGATTTAAAGAGTAGTTTAAAATGATGTTTGAGCTATTGCCTCTATTACTGCTAGGATAAGAAGTATTTCATGTGTTAATTTAGTGTACAATCTATCTTTTTAGGGACATAGTGTATGCATACTGCAGTCAGTGGTAGCCCAGTGGTGACCCGCTCGTTTAAGCTGTAAAGCAGTTTCTGAGATTAACGCGCATAAACGTACAGACAAACATTCTAAAAATAATTGTTTTGGGTTATAACTTATATCCCCCAATAATAATTTTTCCCAAATATCTTCCATATACAGACAGCGATCAGTTACAATTTTATTATATGTATAGATTATAAATATATTTAGCCAAACAAAGCTTAACTGACAATATGGTTACAATGACTTCCTAGATCTGTTTACGTACTCTGTTAGTACAAATAGGTAAAGCTAACCAGAAGCATAGAACTTATAATTAGACTAGATTTAAATAACTTTGATTTATGGTTTTTATGATTAATATGAAAATAATAATAGGATTTTTATCATTTATAACTAAAACGAAGATGATAATGTCAGTATTAGCATACAGGGCTACGGTTACGTAATATGGACAAGTAATAGGTATGCCTATAATACCACTACATGCCTTATATACGGTTAGTCCATACTAGTATTATAAATGTGAAAGTGTGTTTGTTTGTTTGTTTGTTTGTTTGTTTTTCTTTCACGTCGAAACGGCTTGGCGTGATATTTTGTGTGGAGATAGTCGGAGGGCTTGGACATAGGCGGGAAATTATTTAATTCCCACGGGAAAACACGTTATAATACAATCCAAAAAAATATTTAAAATCAGAATTAATTGAAACTTGGTATAAATGCTCTTCAACACAATTAGTTAAATACGTGTTTTAGCATTTTTGGTAATTCAACCCATAAGGAGGTACAATAGCGGATGAAAGTTTGTACGAAACCTACCATTTTATAATAGTTTCTTTTGTAGTTTTAGCATGAGCGAAGCCGCGGGTTCTGCTAGTATGGAATAGATAGAATATACATAAGTACAGAAAGTAGGTAAGTACTTTAAAACAAATTGAAAGCTTCCTCTATTTTACCTCTTTTGGTCATAAACGTTGAAATATTATTTATTTCTTACCAAAGTTATAGAATAAAATGATATTTTTTGTCTTTAACTTGAGAAATGATTTGTTCCCAAAACAATCTTTCAACTCCTATGGAGGTGAACCCCTTTCAAGTTTTATTTTTGCGACAAAAAGTAGTCTATGTCCTTTTCCAAGGTTCCATCCCTCTGTATACCAAACATCATCAAAATCGGTTCAGCAATTTAGGCATGACAGACAGACAGAGTTACTTTCGCATTTATAACACGTATTAGTAGGGATTAGTAGTGGACCATCCCTTTGAGCAGATTCATCCCATGAAAAAAAATATATATGGGGATGAGAGTTGCCTCTGTCTAGTATTATAGGATTAATATATAATTTTGAATTTTTATTAGTGTGTGTATGTTTGTTTGTTAGGCCGTAGAGATGTGGCGAATTTACACGTTTTAGATTATTTTTACAATCCAACAAGATGGTTGAAATTACAAATGTTTTTTTTTATTAAAGCTCAGCTGGGCAGTGGTAGCCCAGTGGTAACGCGCTCGCTTGGAAAACCGAGTGGAGCGGGTTCAAATCCCGGGTCATGCACCTCTGATATTTTCATGTGTGAATCAATTCTAACATGATTACCACTTGTAATACGGTGAAGGAAAACATCGTGAGGAAACTTGTATGTCTGAGAGAACCTAGCAAGTTTTCGAAAGACATGCTCAGTCCGCCCGCACTCGGTTTGCGTGGTGGACTATGGCCTGATCCCCCTCGCATTGAAGAGAGTCCCACCCCAGCAGTCGGACGTTGAAAAGGGCTGAATACTACCAGATGGTAAAGAATATAGCTATTCTTTATACATAATTTG
This sequence comes from Brenthis daphne, assembly GCA_947093115.1. Lineage (NCBI taxonomy): Eukaryota > Metazoa > Arthropoda > Insecta > Lepidoptera > Nymphalidae > Brenthis > Brenthis daphne. The sequence goes on along the minus strand of OX352478.1, from coordinate 5,226,700 downwards.
GCTCACAAAAGTAATAAAGCGAATTAACAGCCATGAATCATGAATTATTCATTGATTTTAATAATATAAAAATATGTAGATATATAATAAAAGAATACACTGTAGTTTATAATTAGATTTAATTATTTACATAATTAAGATACGGACATACACGAGATGTATTTAAAAAAAATGGTGTTCTCACGGTTGCATCACAATATTATAATTTGTAATATAAATGTTCGCAAAAATTTAAATGATTTATTTGAAAACAGTGATGACACACAATAAAAACTAGGAATTGAAATATGCTTGTTACGCCCAGATTTGAACTCCAAAATGTGAATAAATCCTTCATACAAGGCTTGAGTGTACGCATATATAATAGAATTCCACAAAATGTCCTAGATTTACCTCTTCAAAAATTTTAAGATAAATTAAAAATATTTTATTGAGCCAGCTTATTACAGTTCAAGAGTTTCTTGTTGATGGAAATGTGTGGAATAGTGACCCTACTTGTTGTGCCAGCGGTCGCGGGTTCGAGTCTCGCTGGGGGCGTTCATTTGTGTGATGAGCACGAATTCTTGTACTCCAGTCCTGGGTGTTTATATTTATAATATGTATATATTTAAAGTTATATATATGTAGTGTATCAACTATCTGGTATCCATAACACAAGCCTCGTAGCTAAACCATGGAACTAGATGATGCTGTGTGTTAACGTCCCAAAATATTCTTCACGACTCGTCAAATTGAAAAGTTGGAATGTTTACGGCGACATTGTATAAATAATAAGCGTGAAATTAAAAACTAACTCATTTTACGAATTTCTATTCCTTAAATAGCTGCTGGAGTGGAGGGTAAAAAGAAGAGGAAGACCTATGGAGAGATGACTAGACGAGATCCTAAAAACAGCAGGGACAGCCTGGGTTAGATAGAGTAAAAGACCGAATTACCTTTTTTTTTTAACGTTGGGAAATGCATTTATGCACGACGTGTGGGACTCACCGGCAAAGCCAGTACTACCCACTAAAACCGAACAAAACCTTCCCCCGTCTAAATGGGGCGTCGCAGGATCGCTTACGAATTCAACTACGACACCCCGACGGCAGGTCTGCCGATGCAGACCACCACAACCATGGGGTTGCTCCAAGGTCCACTCTGCTATCAGAGAAGTACCATAAGCAACCCATATGGTACACCGTCCACCGAAGAGGGCCACCTCCCACCGCCCACCGAAGTGGGCCACCTCCCTGTGCGTTTCTTGGCTTCGCGCCCGGCTGGACTGCCGGGCACTACTGAGCCCCCCCACCACGACAAGGTGAACGCACGTTGGGGGGAAAAAGATCGAATTACCTGGAGACAAATGGAGGAGGCCTTTACTTGATGAGAGGTCTTTAATCTATATATATAAAAGAAAGTCGTGTTAGTTACACTATTTATAACTCCAGAACGGCTGAACCGATTTGGCTGAAAATTAGCGGGGAGGTAGCTTAGAACCCAGAGACGGACATAGGATACTTTTTATCCTGTTCGACTGCGTTCCCGTGTGATATTGTTTGTCTGTTTGTACGGGCTAATCTCCGAATCTATTGGACCGATTTAAATGAAATTTTGCATGGTGGTACCTTATATCCCCGGACAACGTCTTAGATTTTTTATCCCGGAAAATATAATGGTTCCCGTGGGATAGTTAAAAAACTATTATAACTTATACAACTTATGCACCTAATTTAGTAAAATTTAACATTCTGATACCTTATATTGCCGGTCAAACAACCGGTTACTTTTCATCCGGGAAAAATGAACGGTTCCCGTGGGAACTAATAGATTTTTATTAGTGTTTTTCTAGAGGTGAACCCGAGCGAAGCGAGGGTGAGCCGCTAGTTTAAAAATAAATAAAAATACCTATTTTTAAATATTTTATAATACATAGATTTGTTAAAAAAATAATCATAAAACTTCAGTATTTTGTTCCCAAACCAGATTCCGATTGGCCTAATTATAATTATTGGCCGTCTTACATTTCAAACTTTTTTATATGAAACAAAAACCTTGTCAAAATTCTAAGAAACTATTAGCAATCTTACATTTTAAATGGTTTTGAATTATATTTAGCAAAAATAAATCTTCTTAAAGTTATAAGAAATTATTATAGTCTTACGTTTTTAATGTATACTAATATTATAAATGTGAAAATGTGTTTGTTTTTGTGTGAGTTGTTTGTTTGTTTGTCCTTCTTTCACGTCGAAACCGAGTGGGGGATTGGCGTGATTTTTTGTGTGGAGATAGTTGGAGGGCTGGAAAGTGACATAGGCTGACTTTTTACCGCGGGAGATTATCTTATTTCCACGGGAATACACGTTATAAAAAAAAATTATTATCAGAATTACTTGAAACTTGGTATTAATGCTCTTCAATACAATTAAATAAATACTTAAGCATTTTTCGAAATTCATACGATAAGGGGATAAAATAGGGGATGAAAGTTTGTATTAAACCTACCTTGTTAGAGTCTTTTATTGTTTAGTGCAAGCGAAGCTGCGGGTTTTGCTAGTTTTATATAATTATGAAACACGAGAATTTAAAAACTTACAACTCATGACAATTCACATTTTTGAATATGAACTTGCGCGACGTTTTCGACGCCCGGTTTGTAATCTGTATGAATTCATTGGAAAAATGAGTGTCGCGGAAGTAAGAGTCAAATCTATACATATAATAAAATTCCAACGATTTAAATCTGTATATTAAATATTTTTTGGAAAATCTTATTGAAATAGACATTACAAAAATTCTTGGTTTTTGATCATCTGAACGCGGGCGGAGCCGCGGGCAATGCTAGTGTATGTATAATATTTTAACTATGTTCATAGATTGTCATATGTACTTATCTTTACATATAATAAAATTGTAACTAAGTCGAATCTGTACATTAAATATTTTTTTGAAAATCTAATTGAAATAGACATTATTATCGATGCAGAGTCCGAATCTTTAGTTTTTATAATTTTTGTCTGTCTGTCTGTCTGTCTGTTACCGCATCACGAGAAAACCACTGGACAGGTTTTGATGAAATTTGGTATACTGATAGCTGGTTATCCGGGTCAACGTATAGGATACTTTTTACCGCGGGAAAATATCTCATTTCTGAGAAAAAATACAAAAACTGCATTATAGGAGTATACTAATATGTAAATCCTAAGAATTTGGTTTTGGTCATCTGAACGCGGGCGGAGCCGCGGGCAATGCTAGTTAGATATATTATTAATATCTGATTAGGTATCCTTAGTAAATGAAAACCCTCGTTTAATTTTTTTTTACTTTTTTATCTGGAAGTTGGTTTTTATAATTTTTCATTAAGTTTTATATCTTTTTCTTTTTGAAAATTAATCTGCCTCATAAAAATAAGTTTTTTTTAAATTATTCAGTGTATAATTTCAATGCAATGTTTTTGATTATTGATTACGGATAATGAATAACGCAAATATGCTATGTGTTTTTATATATAATATACTTTTTACAATTACAATTTAAGTCTTGGTCATAAATTAAAAATATAATAATTAAAACAACTATCTGGAAGTTTTCGGCATTGTCTTCAAGACAAAGGCGACGGAGGTTCGTGCGTGTCTTTTTTAACCCCCGACGCAAAATGAGGGGTGCTATAAGTTTGACATCGATGTCTGTCTGTCTGTGGCATCGTAGCTCTCAAACGGAACGACGACAACGAGGCAGTATCGTTTTTGTAAATAGGTTTTTTTTAATATTGTTGTTACGTTATATGAGTCTGGGGATCAATTCAATATAAGCTGACGGTACTTCTCTCTTGTTAGACTATATTTCGACCAAACCGGAACAATCAATGGTTTTTTAAATGAGAACAAAGTCAACCGACTCAACTAAAAGTAGGAGAAAAATGTTTGACACCGTGTCCTGATGTACATTATACATATAATACGCCAGCGGCCGAAATGCGGTTTGACTTTGCCTCTACTCGTTAATGATATCAGTTTGGGTCCTGCAAAAAAAAGTTAAAACACACAGCGAAGATAAAAATTGAGTGTTGCTTGCGAGATCAACGTAGCTACTTTGATAGCGTTACACATTTTACCAAACACTCGATCACTTTAGATAAAAATTAATTCCAGTGATCGTCAGTACGAACAAACAAGCAGCATTCCAGTCCTCGATCTCAATCCAGATCCGATTTTCGATAAAGCCATTAAGGGTCTACAAGAACTGTAAAATAGTCCGTAGAATATTACTTATCTAAAACTTCTTGCTTTTCTAAAGGAATCAACGTTATCTAAACGTGTAACCGAAATTCTGTTGATAGCAGTTTGCAGGAAATAATTTACTCTTTCTCGATTCTCTCATTCAATCTTTGCAAATTACGCAGTAGTTGACTATTGCGATCGTCAGTACAAAATGGTTTCAGTGATTGTTTTGTTGTGTATTACAACGAGGGTCTGGTACGTGGGAAGAGCATAACGATCTTTGTTCAGCGCAAAGAAATCTATACATATAATAAAATTGTAACTAAGCCGAATCTGAACATTAAATATTTTTTGGAAAATTTTATTGAAATAGACATTATTATCGATACAGATGCCGAATCTATAGATTTAGAATTTTTGTCTGTCTGTCTGTCTGTTACCGCATCACAGAAAAACCACTGGGGCATTTTGATGAAATTTGGTATGGTGATAGCTGGTTCTCCGGGTCAACATATAGGATACTTTTTACCGTGGGAAAATGTCTCATTTCTGAAAAAAATACGAAAATTGCAATGTGAGTATACTAATATGTAAAACCTAAGAATTTGGTTTTTGGCCATCTGAACGCGGGCGGAGCCGCGGGCAATGCTAGTGTAAAATATAATGGCAATTACCAAACGAGAATGATGATGACACGTTTGGCTCAGTTTTTAGTGACCCTACTTGTTGTGCCAGAGGTCGCGGGTTCGATTCCCGTTGGGGGCATTCTTTTGTGTGATGAACACAAATGTTTGTACTCTTATGGGTGTTTATATTTATAATATGTATGAATTTAAAGTTATATATGTGTAGTGTATCAACTATCTGGTATCCATAACACAAGCTTCGTAACTTACCATGGAACTAGATGGTGCTGTGTGTTAATATCCCAACATATTTATTTATTATAACAAAGTATTCACAAACGGTTAGTTCTGAAAGCCACTAGAAGAATCTAATCAGCAATACTTTGAATTGCAAATTAGAGTCCCTTAGTAAAGGATTAAGTACATATTTGTGATACATTTAGCACGTGTAATAGTTGTATACTGATGTGGTCGCAGCAGTTTCCAGTCGCGTTTTGGCCGTCGTGTGAGACGCACCGACATAGGCAGATGTCCACATCTTATATATCGAGTTCAAGTTCAAAAAGAAAATCAGTTTAAAATTAATTAATCTATCGAGTTTGCGAGTGCTTTTTTTTCTTTTAATTTTGGCTGAAATTGGTAAGTTATATTTTTTTTTGCTTGTTATTTAATCTAATTAATTAATTGAAATATTTAAAGAAGTAAAAAAAATATTTTAATTAATAAAATAAAAAATCATTAATAACAACAATATTTATTACTTTATTTATTTATTAAATAAGCTATTCTTGTATATATATATTTTATTCTTGTATTATATATATATATATATATATATATATATATCGTATATATACGATATATATATATATATATATATATATATCGTATATATACGATATATATATATATATATATATATATATATATATATATATATATATATCGTATGTCTCGGAAATGGCTCTAACGATTTGGATCAAATTATGTATTTAGATAAGGTTTCGCTTTGTAAGTTTATCTTTATAGATTTCTCTTCTGAAAAAAATTATTTTTTTTAAATCCGAAGCTCGGTCGCCCAGGGACTAATTTTAAAAATAAATAAATTTCTTTTAAAGTATGTTTTTTTTCATTTTGTGACAATTTTATAGTTATTTATTTTAAATTAATTTAATAAAACTAATTAAGGTTTTAATATTCAATCAAATGTTAATTTAATAAAGGTTATAATTTTAAATAATAACACATATTATGTTTTTATTATGATTTTTGGTTCCCTAAAAATGTTTATGTAAAATATCATTAAAAAATATCAAAGCACAAAATTATTTTTTTTATATAAATAATTCATTATAGTTCTAAAATAAGGAAAATTTATTTAAAAAACATCTTAAAAATTTTATGTATAATAAAAATATTAAATAATGGTCTTGAGTAATTATTTTTAAACATAGCTAATAAATCCTTAGATTATGATAAAGTACTCTTTGACTTTGCAATAAAAAAATATAATAACAGGAACGTACAATTGCCGTTAGAGTTTTTACAATATAAATATTTCGGGCGATGCATTTTTTTAAAACAGAACTATCTACTCAGTTTTCAAAAATATTTAAAAAAACACCTATAAAAGTGGCCTAAGCTTAAAATCGGCTGGGCGGACTTGGCTGATTTTTTTAATAACATAAGAATTTAAATAAAGTAAAAAAAAACTTTAAAAAAATCCACTTCAAAACACTAAAAAGTAAAAACAATAAATGAATGGGTGTTTTTATTTATTACTAGCGACTCACCCTCGCTTCGCTCGGGTTCGTCCCTAGGTTGGTTCACCATATAAACTTTTATCCCCATTTTCACCCCCTTAAAGGATGATTTCCGGGATAAAAAGTATCCTAGGTCCTTCCCAGGGTTTCAACCTATCTTCTTACCAAATTTCATCTGAATCGGTTCAGTAGATCCAGACATTACCTCCTACAACGTCATAAACTCACAATTCACAAAGTCACAAACTTTACCTCTTTATAATATTAAGTATAGATAAGTGTAGATCTGCTGTAAGTTTCTGAGGAATTGAGCATCCCGCAGACTATTTGATGCTACAGCATCTGCTCAAGGTTAGCATGTCTTGGAAATGCCACCGAAGTAACAGCGCACCAAATTTCAAATCAATCGGATCTGTAAAACTTGTAAGAAATTAGTGATGATCATCAAACCCCTGAACAGATCTTCATAAGTTATAGCTAAGATCCATCTCGATGCCGCATCAAAATCGATCCATTCGTTTACCAGCTACGATGCCACAGACAGACACACAGATACACATACAGACAAACAAACAGACACGTCAAATTTATAACACCTCATCTTTGCGTCGGGGGTTAAATAAGCACATAATGCCCTTTCGTTTGATACCCTACTTGGGTAGGTATATTTGAAAATATTTGATTATTCATCACCATTTTCACCCCCCTGTCTAAAATGGCTAAACCGATTTTGATAAAACTTGTCTAAGAACCATAGCCAAGAAGCAAGCTTTCAAATAAAAAAAACATTTATGAGTACTGCCGACAGAAGTGAAACCTTAAAACTATAAACAAGCAGTTGTTATTTTTGGATATTCAAATTAATTGTTACATCTTAAATTATAATTTGTAAATTAAACCTGTTTACGGTGACCAACCATGTCGGGGGTTAAAAATGTCACCTTCACAGACAGACATTTAGATGTACTTTGTTTATGCATATATATATTAACACTTAAAGTCATTAATTTTTATATTACTTTTATTATAAACTAGCAGAGCCCGCGGCTTCGCTCGCGCTAAAACTCCATATAAAATCTCTAAAAAGGTAGGTTTTATACAAACTTTCATCCCCTATTTCACCCTCTTGGGGGTAGAATTTTGAAAAATCCTTCCTTAGTGGATGCCTTCGTCATATGAGGAATACGTGTGCGAAATTTTAATTTTCTAGCCTTAAGGGTTTGGCCTGTGCGTTGATACATCAGTCAATCACTTACACACACATTACCTTTTATATATATAGATATATAATTATAATAGATGTGTTATTAAAAGTAATATATAATTAATAGATGTGATAAACGTTAATATTATAACAAAATTTATGTCATGTAATAAATTTGAGTATCGATTATAATATAATGATATTTCTAATACACTAAGCTGTTGCCGCAAAGTCTGTATTTATTTACAAGTGAATTTTCTAAGTACCTGTTTGTTTTTTCTGGATAAAAAGTATCCTTTGGCTAATAATTTTTGAGCAAAGTATCTTGTTGATACCTTTGCTGCCTTGTTGAATATAGCATTCGAAACGTCAGGAACCAAAAATCAAGATAAATTCACGAAAAAATCCGAAAAGATGGTTTTATTTAAAATGTCATTTATTTATGTAAATCTAAGAAAGTATAAAGAAAATAATGAAACAGAGAAATAAACAAACATACTATTAAAATAACAATAATAGATAAAAACTTTTTAACAAAAAAATAAAAACCGACTTCAAAAAAGGCACTTAAAAAGTAAAAAATAACTGATAGTACTAGTAGACTAATAGGTAAATATGTATTTTACGTAAGTATCGATATATAAGATTGGCTTTGCATCGGCTGGCACTGACTTCGAAAATATCTTATTAGGTATTTATTCGAAATGAAAACCTCCGTTTAGTTATTTTTACATTTTAGTGCCTGGAAGTCGGTTTTTTTAAGTTTTTATTTTTCCATTTTTAGTGTAGACGTAATAAGCAGGTAATTTGTAAGAAGAAAGTTTTTAATAACATATTCGATTAAACAATTTATTTAAAAAAAATATATTTATTGTTGATTTTTTTAAAAACCACTCGACCGATTTCGATAAAATTTATATGGGACCACCCGGGAAGTATACCCTTTGAAACAAAAAAAATCCAAATCGGTTCAGGCGTCTTCAATAATCGGTGAACCTACATAAAAGAAAAGATTCCGACGAATTGAGAACCTCCTTTTTGGAAGTCCGTTAAAAAGATGAGAACAAGTTGACGAAAAAACATAGTATTGTGCACTCGGAGACATATTGTAACACGTAGCAAGACTCGCAGCTAGTTTATAAATTGTATGTCTCCAACAGCATAACTCGGTTCCTCGTCAATATCTATCTATCCTTTGTTCTATATCTATCCTATCTATCCTTTTATAGCTATCCTTTGTTCACACATTTATTTTGTTACGTTTACAAAAAACGAGACGTGTAGTAACCATGAATTTAACAGAAAATTATGTGTAACTTTTAGTTTAATTGTAAAAATAATTACATTAAAATAAAAATATGCAGTGGAATGAATATATTTGCAGTGCAAAAGTCCAAGGTTTCGATATATAATTGGCATTTTATCGTCTTTCGTAGTCGGTTAAAATATATAAAATATAAAATGTCATAAACTGTTAAACAACGCGTACCCTTACCTACCCTACTTGACCTCTCATCAATTAACCCGAAAAATTCGGTCAAGTTCGACTTGAAAGCTCGACGAGTGTTGTCAAGTTTCATTACTTATAAAGAAACATTTAAAAAACCGGCCAAGTGCGAGTCGGACTCGCGCACGAAAGATTCCGTACCATTATCTATAAAAACGACAAAAAATCATGTCTGTTGTATGGGAGCCGCCTTAAATATTTATTTTATTCTGTTTTTTAGTATTTGTTGTTATAGCAGCAACAGAAATACATCATCTGTGAAAAATTCAACTGTCTAACTATCACGGTTCATGAGATACAGCCTGGTGACAGACGGACAAACAGACAGACGGATGGACAGCGGAGTTTTAGTAATAGGGTGCCGTTTACCCTCTGGGTATGGAACCCTAAAAAGCTAGTGTTCGCACATTTTTTTTATTAATAAGACTAAATCTCGTCAAAAGCTATGAAACAATAAAAAAAGATAATAGATTGACTAACAGAAGAGAAACGGTACTGAACAGTTTTGTCTTTACCTATTTACTTATATTATACTAGCGACTCACCCTTTTTGTCCTGTTCGTCCGTAGCTTGATTCCCCATACAAACTTTCATTCTCATTTTCACCCCCTCAATGGATGATTTCCGGAATAAAAATATCCTATGTCCTTTCCAGGGTCTCAAACTATCTTCTTACCAAATTTCATCTAAATCGGTTCAGTAGAACCAGATATTATCCCCTACAACGTCATAAATTCACAAACTTTACCTCTTTATAATATTAGTATAGACTAGCGACTCACCCGTGCGTCTCTCAGGTTCGCGGATTTTGTTTTATAGTTTCTTGTTTTAATTTTTTTGCTCGGAACCCTTAATTTTCTTTTCTAAAATAAAAATAGTCTAAGTTACTCCTTATAACATCAGCTATCTGTCAGTGAAAATCCCGTCAAAATCGGTCAAGCCGTTTAGGAGATTAGCAGGAACAAACAGACAGATACACAGACAAAAAATTTAAATATCGTTTTTTCTTATAAGTACCGTATACATACCAGCCAGCCGATGCAAAGCAAATCTAATATATTTCGATACGTAAAATACATATTTAGGTACCTACTAGATATTGATAAATCATATCTTAAAATATTGTAGGCTGGCACCGACTTCGAAAATATCTGATTAGGTATCTATTCTAAATGAAAACTACTAAACGGGGGGGTTTAGTTATTTTTTACATTTTAGTGCTTGGAAGTCGGTTTTTTTTTAAGTTTTTATTTTTCCATTTTTAGTGTAGACGTAATAAGTAGGTAATTTATAAGAAGAAAGTTTCTTCATAACATATTCGATGATTTTTTTTTAAATGCGCTCGACCAATTCGATAAAATTTATATGGGACCACCTGGGAAGTCTACCCTTTAAAATAAAAAAAATCCAAATCGGTTCAGGCGTCTTCAAGTAATCGGTGAACATACATAAAAAAAAAGATTCAGACGACTTGAGAACGTTCTCCTTTTTGGAAGTCGGTTAAAAAAAATTAAATAACATAAAAATTCCTACACGAAGAGTGTGACTTAAAGGTGATTTTAAAATGAGGATAAAAGTTGTTGTACCCAACAACAAAGTTATTTGAGAATTAACATATTTTTGAGTTTTGACCTAAGTTTACGCTCGTATTAGATAATTTATGAATGAGATCCGTGAAACCACGTGCTAAAAATAGTTTTAAAATAAGGAAAATACATAGAAATCCCCATTTACGTGAAGTGTTTGTAAATATATACATTATAAGATCAGTAACCTGTCTGTCTGTAAATAAATTATGTTTTTAAACATTTTTTTCTCCAGCAGACTGAATAATTACTGTTTCATATTTTTTAGTTTTATATTTTATATATAAAATAAATATAATTTGTTTTTGGCTCTACCCATTTATGCAGATTTTCTTATAAACTGCCAACTCCTTTATTACTCCTTTAGGGGTCGAACTATGGATGCACCCTATTAATGAATCATAAAATCATTAAAATAATTAATGAAATACACATCGCAGTAATATAAATATATGTTATCAGCCCTTTTTTTGTAACGTCCCACTGCTGGGCACGGGCCTCCCTTCAATCCGAGGGGGATCAGACCATAGTCCACCACGCTGGCCGAGTGCGGGTTGGCGGACTTCACTTGTCTTTCGAAAACTTGCTAAGTTCTCTCAGACATGCAGGTTTCCTCACGATGTTTTCCTTCAACGTAAGGCAAGTGGTAATCATGCTAGAAATGATTCGCACATGAAAATATCAGAGGTGCGAGACCCGGGATTTGAACCCGCACCACTCGATTCCTCAAGCGAGCGCGTTACCACTGGGCTACCACTGCCTCTATATATAAAAAAATATACATGTACAAACAAAGCTTCAACTATTGCCTTAACATTATTATACGCAACAGGCAAAAATTGCGTCACAAGAAGAACCGTGACAATCATCAATTAGAATCGCCATTTTGCATACATCTGTTTCTCCATAAAATATACATATGTCACAGGGAAATTGTAAAAACCGTTAAATTATAAATACCCGGAATTTAGTCAATCGTCTCCTTTACTCACAATATAACAGAATATTTTTAGGTATATTATGATTTCCCTAAGTACATGTATTCAGCCCTTTTTAACGTCCCACTGCTGGGGATGGGCCTCCTTTCAATACGAGGGTGATCTGGTCATAGTCCACCACGCTGGCTAAGTGCCGGTTGGCGGACTTAATATTACCTATTTTGTTCAGTGTAGGAGAGGCTGGTAATCTGTCATACAGGTCTCCTAGTACAGACGCCAGTCTCTCACATAGTTATTAATGCTAAACTAAGCTTAATATTCTTTATAATATTCTTCATTGTATTAACTGTGTGAGAGAACAACAATAAACTTTATTATTATTGTTATTATATTATATCTTATGAAAATTTGCTAGGTTCTCTCAGACATGCAGGTGTTCTCAAAATGTTTCCCGTCACCGTAAGACAAGTGATATTCATGTTGGAAATGATTCGCACATGAAATTATCAGAGGTGCGAGAACCAGGATTTGAACTCGCTTCACTCGGTTTCCCAAGCGAGCGTGTTGCCACTGGGCTACCACTGCTCTGGAAAAATACACCTAGATTACAATTTCCCTGTGACACATATGTATTATTAAAGTTATGAGTTTACCTATTAGCTACAAAAATTATATTACATAAAAAAATAATAAAAAATACGTCTCAAACATAAAAATGGAATTAACATTAAAATATTCAATAGCATGCTTATTTTATGATTTTTATTTTAATAACACAACATTTTATTACAATTTATGATACAACTGGATATTTCTTATAGATTTTTCTTATTGTAATACGTCTCACACGTTGGTCCTATCTAGACAGTTCGTGAGATCCTGGGTTCTAGTCTAGGATAGGGCTAAAATAGTTACGTACCAGTCTGGGAAAAGGCGGCTTTATACGAACTGGCCTCGAAGATGATGCTAAGCTGATGGAGGGCACCTTATCTCTGACCTTGTTGAATTATCATCCCACTGGAATATGAGAGTGAAAGCTTTAAATAAATAGTTCTAAAACCGTCAATTCCCAAACTCGGGCTGCGACTGAGAGTTGGTTATCAGAAATCTCTCTCTCTCTCTCTCTCTCTCTCTCTCTCTCTATATATAAGATGCGTTCCCAGACGGACAGCCAAAAATTCTAAAAACTATGGATTCGGCCTCTGTGTCCGATAATAATGACAGTTTCAATAAAAATTTCCAAAAAATATTTAATGTACAGATTCGACTCAGAACTTTATTATATGCATACCTGTATTATGTAAGTCTTAAAATTTTCACGGTCACTGAAAATAATATTGTGATATAAAAGGAGATATTTACCACGTTTAGCACTACTTTTGAGAGTTCTCGATATTTTGGCACTGTTACGAGCGCCATGATCACTGGTGACCATTGTCTGACCATGGCGAATCATGACATCACAGTAATACTGTATGATGTTAGATAGCACATAACCTTGTTCAAGAGCTCTCAAAAGTAAGAAAGATTTTTTATATTCGACTGGTATTTTCAGAGACTATTGCTCGATTTCACCAACAACTCATAAGCTACCACCTACGTATGAGATCCCTAGCTTAAAAGTCCCCTAAACTAGCCCCTAAATTAAATTTCGTTTTACGATTGTCTTTAAGCCCATATTTCGAGCACCTAAATTTAGGGGGCCTTTTAATATTTAGGCGACCCCTAACTGTCGGTGAAACAGAAACTGTCCCCTAACAGCCCCCTAACCATGCTTAGGGGATCCGTTAAACTTAGGTGACGTTGGTGAAATCGGGCATATCTCATTGAACTCCTCCAGTATAATTTCTACGAAATTAATTAAATTTCTAAGAAATTCATTGTTAACTGTAACACCGGTGTGCCTGCGGTCACACAAACACAAAAACAAACACACTCTTCAGATTTATTATATTGTTTAATAATAGACTAGCGATTTACCCTCTCTTCGCCCACAATTTCATTGATTTTATTTTGCACAAAAACCTGACTCTTTTTCCAGAATAAAAGTAGCCTTAGTCACTCCTTATAACATCAGCTATCTACCAGTGAAAGTCCCGGCAAAATCGGTCCAGCCGTTTTATAAATTAGCCGGAACAGACAAACAGACAGGCAGACAAAAATGTTAAAAATTGTTTTTCTTTTAAGTACCCTATATAATTCCATATGCATTTATTAAAAAAACTATTATTTTTGCATTACAATCAACTTTATTCGCTTGTATAGATTAGGTAGACTAGCTTACTAAATCCTAAGACTATTACGAGTGATTATTATAAGGACTCACATAAACCTAACAATTCTATCCGGATCTTTTATAAATACCATTAAATAATCAATTAATATCAAATAGTACATACATACACTAATGATTAAAATTTCATCGTCTACAAATTATGCAACAGCGCGTGTTGCATTATATCAATAAAGGCCAGCCATATTGGGTTGCAAGGCGGTGTGCAGGGTCGACGCGTATGCGGCCAAATTATAAACTAAACAACCCAATGGCTCAGTGGCAGTGATCCAGCTGTCGAAGCTTGAGAAATTGTCACAGGATCTATACCTTCTCTCTTATGTTATAGATTAACGACTTATCTTAGCTACGATCGAGTGTGTCCTTAGGTAGTTTGTATTTGTTTTGTCTGTGTGTATGTCTCTTACTTCTTTACGTTAAAACGGCTGAACGGATTTGGATGAAATTTTGTACACAGATAGATTGTGAACTGGAGTAACATATAAGGTACTCTTAGACAACTGAGGACGCTCCCGAACAATGCAATGTAAGTCGATAGTAATATCCTATACAGACATTTACATAATACCTATTAAATAACAAATTAAAAACATTAAATGATTTTTTTGTGTTATTTGAATAAAGTCTGTTTTTTCCGTTCATCTATCTACGCTCCTAGAGTTTTTATTTTTTATTCGTTCATTTTTTTAAACATTTTTAGGTTAAATCTATACATATAATAAAATTGTAACTAAGCCGAATCTGTACATTAAATATTTTTTGGAGAATCTTATTGAAATAAACATTATTATAGATACAGAGGCCGAATCTATAGTTTTTAGAACTTTTGTCTGTCTGTTACCGCATCACGGAAAAACCACTGGAGGAATTTTGATTATATGAAATTTGGTATGATTGTACCTGGTTATCCGGGTCAACATATAGGATACTTTTTACCGCGGAAAAATGTCACATTTCTGAGAAAGAATACAAAAACTGCAATGAAAGAGTATACTAACATGTAAAACCTAAGAATTTGGTTTTTGGTCATCTGAACGCGGGCGGAGCCGCGGGCAATGCTAGTTGCTTATAAAATGCGAAAATAGCTTTGTAATTTGTATATCGGATTGGTAGTTCCAGAGATCTTGCTTCATAGATCCAGGGCAGAGGAGGGATACTTTGAAGCCAAATAATTTGAATTAATATATTAAGTCCGCGAAAAAATCCGAAAAGATAGTTTTATTTAAAATCCTATTAACATTAGATATAAATGCGAAAGTTTGTGAGGATGTAATGGGTGTCTTGATGTTTATATATAAAGATATTTGTTAGTCTTTCAAGCAATAACTACTGAATGGATTTTAATGAAACTTTACAGTAATATAGCCTATACAGCAGAATAACACTACTACTATAAGCTACTTTTTATCCCGGAAAATAGTACAGTTCCCGTGGGATAGATTTGCTTTTGTTTTTCTTGCTTTGCTAAATTATTTATTGTCAAATATTTGCGTAGATCTAAGAAATTATTAAAATACTAATTTCAAAAATTTCAAAGAGTTACAAATTTAAATCGATACTGTTACATTTTATATCTTACTAGCGTTGGACTGCGGCTCTACGCGCGTAGTTTATCTATGTATAATTGCTCCGCATTGAAATGTTGTATCGTGATGTGAATAGAAATAGGTCATCAAAACGAATCTCATTCTAGTGGGTATAATCCAGAGGGATAAAGGAAGACTTCCTGTGAAAAAAATATCAATTTGCAAATATGAACACATACAATAATTAAGAATCAATAAAAACTTTAAAAATTAAATAAAAATCGACTTCCAGGCACTAAAATATAAAAAATAACTAAACGGGGGTTTTTATTTAGAATACATACCTAATCAGATATTTTCGAAGTTGGTGCCAGCCGATGCAAAGCAAATCTAATATATTTCGATACGTAAAATACATATTTAGCTATTAGATATTCATATTTTAAAATATTATCGGCTATATGTAGAAACATTTTTGTGTTCGCGATATATTCACCAAATGTGCAATTTTTACTGTTACTGTTTTGAAGATTATGTTTTAATTAATAGAATTGTTTGCATTTAAATTGTTTGGATTTTAATTTTAATTTTTAATTTTTTTTACTTTCCATTCAAAAATTGTTTGCATTTAAATTTAAAAAAGTTTCACACTTTTTATTTAGTTTTAAAGTGATTTTTAGGCAGTGGTAGGTCATTTCAAACAATAATCATATAATAATAAAATCTTTACTGACTGTAGAAAGGCTTGCTTAAAAGGAAATATGAGTCTTTTTTAGATTTACGCGAATATATTTTAACATTTTAAATAAAACTATCTTTTCGGTTTTTTTCGCGGATTTATTATGATATTAGGTTCCCGACGTTTCGAATGCTTTGTGAAAAGTACCTTACAATATTTGTTGATTTTTATTTGTAAACATTATTTTTTTTAAATAAGTATTATAATTAAATATAGAAACATTATTTATTTTATTTTAGCTGTTATTATTATAAATATTATAATTTTAAAAAACTTTATTAATTACTAATATTATTTAGTGTTGCCATTATGACTGAATCGATTCTGAAATAATATCAGAATTTTGAACTACCAGTTCGAAAGTAAACATTACACTTATAAAAAGTTTTCCTTAATAAAAATTAATATAATAGTTCATGACGTCGTTTATCTCTGTGCAAAATTTTGTTTCCAAATCATTAATTTTTGATTTTTTTTAGAATACCAACTGCGCTAATCATTTAGATATCTGTAAATTATATGTAAGCATGAATAAATAATTCAAAAACATACAATACGAGCGGTATTATTACAGTCGGTGCTCGAAACGAGCGTTGGTCACGTAGCGTTGCGCAAGAGACGCGCGAGGATCCGCTGAGACAGCTATTGTCAAGGTGAATATTTGCATTCGTGAAGAAAGCTATTGATAAGCGATTTAAATTATATTATTACTAGCAAAACCCGCGGCTTCGCTCGCGCTAAAACTACAAAAAAGACTCTAAAAAAGTAGGTTCCATACAAACTTTCAGCCCCTATTTTACCCCATTATTGTATTGAAGAGCATTCATACTAAGTTTCAAATTATTGTGATCATAAATATTTTTTGACTTGTTTTCCCGTGGGAGTAAGAAAATCGCCCGCGGTAAAAAGTAGCCTATGTCACTCTCCAGTCCTCCAACTATTTCCACACAAAAAATCACGCCAATCCGTCACTCCGTTTCGACGTGAAATAAGGACAAACAACCAAACATTCACTTTTTTTATATTAGTATGAATTTACTCGTTTTCACACCCGGGTTTGATTGTCTGTCTGTTTGTAAGTTTTGATGAAGTCTCGTATTGATAGCTGAGCTTAGAAAAAAATAGAAAAATAAAAAAAATACTTTTAAAAGAAAGAGATAGAGGTAAAACCTTAGTGTTAACTGTAAAGCATCCGAATCGTCGGGAACAATAAATCATATGAAAGCTCGAAAGCTTGATAAAATCAAGATAGTTTTATCTAAAACTAG
Source organism: Brenthis daphne (assembly GCA_947093115.1). Classification (NCBI taxonomy): domain Eukaryota; kingdom Metazoa; phylum Arthropoda; class Insecta; order Lepidoptera; family Nymphalidae; genus Brenthis; species Brenthis daphne. Next base: position 5,209,051 of record OX352478.1, on the reverse strand, counting down.
CGACTCACCCTCGCTTCGCTCGGGTTCGTCCCTAGCTTGCTTCCCAATACAAACTTTCATCCCCATTTTCACCCCTTTAAGAAGTGATTTCCGAGACAAAAATCCTATGTCTATGTATCCTATGTCCTTCCCAGGGTTTCAAACTATCTTCTTACCAAATTTCATCTAAATCGGTTCAGTAGATCCAGAGATTACCCCCTACAACGTCACAAACTCACAAACTTTACCTCTTTATAATTTTGGTTCCCGACGTTTCGAATGCTTTACAGCATCCATGGTCACGGGAGAGACTGAGGTGGTAGATGTCTCGAAGGTATAGTTGTTACAGACAGCCTACCTACAATTAACAAAATGAAAATTGCACCAATTAATTACCTTACAATATTTTTTAACTTTAAAATTTTTTATAATTTTAATTAGTTTTATAATTAAATATGGAATATTATTTATTTAATTTTTGTTGTTATTATTATAATTATAACAATTTTAAAAATATTAATTAGTAATCTATATTTAGTGTTGCCATTATTATATTTATAACCGTAAAGAAAAATATAAAATATAATATTAATTATTTAAGTCATATAATTGTTCTATGTGTAATTTAAAAAGTTAAGTAAAATTAATTAAGAATAATAATTTTAATTTAGTATGCTATTATTTAAAAAGACAAATTATTGAGCAACACTCTAACTTTTTTTTAAATTAATTTTTATGTATATGTTACGCGATATCTTTGCCTATTTTGAAATATTTTTTTTTCAACCGATTACCTAAATTATTTTTTTAATAACTAGATTATACGTCAAAGGACGACTTGTATAAATTTGGTAAAAAATTCCGCCTCTTGTGGTGGAATAACTTACTTTTAAACCATTAAAATCGAATTATATTTTGTATAATAAGTAATTGTCTTTATATTATATGCCTAAGAAACTCAAATATATATACATACTAGGGGCTCACCCTTGCTTCGCTCGGGTTCGCCTCTAGACAAACAAAAGCAAATCTATCCCACGATAATCGTGCATTTTTCCAGGATAAAAAGTAGCCGATATGTTATTCTGATGTATGAACTATATTATTGTAAAGTTTCATTAAAATCCAATCAGTAGTTTTTGTGTACTAAGCTGTATAATTTACTATAGTTTTTTAACTATCTCACGGGAACCCTTAAATTTTCCGGAAATGAAAAGAAATGAATGAAAAGTATCTAAAGTGTTGACCGGGGATATAAGGTACCACCATGCAAAATTTCATTTACATCGGTCCAACAGTTTCGGAGATTAGCCCGTACCAACAGACAAATAGGTAAACAGACAAATAGACTTTTTACATTCCCCTGACTCGGTTTTTAGCATTTTTTTCCATGTACAGACATTCGACTTCTACAGTTTTATTATATGTATAGATTACAAGCAATAAATCAGCACAATATTAAATTTAGATACGCAGTCATATCTGTAGTAGCCAAGTTCAAGGGAAATAAATGTAACCTATTAGAACATACTTACATATTTGTACCCGTATGGATAGTATGGTATTTAACCAATATCAAATTACACTAGCAACATATGCTGGCTTTGCTCTTAGTTCTTTAAATATGAAACCTAAAAAATAACAATTTTTTCCTATAAAAATCATTTTTTCTATTATTTATGTTAAATTCAAAAAGCCTTTCGTTAGTGGTCGTTCTTGTACCAAATCAAATCAAATCAAAATATACTTTATTCAAATAGACTTTTACAAGCGCTTTGAAATCGTCAATTTTACATTTTTAATTTAAATTAAATGTCAGTGTAGTCAGTCCGTGAGGAATCTACCACCAGCTCGGAAGGCAGTCCTGCTGAGAAGAACCGGTGAGAAACTCAACAGTTGCTCTTTTAGTCTTTCCATAGTAAGCTACGAGGCTTGTGTTATGGATACCAGATAGTTGATAGACTACACGTATAAAACTTTAAATACATACATGCCCCCAGCGGGAATCGAACCTGCGACCAGTGGCATCGCAAGTAGGGTCACTACAAACTGAGCCAAACGTGTCGTCATTGTAATACAATAATTATATATATATATATATATATATATATATATATATATATATATATATATATATATATATATATATATATATATATATATATATATATCCTACGTGAGACCCAACCAGACATTAGTTCCACACGTTGATATCTACGAAGTATTCCGTGATAGTATAATAAGCCTTATTCACTAATACGTTATTAATTTTAGACTCAAATTGTTTAAATTCTGATAATGCTTATGTTGATTCTGATCTGATAATCTAGGGTATCTGATAAGGCGTATCTATCTACCTTACTCACCCTGAACAAGTAGTATAGGAGAACAGTGGGAATCTTCAACGGCTACAAAGAAATCCCTCGAATTTACCTCCCTTAGTTTACTTTATGATTCCAGCAGGTACATGTACATTACATAATATATTGGTCTGTTTACTAGTTTTTCAAACATTTGACATTCCTCTTGACTCCATAAACACTGTAGGTTATGCAGAAGTCAATGACTTAAAGTCAATATGTAATAAAAATTGTTATTTCCACGTGTTCAGAAACAAACAATAACAAATTTTAAGAAAATTGCATAATAATAACTATTAAACAATATGAATCGTTTTGTAAACGCGGCCAAGGCGGCGTCGCGCCATGTAGATCTTACATAATGCCCAATGGGTTTGTGCAGAAATATAAAATAAATAAAAATAAATATGTTGTGACATTAACACACAGCACCATCTATTTCCATGGTAAGCTACGAGGCTTATGTTATGGATACCAGATAGTTGATACACTACATATATATATACTTTTAAATATATACATATTATAAATATACACATTCATGAATGGAGTACAAACATTCGTGCTCATCACACAAATGAATGCCCCCAGCGGGACTCGCACCCGCGACTGCTGGCACAGCAAGTAGGTCACTACAAACTGAGCCACCCGTGTCGTCAAATATTGATTTCGCTTTAAAATATCAGTTAATGTGATTATTTTTATAGTATACTAGCATTGCCCGCGGCTCCGCCTGCGTTCAGATGATCAAAAACTAAATTCTTAGGTATCACATATTAGTATACTCTTACATTGCAGTTTTTGTATTTTTTCTCAGAAATGAGACATTTTCCCGCGGTAAAAAGTATCCTATATATTGACTCCGTTAACCAGCTATCACCATAACAAATTTGATCAATATCCCTCCAGTGGTTTTTCTGTGATGCGGTAACAGACAGACAGACAAACAGACAGACAAAAATTCTAAAAACTATAGATTCGGTCTCTGTATCGATAATAATGTCTATTTCAATAAGATTTTCCAAAAAAATATTTAATGTACAGATTTGGCTTCGTTACAATTTTATTATAAGTGTAGATAAATATAAAACCGGACCAATTTTCGTAATATTTTAAAAACAAAAAAATAAACATTTCATGAAGAAAAACAAAAAAAAACAAACATCTACAGTAAAACTACTTCCGTTCGGAATAAAGATCTGAGTAAGCTGTGTGAGATTAAGAATACATAAAACTATGTTGATTCATAGACCCGTTATTACTTTAATTTTTAACATAACGGCAAAATTTAATAGTTTTTTATCATAATTTTACATAACCTCACAAAAACCGATAAATTAGAATGGTTTTTTCCGAATGTGGAAGTTGCTGTAAGAATATTCCTTTGCTTAATGGTCAGTTTTAATTTTACGGTCATTTTCGCAGCTAAAAAGTATAAGCACTATATGAGTGACAATATTCCAAAACAACATGGCTTCTCGTATTGTGCCAAAATTATGTGTAATGAACAGCATGGCTTTTTCAAAGGTAAATGATATGGATACTGCGCTTTTTAGGCTCATTTACAAATTATGATGCATGGGACACATCACCGAATCCTATATAGGTGTTTGCTATTAGCCTAAAAACCTTTGATTGTGTACATCTTCTTACTTGTACTGGATCACTTTGGAGTACAGGGCGCTGCGTTTGTTCTTATTGCTCCCTATTTCAATCAGAGAATCCAAAAGGTTAAAATAAATAATGTGAAATTTTCTGGATCTCCTATAAGGATAGGTGTTCCACAAGCATCTACTCTTGGTCTTTTTTTATTCTTATTATATATTAATGATTTATCTATGTAAAGAAGTGATTGAAATTTTTAAAGTCGAACGTAGTAAACCAAATAATTATGATAATGAATCAGAGCATTGTCGCATATAATTCGCTAGTTTGAAGTTGAACTTATCCTAAATTAGCCAAAAAAGCTCAACCTAAAAGTTAAGCCAAAAAAAAAACAAAATTTGTAGAATTTACATTACTTAACGTAACAAAAACAAAATTTTAGTTTTTCTTCTGAATAATAAAATACTGGATATAAATGAATGAGCAGTATTTTTAGGCATGACATTATAGTAGGGGAGCCCAAGAGGGGATTTTCTGTAGTTACTCGAGCGCGGCAGATTAACATAAAAGAGGTTACCTTGCACTCTATTGAGTACTTTCACCACAATATAAGTCTTCTATATAAAGGGGCGCGTCTAGGGAAGCCGATTAAAATATTTAAAAAATGTTTTGATAAGGTAAAAATACTTGAAACCGTCAGATTAAGGTGTGGTAGGCTAGTCACATCCTGAAAAGTGTCCAATTCAATAATCTTCCGATTTGCACAAGCCGAAGAGGCAAAAATCGACTATAAAGTTTATGATGATTTTTGCCTCTTAGGCTTGTGCAAATCGGCAGATTATTAAATTGGACACTTTTCAGGATGTGACTAGCCTACCACACCTTAATCTGACGGTTTCAAGTATTTTTACCTTATCAAAACATTTTTTAAATATTTTAATCGGCTTCCCTAGACGCGCCCCTTTATATAGAAGACTTATATTGTGGTGAAAGTACTCAATAGAGTGCAAGGTAACCTCTTTTATGTTAATCTGCCGCGCTCGAGTAACTACAGAAAATCCCCTCTTGGGCTCCCCTACTATTAGATTCTTATTTTTCAAGCTTCAGTGGAACCTTCATTTCTGGACACTAGCGGGTAAACACAGCTCCACCGCCTTTGCAATAATAAAGTTAGTAGCTTAACAGACGACCACACTGCATGACTTGTATATTTTAGCTATCATAGTATTTAATTTTACGGAATATTTCTTTTGGATAGTGCCGCAGAAATGAAATCGATATTTATTCTACAAAATCGGTTCTCTTTATTCTCTCGAAAAGTGAATAAAATCTTCGCACAGCTGAGTATATGCATTTATAAGAAAATTCCGCAAACAATCTTAGATTTACCTTTTCAACAATATAATGTAAATTACTCTGTTTGAGGGTTTCTTATTGATGGAAATGTGTGGAATTAAGACAAATCATTTGACGACACGTTTAGCTCAGTTTGTAGTAACTCTACTTGCAGTGCCAGCGGTCGCAGATTCCAGTCCCGCTGGGGGCATCCATTTGTGTGATATGTATGTATATTTATAATATGTATGTATTTAAAGTTATATATGTGTAGTGTATCAACTATCTGGTATCCATAACACAAGCCTCATAGCTAACCATGGAACTAGATGGTGCTGTGTGTTAATGTCCAAACATATTTATTTATTATTCATACTTTGCATATAAATCTAATACAATAAAGTTAATTTTCATACTACTACTTACTGTGCCAGCGGTCGCGGGTTCGAATCCCGCTGGGGGTATTCATTTGTGTGATAAGCACGAATGTGTGTACTCCAGTCATGGGTGTTTATATTTATAATATGTATGTATTTAAAGTTATATATGTGTAGTGTATCAACTATCTGGTATCCTTAACACAAGCCCCGTAGCTTACCATGGAACTAGATAGTGATGTGTTAATGCCCCAACATATTTATTTATTTATTATTCATATTTTGCGTTACTTAAGACGACCCTGGTCATATTTCATATTTACATGAGAATATAAAATAGATATGACGTAAATTTGCGCAAATGTACGCATTTTTAAGTAAATACAAAATATTAACTTCAATAAGTATGCAATAACGATGTAAATTATGAATAATCATATATTATAGAATTTGCTCATAGCATCAGTGTAAAATAAAAATCAACACAAATTCTTGACGGTATATTATATGTACATATGTATGTAATATATTATATGTACTAGGTTCAAAAATTGTTCTTACCTTTAAAAATCATTGAAAGCTCAAAAAAGCTTAAAATGATAAATGAAAAAAATTTGTAGAAGTATATATAGTAATAGTGTTGCTTAGAAATTTGTCTTTTTAAATAATAGCAAACTAAATTAAAATTATTATTCTTAATTAATTTTAACTTTTTAAATTACACATAGAACAATTATATGGCTTAAATAATTAATACTATATTTTATATTTTTCTTTATGGTTATAAATATAATAGTGGCAACACTGATTATTATTATAAAATAATTATAACTAATTAATATTTTTAAAATTGTAATAATTATAATAATAACAGTAAAAATTAAATAAATAATTTTCCATATTCAGTTATAAAACTAATTAAAATTATAAAAATGTTTAATGTTAAAAAATGTTGTAAGGTAATTGGTGCAATTTTCATTTTGTTAATTGTAGGTAGGCTGTCTGTAACAACTAACAACTATACCTTCGAGACGTCTAACACCTCAGTCCCTCCCGTGACCATGAATGCTGTAAAGCATTCGAAACGGGAACCAAAAATCCAAATAAACCCGCGAAAAAATCCGAAAAGATAGTTTTATTTAAAATATCAAATATTCGCGTAAATCTAAGAAAGCATTATATTTCTAAATCTTTTTTTATGGTATTCAGTGACAAACGAGCAGACAGCCCACCTGATGGAAAGCGGTACCTGTCGCCCATAACACCTACGGTTCATGCACTTAGGTTTTATCTTACAAAAATGCAGAACCGCAGGTGCGTTGTCGCTGCGAGGACTGAGATGATATGCCTCTTGCCTGTAATTGCGCTGTTCTCCTGTCTGTCCTTGTCCTTCAAACCGGAACACAACGATGCAATCATTGTTGCTTGGCGGCAGAAATAGATAAGGGGGTGGTACCCATCCAGTCGGACTCCTCAGGCTTGACAGAGTCCTACCACCTGTAATATATATATATATATATATATATATATATATATATATATATATACATATTGACGTGAATACAATTAACACTAAGATGAATTTGACATAAAGTCGAAGGTTTCTGTCAAAGTCAATATCGCCGAATATGTCGCAAATAATATCTAAATGCGAAGTGCGAAAATTTGCGAGCATGTCTTGATGATAATTGTTATGTTATTTGTTGATTTGAATGTTAATCAAATAATGTGTCATTAAATCTCAAATATTGACTACTTTGACCGACGTCAAAGAAAGAAGGTACTCATCCAATATGATTAGTTGTATTTAAAATGTCAAATTTTCATTTAAATCCAAGAAACTATTAGGTGCTTTGCTAGCTCTGTTTGTGTACTGATTAAATTTTTTTGAATAAAAAATATATAAAATTCACATCATCCCTTTAGAAAAAAAATTTAAAAAATCTGAAACACTAAATTATAAGGTATTTTTTTATTATTTCATCATCAGATTCTCTACCTGTTATATGTACACACGACGACTTTTAAACGCGTGGTCAACGCGCAATGAACGTGCTATTAACGGCACGATTGTATTCATAGGAACGCACGTAAACTGCATTTCTTTGGTTTATCAAAGCAGATTATTCGCATTCATGATTCACATATTGTCGGTTAACTGCCTCGGTGGTGTAGTGGCTAGCATGTACGGCTGCGCACTCGAAGGTCCTGGGTTCGAGTCCCGGGTCGGGCCAAGTTTAGTTATTGAGTATTTGTATTAAGTAAGCCTCAGTAACAGCCCGGAGTTGGGAAGTTGGCGGTGTTTCACCCCCGTGCCTCGGAGAGCACGTAAAGCCGTCGGTCCTGCGCCTTAACTCGTGTCAAGCAGTCGGCCCACCGGAGTATGAGAGTGACAGGAATAGAGAGTGCACGTTGTGTCTGCGCGTACACTTGTGCACTATAATATCTTCTGCGCAGTTGGCTAGTCTCAATGAGATTGGCCGCCGTGGCCGGAATCGGTCAGGAGATAATAAATATATTTTTCCGCATCCGTTAACTACTGAATCAACGTGTTTGTACATTTTTTTTATTAATGCTACTTTTTTTATTTAATGTTTTAATTTTATTATTTTTTTTTATTAAAATTTTAATGTTTTAATTTTATTTAATAACTAGCGACTGAACCTCGCTTCGCTCGGGTATGTCTCTGGGCGAATCTTTAAATTGACATAAATTGTTTATTTATGAGCCATTATATACAAACAACGACTACTTTGAGTGGTCGTTGTATACAAACTAATTTATTAAAAAAAATCGTTGGCTCACAATTACAAGGTTCTATGTTACAATTTTAGTACTTATTTAGTTATTAATGCTACAAGGTTCTATTTGTCATAAGCTACAGTTTTGCAAAAACAAACTACTAGACAGCGGCACTTTAACTACAAAATATTCAATTTTACATAGTTCTACGTTGTTTTTTTTACGATAACAAAATAACGAAGTTCTATGTAAAAATTATTAAACGTCATTAAAATTAACATAGAACCTTGTAATAGTGAGCCAACGAAATGTTAAGTGAAGCTTACCACAATATATTAGTGAAAACCACACACATTACCCACTTAATTTAAATCAGTTAAGCCATTTCTGAGATTAGCGCACAAACGTACAGACAAAAATTCTAAAAATTATTGTTTTGGGTTCTATTACGTTAATAAAGACCCCCAGTAATAATTTTTCTCAAATACTTTCCATGTACAGACAGCGATCAGTTACAATTTTATTATATGTATAGATAAATTATGTTAAGATATAATGTAATTAACTTATAAAAATCTCCTTATTTGCATGTGGCGTTCACATTAAGCCATTTAGCTTTTAGAACCGTTTATATATAAAAACAAAATCAAATTTGTTATTCAAACATTTAATTGACACTAGTGAACCTAATGAATAAAATAAATTAATTAACGTTGCTGACGCTACCGCAACGCTAGTTGTTATATACAATACTAGCGAAATACTCTCACTCCGCTCGAGTTTGTCCCTAGTTACGATTTAACGTTTAGTATAGATTTTTCAGAGAAGAGATATTTTCCCGCAGTAAAAAATATCCTATATGTTAACTCGAATGATCAACTATCATCCAAATTTCATCAAAATCTGCCCAGTTGTTTTCTCGTGATGCGTTCACATATAGACAGACAGACAAAAATTCTAAAAACTATAGATTCGGTCTCTGTATCGATAATAATGTCTATTTCAATAAGATTTTCCAAAAAAATATTTACTGTGAGTACAGATTCGACTCAATTATAATTTTATTATATGTATAGATCAAAAATAAAATGAAATAAAATAGGTTATTATTAGTTATGTAAAATACTGGTACAAATGATACATACACAAAAGAATTGTTATTCAAACATTTACATATTAGAAAACTAGCATTGCCCGCGGCTCCGCCCGCGTTCAGATGACCAAAAACCAAATTTGGTAGGTCCTAGTATACTCTTACATTTCAGTTTAGTATTTTTTCTCAGAAATGAGATATTTTCCCGCGGTAAAAAGTATCCTATATGTTGACCAGGATAACCAGCTATCACCATACCAAATTTCATCAAAATCCCTCCAGTGGTTTTTCTGTGATGCGGTAACAGACAGACAGACAAAAATTCTAAAAACTATAGATTCGGCATCTGTATCGATAATAATGTCTATTTCAATAACATTTTCCAAAATATATTTAATGTACAGATTCGGCATAGTTACAATTTTGTTTTATGTATAGATTACAGTGGAATTTTGTATGAAACCTCCCATTTTAGAGTTTTTTTTGGAGTTTTACCGCGAGCGAAGCCGCGGGTTCTGCTAGTTTTCTAATACATATTTTAAAATAAATTTTGAACACACAATAAATTTTGTTTTGACCGGGTTTTTGAAAATTGATCCGGGTATTTGTTTATATGTTAAATGTTAATATTAGTCTAGTACTAGCGTGGCTCGTTGAGTGTACATTTATTTCCGCATAGAGTAAGTAGCTCGAGTCGCTCGAGAGATGTGTACACACGACACAATACTTACACTGTACACCGTACAGTAGCAGCTATATATTTTATGTAAATATCACATATTTAATGTCAATAAAGGTGTAAAGAGTTTTAAAAGTAAAATAACAATTAGTATAGTTCCAAGAAGCAACTATTTGCTTTTGATTAACGAACTTAAAGGAAGTACTTAATGTTTTTTTTTTCTAATTCTTGTGACGTAAAGATACAACACAATAGACACTTAACTAGTGTTATCTATGAATGACAAAATGTTTTTTAGTGATGTCATATCGTGTATTTCGGTCGTTCATCTCGTTTTTTTAAACAATTTCTCAAGAAATTACACTCAATTGGGGGTTTAAATTTAGTTTTGAATTTCACGCGATATTTCAATAATTCCCATAGGAGTCAGAGTGGATTAAATTAGGTTTTTTTTTATTTCGTTAGGCACAGAAACAGAAAAGGTTTTTTTTTTAATTAAAACTATTTAATGCTAAAATATAAGCCTGGTCAATTATATCTGTACATAGGAGTAGTATACAAATAAATATAATTATATAAAGGAACCAAACCATTACCGTACAGAATATTACAGTATGTACAGTTAAGATTAAATAATAACATTAAAAATAAAATAAATATAAATTACATTCCATTTAAAAAAACGAGAACAGAAGTAATAGAGAGAAAGAGAGAGGAAGAAAGAGAGAGAGAGAGAGAGAGAGAGAGAGAGAGAGAGAGAGAGAGAGAGAGAGAGAGAGAGAGAGAGAGAGCATATATATCTTATTATCGAAACTGTATTTTGGGGACGTTTTCGCCATATTTAGTTATCAAGTAACTTTCAGTCATTGTAGTAATTAATAATTATTCAACGTAAAATCTTATGATAAGGTTATCAATTTTATGACAGTGAGTTCATTGACCTACACCACTATTATTAAGAGGTTTGTTTACCTTCTACGAAGTTTTTAAGTTCAAATCAAAATCGAATCAAATCAAAATTACTTATTTAAATAGACTTTATTTTATACCCCAAATTTAATTTATTTTTATGTCACCTAACCAATAACACCAACACCTATCTAAGAACACTTGGACTAATGAGACGAATCTAACGATACCTTAATTAAAGAAATCCGTCGAGTGGTTTATATATACAAAGATAGGCGCTAAAATCATAACCCTTTCCTTGCAGGCGGGTAAAAATTACAAATCTTTCTTTTATTTACGCGAATATTTGACATATAAAACTATCTTTTCGGATTTTTTCGCCATTTTTTTTGTTTTTATTTTTTTATTTTTTTTGATTATTATTATTAATTTGTTGGTAGGCTGTCTGTAACAACTATATAATGCCTTTGAGACATCTAAAATCTTAGTCTCTCCCGTGACCATAATTGCTGTAAAGCATTCGAAACGTCGTTAACTAAAAATCAAAATTAAATCACGAAAAATCCGAGGAGATAGTTTTATTTAAAACTAGCATTGTCCGCGGCTCTGCCCGCGTTCAGATGACCGAAAACCAAATTCTGAGGTGTTACATATTAGTATACTCTTACATTGATATTTTTGTATTTTTTCTCAGAAATGAGACATTTTCCCGCGGTAAAAAGTATCCTATATGTTGACCCGGATAACCAGCTTTCACTATACCAAATTTCATCAAAATACCTTTAGTGGTTTTTCTGTGATGCGGTAACCGACGGACAGACAGACAGACAAAAATTCTAAAAACTATAGATTCGGCCTCTATATCGATAATAATGTCCATTTCAATAAGATTTTCCAAAAAATATTTAATGTTCAGATTCGGCTTAGTTACAATTTTATTATATCTAATATATAAGTAAAATTTCCATGTCACAATGTTAGTTACCGTACTCCTCCGAAACGGCTTTACCGATTTTTACCAAATTTTATATGCGTATTCGGTAGGTCTGAGAATCGGCTACTATCTATTTTCCATACCCGTTACGTACGTTAGGGACGAACCCGAGCGGAGCGAGGGTGAGTCGCTAGTGTATAGATAAAAATTACAATGTTTTTTGTACTTAAAAGATAGGAATACATATTATGTAATTCTCTAGTAATATATTTAGTACGGAATAATGTACATTTAAAAAAAAAGTAAAACTTTTAATAATAATAAAGAAAAAAAAACATAATATATAGAGAATTTTGCAAACGTTTGATATTACATGATTAAACGTGACCTCAATTTTTTCTTTCTTTAATTCAGCTCGTGTCGAAGGTTTGTTAATGTGTCTAATAATTGCGAAAGGTATAGAATACTTTGTCTTTTTTTTATTGAAGTGAAACTTCTTTAGAATCGTTGTGATTTGAAACTCGATGAAACGGAAATGCGACACTAAAAAGAGACAAACACATAAATATATAGGATTAAGCCGGCGAGAGAATGAGATAGAATACATTGCCATGGTAACCGTTGTTATTGTCTGATAAATATTTAATATTTTAATCTTTCCGTATATGATATTCTATAAATATATGATTGTAATATGCCTAATTATTTAAGACTAGCGGCTCACCCTCGCTTCGCTCGGGTTCGTCGCTAGGTACGTTTTAAATAGTTATTAGCCAGCGTTAGCCATATAAATTTTAATTTTTTTTTTCGTTAATTTTTCATTTTTTCTCTTTATTAAAACCTTTCGTGGACCTTAAGGAATATTAAGTTATATAAGTAGTTTAAAAATAATAATAATAAATTAAAAAAAAAACAAATATTTAAGTGGTGCTCCCATACAACAAATGTGATTTTTTGCCGTTCTCCGACTCGCACTTGGCCGGTTTTTTAAACAATGCATAGTGGATGATAGATACCTTCGGTACCTTAATCAGTGCTTTTCGAAGTCGGTGTGCTTTGATTTGTATCACCTGGCACCAACTTTGAAAATATCTGGTTAAGTACGAGTATCTATATATAGTAAATGAAAACTACCAATCAGTTATTTTTTACTTCTTAGTGTTTTTTGAAGTCAGTTTTTATTTTATTTAAAAAAAAGTTTTTGAAGTTATACTTCTTTTGGCACGTTTGGAAAAAATATGAGGGTAAAATTTTTACGATGCGCGCGCACATCGACAGCCAAAAAGCGACATGATGAAGTTAGCTGCATTCCTTTTACAAACAGTTGTGATACGGGATGAAATCTTTAGCTGTTTTGGTTCTGTTACGTCCAAGAAGTATAACTTCTTACGTGCGTACATAAGTACACACACGTATTTTTAATGTTATTTGTATATAAGTATAGTTATAGGTACCTGTCGTAAGTCAGTGAACCCATTCACAAGTGCAGAGCTTCTTATGTAATTAAGGATGCGAGTTATTTTATCGATTGGCAAAATGCCGACTCTGTAGACTGTAGATTGTAGTACATTGTTGTGCGATCGCAAGTAAGCCTTATAATGTCTGGCTCTGGGAAATGCAAATGGATTTATATGAGACTAGCTACTTACCATCGCTTCGCTCGGCATCCCTGTACATTGTATTAACATCTTATACAGGTAACGATTATATTGGCCTAACTACGGTGCCTTATATATAGTGTCAATCTTGCGCCTTGGCCACGTGACTACGATGCTTAATTAGCGACCATATTTTGCGTGGAATAATGCGAAAGAAAACCGCATGAAAACTCGAAAACATCGATTTTCAAATTTCAGCGAAATACAGCCGATTCCGAGATCGTCGGTATAAATAAATAAATATTTAAATATACAAGAATTGCTCATTTAAATATATTAGATGCTTCAAAGAGAAGACTTTGACATTTTTTTTGGCGGACTCCGTCCATATAATTATTTAGTTTTACTAAGTTATAAAGTCAGTGTGTCTTTTAGTAAAAAGTTATTTTTTATCAGGTAAAAGATGGTGGCGAGACCGAGGTCACCGTGCGACGCGCTGCTGCCGCAGTTCTACGCGGGTAGGGACGTGTTCATCACCGGGGCTACTGGTTTTATGGGGAAAGTAAGTTATAAAGGATAATATTTTAATCTATACTAATTTGTGAGTTTGTGACGTTGTAGGGGGTAATCTCTGGATCTACGAAACCGATGTAGATGAAATATGGTAAGAAGATAGTTCGAAACCCTGGGAATGACATAGGATACATAGATATAGAATTTATATCCCGGAAACCATCCTTTAAGGGGGTGAAAATGGGGATGAAAGTTTGTATTGGAAATCAACCAAAGTTTAATAAATAAAAAAAACTATCTTTTCGAAATTTTTCGCCGATTTATTTTGATTTTTGGTTCCCGACGTTTCGAACGCATTACAGAAATCGTGATCGTGAGAAAGATTCTCTTATGTTAGATATTTTTATTTAAAATGTCTAATATTCGCGTAAATCTACGAAATTCTAATTAGTACAAATACAATTAGTCTAAAAAACAGCCTAACCTCAACATCAAAGGTAAATGTTTTCCTCCAGCTCCAAATTGTTCTATACAGTTCCCATATTGTTTGGTAAAAAATGACACCATTTTGAACGTCGGATTTGGGATGGGAGAGGTTATAAGTTGGTAAATTAGTAGCTTTCATCCGTTTTTTTTGAGATATGGTAACTTATGCATATACTTATATTAATAATTTAGTTTCATTAATAATGTCTATTTTTTTTCCAAAAACTTCTATATAAATAAAAATGAGTGCTGGTAAGCGCATAACTCAAGAATGGCTGGACCAATTCGGCTAATTTTTTTTCGTATGTTCCATAAGGTCCATGGAAGGCTTTGATAAAAAAAATATGAAAAATTAAAAAAAAAATTATATGCCTAACGCTGGCTAATAACTATTTATATCTATTTAAAACGTACCTAGCGACGAACGCGAGCGAAGCGAGGATGAGCCGCTGGTATCTAATAAATACGAAAAAGTTCTACTCTTACATGCTCCATAACTCTGGAACCGTTCACTTTAGCAAGATTAGGCACGAAACCATTTTTATTCACAATTTATTGTAGATTATTTTTGTATATGACATATTTTGTGCTAAACCGAATAGTTTTCGTAATTTTGCTACCCTTTATTTTTTTTAATATTTTAAAGCCACACGATAAATTTTATTGCACTTTTCAGGCATTTTTTAAGTTTATCATAAGTTTATTTTTTATGTTTATAGAACGTAGGGTGCATAAACCCCAGGCACAGCTCTAGATTTTTATCTAATAATAAGAGTTAAGCAATAAAATATTTATATACGACATTAAATATTTTCTCCGTTTACACGTGTAGTGTGTACACAATACTCAATAACATAGTTATAAATCATATAAAATAAAATTATCATATTATTAATAATAAATCATTTATTGCAGACAAATAGAATACCCATAATATGCACAGAGAAAAAATAAACATTACAATAATAATTAAAATAATAATTAAATGAAAAAATAATAATTAAAATCAAGAATAATCATTATAGAGTAATATATGTCATTTTCTGGTTTACGTTGATAAACTTGTTGGGTGACACACAGCACCATCTAGTTCCATGGTAAGCTACGAGGCTTGTGTTATGGATACCAAATAGTTGATACCAGTGCCGGATTAAGCAAGCGCGGGGCCCGTAGCTTTCTTTTGAAGAGCCCTTGATCTGCTATGGGTTTTTAAGTATAAAGTGGTAAAAAACACAATTCAATACTCAATACCTCAGGCCTCAATACGTTTATTTGCCATCTATAGGTTACAATTTTGTGAGTGATTAATAACTTACAGTACATTTCTATAGGCTCTGTTAGGCTCTGACAAGTACAAAAAGCCAGAGATGAGAATTCCTGGCAATTTAGAATGATTTTGATAAGAAACTAACAATTGAAAAGTGACGATACTGCACAATTTTTTTTAATAGATATTTCTAAATTCTAATACCTTTAAACGACCAACTTTTGTTTATTTATACCGGCGACCTCGGAAACGGCTCTAACGATTTTGCTGAAATTTGGCATGTGGGGTTTTTTTTCTATCAGTAAGATTAACTGTCAGTTTTATGAACGGCTATTAAGTTTATTTGTCAGTTAGTTTAACTGTCAGTTTTTTTAACTATCAGTAAGATTAACTGTCAGTAAGGGTAACTGTCTGTAAGATTAACTATTAGTAAGATCAACTGTCAGTTTAATGAACGGCTAGTAGTTCTGTATACCTTTTTAACCGACTTCCAAAAAGGAGGAGGTTCTCAATTCGTCGGAATCTTTTTTTTATGTATGTTCATCAGTGCCGGATTAAGCAAGCGCGGGGCCCGTAGCTTTCTTTTGAAGAGCCCTTGATCTGCTATGGGTTTTTAAGTATAAAGTGGTAAAAAACACAATTCAATACTCAATACAATACGTTTATTTGCCATCTATAGGTTACAATTTTGTGAGTGATTAATAACTTACAGTACATTTCTATAGGCTCTGTTAGGCTCTGACAAGTACAAAAAGCCAGAGATGAGAATTTCTGGCAATTTAGAATGATTTTGATAAGAAACTAACAATTGAAAAGTGACGATACTGCACAATTTTTTTAATAGATATTTTTAAATTCTAATACCTTTAAACGACCAATTTTTGTTTATTTATACCGGCGATCTCGGAAACGGATTTAACGATTTTGCTGAAATTTGGCATGTTGGGTTTTCGGGGGCCAAAAATCGATCTAGATTAGACTTATGTCTAGGAAAGCGCGTGTTTTCGAGTTTTCATGCGGTTTTCTTTCACATTATTCCGCGCAAAATATGGTCGCTAATTTTGCACGCTCAGGTATAAGTATCGTGGTCAAGTAACCAAGGCGCAAGATTGAAAATCGCAGGTGTCCCGAATCGATTCGAATTCGAATCCCGGTCGGATACAAAGCTTTTACTTTTGTTTTATTTTTGTAGTTTTAGTTTTATTTTTAAATTGTACTTTTGACCAAAAATTCCGAGCGAAGCGCAAAGACCCAAGGTATTTATATTTAATACAAAGTACATTATATTTTTAGAAATAGCTAATTTTATATTTTTAGACCAATCGGAATTCGCTTATTTTTAGGAGAATTTTTTTTTATTGAAAACCTGAAGTTTTATGATTTTAAAATGTTAGCAGGTACATAGGGAATTCAAATTTGTAAATGCCCCCTATGGCCAGCTAGCCCCGAGAAATGGCGGGACGCAAAGCGTTGAAAAATAGTTTTTTTTTCTATTTCCGCTTTACTGTGACGTTCTATCGAAAAATGTTTTGTACAAAAGTTGTAGGTTTAGTAGAAATCTACAATTTTTATAAATAACAAAAAAATAATCTCAAAGTTTTCGAGATATTTGCAAAAAACTCGGTTTTTAACTTTTTCTTGTTTTTTTTTTTAATTTCTAGAATAATCTTTTGATTTCCATGACACTGTAATCTTCGAAATACATATAATAAATCAAAAAATTAAATTGAAATCAAACAATCCAAAAAATATTTGTGATCAGAATTACTTCGTATTAATGCTCTTCAATATGATTCCCATTTTTCGAAATTTATTCTATAAGGGGGTAAAATAGGTGATGAAAGTTTGTATGAAACTACCTTTTTAGAGTTTTTTTTGTAGTTTTAGCGCGAGCAAAGCCGCGCGTTCTGCTAGTGTACATATAAAGGTGTGACACTTTACGGTGGTGTATGTACGGTGGAGGTCAGCCTTGCGGACGAGACATTTCGACTTTGCAATGACTATCTTATTAGGTAACAAATTCATTACCGCATGCGATTATAAATTGTAATGGCATCGTAATGAGAAGGAATCTATTGTCGTTTTTAAAGAAAGGTCACTAGAAGGTAAAAAATATATTTTTATGTGTGTTACTCTGTCATCATTTTTAGGTGAATTATAATAAGCATATTCAGTTAAATTGTGAAACGGTCACTGATTGGTCCGATTTAGATATTTTTTTGACAATACTCCGGGTAATTATAACTTCACTAGTAAAATTATGATGTAACGGATGTTACAGTTTCCCTGCGACATATATAATACAAATACAAAAGACATCTAGGGACGAACCCAAGTTAAGCATGGGCAATTTGCTAACTATATATAACACTAACATTGCCCGCAGCTCCGCCCGCGTTCAGATGATCAAAAACCAAATTCTTAGGTTTTACATATTAGTATACTCTTACAACGCAGTTTTGTATTTTTTCTTAGAAATAAGATATTTCCCTGCGGTAAAAAGTATCCTATATGTTGACCCGGATAACCAGCTATCATCATACCAAATTTCATCAAAATCTGTCCAGTGGTTTTCTCGTGATGCGGTAACAGACAGACAGACAAACATTCTAAAAACTATAAATTCGGACTCTGTATCGATAATAATGTCTATTTCAATTAGATTTTCCAAAAAATATTTAATGTACAGATTCGATTTAGTTACAATTTTATAATATGTATAGACTTTGACCTACCACTCAAATTAAAAAACAAAAGCTACAGCGCTTTTTTATTTTTTTCAAAATATTTATCGTGGTTTCGATGCTTGGTAAAAGCAAGTATTAAACAACTATAAAATATACTTATATTTTTTTTATGTTGGTACATTAACACACAGCACCATCTAGTTCCATGGTAAGCTACGAGGCTTGTGTTATGGATACAATTATATAAATATAAATGTATAATAAATAACTTAAATATAATATATAAATATTATATTTCGTCTAAAATAACATTATTAGTAATTGCGTACTTTTCATTCGAAATCCTGAGTTCGATCCTCTTCGCGCAAACACAAGTATTTGTATCAGTATTAAGTAGGGTTTTCCAACAGAGTGTACTTACTTATGTATACAGCATAGACATACTCGTATAAAAGCAAACATAATAAGTAAATAAATGCTAGTGTTTTATTTCAATACTAGAGACCACCCTCGATTCGCTCGGGTTCGTCCCTATATTGTTTACCCATACAAACTTTCATCCCCATTTTCAACCCCCTCAAGGGACGATTTCCGGGATATAAAGTATCCTATGTCCTTCCCAAGGTCTCAAACTATCTTCTTACCAAATTTCATTTAAATCGGTTCTGTAGATCCAGAGATTACCCCCTACAACGTCACAAACTCACAAACTTTACCTCTTTATAATATTAATATTGATAGATGAAAAATATTCGCGTAAATCTAAGAAAGTATTAAGATTGTTTAATCTTTTTTTTAACACCAGGTGCTGATCGAGCGTTTGCTGTCCACGTGTCCAGACGTCGGCCGACTGCACCTGCTCTTGAGATACAAGAAGGGAGATGCTCCCGAGAAACGTCTGCTCGGACTCAAACAATCACAGGTTTTTACATTTAGATAATCGAGACTATGGCAGTAATTTTTTTGCA
Organism: Brenthis daphne; assembly: GCA_947093115.1. Lineage (NCBI taxonomy): Eukaryota > Metazoa > Arthropoda > Insecta > Lepidoptera > Nymphalidae > Brenthis > Brenthis daphne. The sequence goes on along the minus strand of OX352478.1, from coordinate 5,189,519 downwards.
AACTCCCTATTACATTCACTTTTATGTTACTTACTTAAAATCACAAAAGAATAACAAAAACATATCTATCCCGCGGGAACCGTACATTTTTCCGGGATAAAAAGTTCCCTATGTTTTATTTATGTATGACCGATATTATTGTAAAATTTCATTAAAATCCATTCAGTAGTTTTTGTGTGAAAGAGTAACAAACATCCATACATCTATACATCCAGACATCCTCACAAACTTTCGCATTTATAATATTAATAGGATAGGTCCGCTTTATGTTTTATAGTATGTATATATAATATGTGTACCACATAGTTCAAATAATAACTTGCTTGTTACAAACAATAGATTAGTAAAGTAAAAGAAGAAACAAAAGAAATACGAAAGTCTGCCAGCTACCCTTTGCAAACCTCAAACCCATTACCACCAACACTGTAAGCCAAATCTGCTAATACCGATGCGTTATAAGTCATTCAGAAATTACAATACTATCACCGCTGGATTTACACTACGGGCACTCGGGGCTAGTGCCCAGGGCGGCAAATTTTCAGAGGCGGCAAAATTCTGAGAGTGGGGAAAACAAATCTCTTCACGTTATCGAAAACGCTTTCTTTTTTTTCCAAAAAATTATTAATAAAAAAAAATATCTTGTACATTTTTCAAAAAATTGAAAACATTTATATATTTTTTGTTGCATTTTTCAAAAAAATCATAATAAAAAAAATTAAACTTTATCAAAACTTTACCTGTTTTATGGAAAATTTAGATAATATGGTGGCATTTTTTTATACTCAGGGGCGGCGGTAATTTTAAATCCGGCAATGAATACTATAATCGTTATTTATGTTTCCCAGGTGTTCGATGTGGTCCGTCAGAACAACCCGTCCCAGCTTGACAAGCTGTGCATAGTCCCTGGCGACGTCGCGCAGCCGGGCCTCGGTATACCTGGGACTTATTTGAAGCAACTACAAGATGTATGGAAAATATTTTAAATTGTTCTTTTTTCGGTAGTTCTTTTTCTTAAATTCGTAAATTTATGGAAATGGTCAAAGGTTTTCATTTCTATACTTTTTACGCAGCGGTTTTTACTAAAAACTTTTTTACCCAACTTTTTTTCCCACGGTGAGAGGTTGTTTGTGTACACGAATGTTCTCATGTATCACCAAAACGGTTTGACCGATTTGGACACGGTGTTGTCTTACAGAAGGGTTTGTAAGTCATCGACTATGGTTCTTAGATAGGTGATATGGTGTTAACTTGCTATGCATTTCGCTCGTTAAAATGAATTGTAGCGAGTTTTCCTCCGAGACAACTCGACTGGTTTAGATGCGAGTATCGATATCACATAGCATATTTCGATTCAAGATATATATAGTCGGGGAGCCCAAGAGGGGATTTTCTGTAGTTACTCGAGCGCGGCAGATTAACATAAAAGAGGTTACCTTGCACTCTATTGAGTACTTTCACCACAATATAAGTCTTCTATATAAAGGGGCGCGTCTAGGGAAGCCGATTAAAATATTTAAAAAATGTTTTGATAAGGTAGAAATACTTGAAACCGTCAGATTAAGGTGTGGTAGGCTAGTCACATCCTGAAAAGTGTCCAATTCAATAATCTGCCGATTCGCACAAGCCGAAGAGGCAAAAATCGACTATAAAGTTTATGATGATTTTTGCCTCTTAGGCTTGTGCAAATCGGCAGATTATTAAATTGGACACTTTTCAGGATGTGACTAGCCTACCACACCTTAATCTCACGGTTTCAAGTATTTTTACCTTATCAAAACATTTTTTAAATATTTTAATCGGCTTCCCTAGACGCGCCCCTCTATATAGAAGACTTATATTATGGTGAAAGTACTCAATAGAGTGCAAGGTAACCTCTTTTATGTTAATCTGCCGCGCTCGAGTAACTACAGAAAATCCCCTCTTGGGCTCCCCTACTAATACATATATTTTCCATTACAACTTTTGCATCGGTCATGGGTCTTTTCAAAATTTTTAATTTTGATTTTTTTCAATTGACGATAAGTATTATCTTAAATTCAATGTGGTCATAAACCTATAAATGACCTCAGTGTAACGTTATAATTTAAAACCGAAAGTTAATGTCCTGTTAATTTACCTATAAATACTACCTTCATCTTCACGCAGTAAAGTTTCATGTCCTAAATTATGTCAAACTCCAAATAAAATCCATATTTTTTGATCTGATATCTATATTATTATTGGACAGGTGTCGATAGTGTTTCACTCAGCGGCCACACTCAAGTTCGACGAGGCTCTACCCACAGCAGTGGAGCAGAACGTGCTCTCTGTGATGCGTCTCATGGACATTTGTGACACTCTTCCTAATTTGCAGGTATTAATAAAGCTTAATTATTAAAGCTATATATAGTATAATCGGGATACTATTTCAATTGCGAAAGTTTGTGTGTATGAATGTTTGTTACTCCTATACGTTAAAATGGCTAGACGAATTTGTAATTGAATTGAAAATTGTGATTGAATTGGGTCAAATAGACTATGAATTTAAAGTAAGTGGCAAGTCACTAGTTCAATACAAAAATAATCTAGACTAATATTATAAAGAGGTAAAGTTTGTGAGTTTGTGACGTTGTAGGGGGTAATCTCTGATTCTTCTGAACAGATTTAGATGAAATTTGGTTAGGAGATAGTTTGAGACCCTGGAAAGGACAGGATACTTTTTATCCCGGATATCATCCCTTAAGGGGGGGGGGGGGATTGGGGATAAAGTTTGTATTGGGAAGCAAGCTAGGGACGAACCCTAGCTAAGCGAGTGTGAGTCGCTAGTGATTATACTTGACGAATTGATAAATGTATGACTGATGACATAATTATTACAAAGACAAAACCTTATACAAACGTGCATTGGTAAGTATTGATAGATCTAGACCGTAGTATGATAAAAATTTAAAGTTGCTAATAATTAACATATGGTTTTTACAGGCTCTGATTCACGTGTCTACAGCATACAGCAACACTGAGCTCAGCGTGGTTGAGGAGAAGGTGTACCCCGCCCCAACATCCGTTTCCCGGCTCCTGGCCCTCGTGGATGCTGTGCCGCCATCACTGCTGGCCAGCATCACTTCAGAGTGAGAAAAATCATATCTTGTAGTTATAACTTAATATTACCTGATTGTGGAGAAATAATTTCTTCTTTGAATGTGACAACACGTTTGGCTCAGTTTGTAGTGACCCTACTTGCTGTGCCAGCGGTCGCGGGTTCGAGTCTCGCTTAGGGCATTCATTTGTGTGATGAAGACGAATGTGTGTACTCCAGTCATGGTTGTTTATATTTATAATATGTATGTATTTAAAGTTGTATATATGTATGGTATCCATAACACAAACCTCGTAACTTACTATTTTTTTATTTATTTATTATTTACTTATTTATTTATTTATTTCAATTTCTTTTAAAGTTACTAACGAACACTACGAATTTTGAAGATACACTAACATCTCTCGTTAGTCGTTAATGCTTGTATAGTTGGACATATATACATATATTTATGTAGGTATAAGTTAAATAATCGCGTAAATCTAAGAAAGTACCTATTAATTTTCACAGATACATCAAACCGAAGCCGAACACCTATACTTTTACCAAAGCCATGGCGGAGGAGGCCGTCCAGAGCCGCGCCAACAAATCCTACCCTATTGCTATCTTCAGACCAACTATTGGTAAGATTATGCCAATATTCTTGATCATATTTTTGGCAATATAATTATTTAGAGTTACGCTCTATGATATAACTAAGCTCATTGTTACTTCTCTATATTTTGTGGTCTTAAATGAATGTTAAAGACTTCGGGTACCTACCAAGCTAGCAATGCCAGAATTGTTAAAAGTAAATTAAATAAAATAATACGAGAAAACCTATATTAAAATAATTCCTTAAGAAAATATAAATGAAATAACGTGTTCCTAATGAGATTTACATATTTTTTTTAAATTTAACTGGAATTGGGCAACTCCATCACCAATGAGAATTTAGCTATTAATTAATAAGTTGGTACTGCGTATTCGTAGATATTTTATGCCAATTATAAACAGTTATGTTCTGAAAGTGTTCTTTTATTTATATTTTACGATATTTTGCAAATATTAGTGTAATGCAAAATACGTGCAAAATTTTATAAAATAAAATATTTCGGCTTCTCTATCAGTAAAAAATAAACCAAAAACACCACTAATTATGTGCGCCCAACTTTTTGTATGGGATGGGATACTAGTAAATATGTCATCTGTGATTTTACTGAAATATTCTATGCTTTTTTAGTGATATCCTCACTCCGCCATCCCTATCCTGGATGGATTGAGAACTTGAACGGACCGAGTGGTGTAGTGGCAGCCGCTGGCAAGGGCTTGCTTCACTTCTTCTGCAGGAAATCCAAGGCGAGGGCCGACTTAATGCCAGTCGATATCGCCATAGATACGCTACTTGCTGTAGCTTGGGAGACTGCTGTGGACAAGTTAGTATCGAATTGTTGCTCATTCGAATTAGAATATAGAGAATACTTGTATTGTCCGCGGCCCCACCCGCGTTCAGATGACCAAAAATCAAATTCTTAGGTTTCATATTAGTATACTCTTACATTGCAGTTTTTGTATTTTTTCTCAGAAATGAGATATTTTCCCGCGGTAAAAAGTATACTATATGTTGACCCGGATAACCAGCTATCACCATACCAAATTTCATCAAAATCCCTCCTGTGGTTTTTCCGTGATGCGGTAACAGACAGACAGACAGACAAAAATTCTAAAAACTATAGATTCGGCCTCTGTATCGATAATAATGTCTATTTCAATAAGGTTTTCCAAAATATATTTCATGTACAGATTCGGCTCAGTTAGAATTTTATTATATGTATAGAAGATGAGCTAACCCGACAGACGTGGACATGCTCCAATTTCGCTATCTTCTAAAATCCCCAATTTTCCAGAAAACTTTTTCAATTCTTCACCATAGATACATAAGTCAGATACGGACACTTTTAAAAATAACCAAATCGTTTGTAATTGATGCGGTTACCAATAAATAGCATTACATGTTGTTTATTTAACAGAACCAAGAATCTTAACTTTTCATATTGTCCGCAGGTTACCAGAAGTCCGTGTGTATAATTGTAGCACGTTTGAGAATCCGACCACGTGGGGGCAGTTCGAGGAAGCTCTACACAAGTTCCTGCCACAGTACCCCATGGACAACTGTCTGTGGTACCCCAGTGGCTCCGGCGTCGAGAACAGGTAACGATTACTAATATTATTTTGAAATATTCTAATCTATAAGTATGATTTTTTTGTGGATTAAAATACATAGTAGCAATTTATGAACAAAGCATTTTAAAAATTCAGTAGGTGAAAAATCAATCACCCCTATTCTTTGCACTACACAAAAAACATCCCTAAGGGTAGATTTTTTTTTAATTTAAATGGAACCAACTTTGATCCATTTAAAAAAAATCGAGAAATCGGGCTCTGTGTAAAAAGTTATGCGTGGTCAAACATAAAATATACGTGTCAAATTCGATCTGAGATCCTCCTCCTTTTTTCGGCGGTTGATAAAAAACGTGTACAATGTTATATATTAATGTTAATTTACGTTACTTTTGTTATTTAGATACTTGCAGAAAATACTGGCGTTCTTTTTACAGACCATTCCTTTATATATGGCAGAATATATTATTAGAACACTTGGAATAAAGATGAGGTGAGTTGCTTATTTGTTTAGAGTTTAGATTATTATTTGAAAAATTCTCGAAAAACTTGTTTTTTATCGAGCTCCTATTATAAATGTGAAAGTGTGTGTGTGTTTGGATGTCTATTACTCCTAAGAGTTAAAACAGCTGGGAGGATTTGGATGACTTTAACTACACAGATAGACTAACAGTAATATATAGGTTACTTTTAGGTAAGTAGAGATGCACCCGAATAAAGTAAGGGGAATAAATACACTAGTTCAGAATATATCTATTCTAATATTATAAAAAATATGATTTGTTTGTTTGTATCGAATAGGCTCCGGAACTACAGAATCGATTCAGGTGAAATTTGGTAAGAAGATAGTTTGAGTCCCTGAAATAGTTTTTATCCCGGAAATCATCCCTTAAGGGGGTGAAAATGGGGTAAAAGTTTGTATGGGGAAGCAACACACTTTAATATACCTTTAGCTTTAGTAACAACTGACAAGGGTGTATTCTGATACCGTTAAAGCGTCAAAATACTATGTGATACTTACTGCTTTACTTCCCAACTCCGAACTGTTCCTGAGAATTGCTCGACAGAAAAAGTTAGTAATTAAACTTGGCCCGACTCGGGACCTGAACGTCCTGGGTTCGAGTCCCGGGTCGGTCTCCGGATCTACAGCCGTACATGCTAGCCACTAGACCACCGAGTCAATAGACAAAAAAAATTCTTCCAGGATAAGTCTTATAACAGCGGACCAGAAGATGCGTGCAATGAGCGATGTCCTCACGTTCTTTGGCTTACGAGAGTGGGAGTTTAAGACAGGCAATATAGCGCGGCTTCGCGCGAGGCTCTCGGCGAGCGACCGCTCCATATACAACCTAGATCCAAAGACTATAGAGTAAGTATGAAAAAACTACTTTAGAAGTAAATCTTTTTGATTAGTATGTTTGTAAATTCTAATTATAATGCTCTTATGTTTTATTAAGATTCCTTTCACTTGATGTTTGCACCAAATAAATGATTGTTTATTCTGATCGGTTATTTCCATCTGGAGATGATATATTTTGATGGAAACTGGATTTGAGAACTGCCTACCTTGAAATAGTGACCTTGGCATAAAAGATGGCGCTTCGATTTTTTCGTTTTATAATCTCAACTAAGGATATACTATTTCTTATTGGATTAAATTGTAGATAAAATGTCAGAATTAACGATCTAAAAGGCATAATAATTTGCAAAAGTCGAATTTATACATACCTATAATAAAATTCTGAGTCGAATCTGTACCTATATTCAATATTTTTTTGGAAAATCTCATTGAAATAGTCGTCATTGTCGTTACAGAGGCCGAATTCATAGTTTTTAATATTTTTATCTGTCTGTCTGGGAGCGCATCGCGAGAAAACCACTGGACAGATTTTGATAAAGTGTGTGTAAAAATGATGCTAGCGGGTCATCATATAGGACACTAAAATACCTCATCTCTGAGAAATCTACACTAAACGTTAAAACATATAGACACGTTTGGCTCAGTGTGTAGTAACCCTACTTGCTGTGCCAGCGGTCGCGGGTTCGAGTCCCGCTGGGCGCATTCATTGTGTGAAGAGCACGAATGTTTGTACTCCAGTCATGGGTGTTTATATTTATAATATGTATGTATTTAAAGTTTATATATGTGTAGTGTATCAACTATCTGGTATCCATAACACAAGCCACGTAGCTTACCATGGAACTAGATGGTGTTGTGTGATGATGATGTTCTCCTAGCCGATTCCGGCCACGGCGGCCAATCTCAATGAGATTAGCCAACTGCGCAGGAGATATTATAGTGCTCAAGTGTACGCGCAGACACAAGTGCACTCTCTATTCCTATCACTCTCATACTCCGGTGGGACGACCACTCGACACGACCGGTGAGAGTTAAGGCGCAGGACCGACGGCTTTACGTGCTCTCCGAGGCACGGGGGTGAAACACCGCCAACTTCCCAACTCCGGGCTGTTACTGAGACTTACTATACAGGAAAACTCAATAACTAAACTTGGCCCGACCCGGGACTCGAACCCAGGACCTCCGGGTGTGCAGCCGTACATGCTAGCCACTACACCACCGAGGCAGTTGTTGTGTGTAATAATGTCCTGACATATTTATTTATTTATTTATATATTTAGTATAATAAAACGTATAATAGTAGGTTTAGACTTTACACAATCATTGGAAATGTCATGTTGTCATGAATTAGTTAAAATTTTAAAGACCAGATTTTAAAATAAATCAAAAGTAATATGTACCTACCTACCTATATGCCAAGATGCTTTACAGTGTTTATATTTAAACATACTATCTTTGCAGCTGGGAAGATCATTATAAGAACTTCATCAAAGGCACCAGAAAGTACTTGCTTAAGGAAAAAGATCAAAACCTAGAAGAGGCGAGAAGACACGTCAATAGGTAGCAATTCTAAATATTAAGAAGTTGTGAGGATTAAATATAAACTCTATATATTATACAACAAACGAAATATATATTAAAATATTATATAAATACTAGCAGAACCCGCGGCTATGCCCGCGTTCAATATACAAAAAAACTCTTTGGCTTTATGTTACCACCTATTCTCAACCCAGTGTCGGATTTAACCTTAGCGTCACCCCTGGGCATAGTAAAAAATGCCGCTCTATTATCGAAATTTTGAATAAAATGTTGAAAGTAAAAAAATATAGGTATATATGTTTTTTTGAAAAATGCAAAAAAAAATCAGAATCAATATCATTTTTTTGAAAAATGTAGTTACTAGTCGATCTTTTTTATTTTTCATTTTTTGGAAAATAAAAAAAAAGTATTTTCGAAAACGCGAAGAATTTTTTTTCCCGCCCTCCGAATTTTGCTACCCCTAAAAATTTGCCGCCCTAGGCACTAGTTTCGGAGGAGTGCGAACACAAACACCGTGACACGATATATTTATATATTAGATAAATACAATATATACTATATTTTAGAGCTCGTTAGTGGCTAGGTCAATATGTGACTAATTACAAGATTCAAAAGATTTTTTTGCCGCAGAAGTCTTAAAAGCAGCTTAGATTTTGGAAATGAAATGTATAAAATACACGCCATATTTAATTTAAGTTTTTTTTTCAGAATGTACATCTTACACAAGGCCGTATTATTCTTCTTGGCGATCCTTCTCTTCAGGCTGCTGTTGCAGAGCACATCAATTCGTGACATCGTGTATGGATTTGTGAGACTGATGCTATCTCTTTTCTTCGCAGCGTACAGCCGTGCGATAGAAGTTGTATGAAAGAGATAGATATTAGTTCTATTTTAACTTAAAATTGTGATGAGGTTTTATTTGAAATATTTAATACATTTTGTATTTGATGTATCATGTAGGGTATTGAATGAACGAACGGTAAACAAAGGTGTTACATATCGACGGTCATGCCATAAGTAAAAAATCATATCTGAAGCAAAATGTTTTTTAAAAATGTATCTGAGACATCAAATATTACTTTATTTAATTAGTATTATAGTTGCGAAACCATAATTTAATATATAAATATTGTTTTGAAAAATTTGAATTGAAAGTTTGCAGAATTTAGATAGGTATTGGCTCACTGTTTGATCGCTGATATGAGATACACTTATAGATACTTAAAAAAATATTAGTCTAATCTAAGCAATATGGTTAATCTTACCTATTTTACTTAACAAGTCCTGGTGATATATATGGCGACACTATATTAAACCTTTATGATAAGATATAATTAAATAAAATACTGCCGTCAACATAAAGAAGGCTAACAATTTGGTCAAAAATGACTTAAATGCAGACTCGGTCTCAGCTAAAAAGAAATTCTATTCGATAGTTTTACTGATAAAGCACTAAGTCTTAAGATTCCGGAGATACAATAACCATTTTCATCGTAACTACGTCAAAACTAGTAGTAATTTGACGTGGTACTAAGACAAAACTTTTGAAGTTGATGACTTTAACTTTGACGAAGTTAAGGCCTTCTTTTTTATGACGGCAGAATAGCTGTAGCAGCTTTTGTCTTTAAGTACAGTGCCAAATGCTCCACGACGTTGGTAAATCTTTGCTGGCCTCTTGTTATTAGTTGATGGTAACACCAAATATTGGTTATGGTTTTGTTTGTTGACAATAGGCATTTGACATAGGATCCATAAGAATTATGTTTGAAGTTTGCATCTCTAGTAAGAATAAGCAAATATAGATAGGTTATTGAGATTCACTGTTAATTCTAGAAAGTTTATCAATAGAAAGATACTTAAAATTGTAGCCAATAAACAAGTTGGACCGCACTGTTATTTTACATATCCAATTCAATTCTATTCAATTCCAAGCACAACATACCTACTCGGTATTGCATTATAATTGCTCAATTATTATAGTACCTATATTATTAATAAGATTTTAAAGGGTCCGAATAGTGGTTCAAAACAGTTATAATCGAGAAGAAAATCGATTTTTAACAAAATGAGTGTTATTTTTCGGTAATTTTTAGTGTTGGGAAGGGTCGAATTTAACCACCTTTTCATTATCACCTATTTTAATTTATATAAAAAGCATTCGCAGAATATTGACGACATTCTGTGTAAACGGCTTTATTTTTATCGAAACAAAAGCTTCAAAGTACACAAAGAGGTAGTTTGAAATGAGAGGAATTCAATTAATTTTTTTAATTTATTTATATTCCTCCACAATAAATCATTTCAACTTGCCAAAAAATATAATAACGTGAAAATAAAATTATGGTAATGGTGCTATTTATTATTTTTCATGTAAATAATTCATCGTATCGTATGAAAAAAGCTTTAATAAACTTTTGTAATTAGAATTTATTTGTTTTATTGACATTTAACATAGGAATGTGTTTATTTTATTACAAATAAACATATTATCTCGGCAAACTCGTTGGAATTAATGTGAAATTCCTCTCCCGCCCCCCTTCATCTCCCTGTGCTCGTCCTGATGCGTCTGTACAGTTAGCATTTAATTATTTTCAATAATTTATTGTACAAATTCATTGAAATTGAAACTTATGCTATTATAGCACACTTCAAGTGTGTCTTTATATTTCAGACAGTGAGAGATAATTTTATATAAAAATAATGTAAACGGAATGCGTACTATTTACATTTTTATGGGACGCCAACCCTGGTGTATTGTGTTATATTTTAGAATAGGGGAAATAATAGACAGAGCTTTAAGGAAATCAAGGTGACAAAAGTTATGGTGACTTCAATTACAGCATTTCCCATTATGAATTTCATATGATATTCACTGTAATTTTGACATTTCTAATCCTTCTGAATTCTGATTCATTCGTATAGGCTTATAAGTTTATCCTTCGTGACATTGGCGAAATAATTTATGCTTAACATCAACAAGAGAATTGAATCGAATAAAATAATTTTTAAGTTGAAATCAAATCTGTAGAGAACTATTGTTTTATGGATGGATCCGTTACCGAATAAAAATTTAACTTAAGGGACAAAATATAAAGTAGGAGATTCAGAGTTCGAAAAAACCTAACGCAAAGGGTAAGACAGGAGTGGAGTGGAGTGGAGTGGAAGTGGACTGTAACGTATACAGTCCACTTCCACTTTCTCTCCCGTAGATTAGTGAGAGATAGGTACTACGTGTTCTCTTCTACCATGACTTTGATCTAATAGATTCGACTCGTGTATGGTACGTATAGCACGTATGGGACATTATAAATTTAACTTTCAATATCTTTAAAATTATTTTTACATTTTAATACTCACCTTGAGGCCGCATCTCATATTGTACTAAAGTACCGAGGAAAATTAATATGAACGAATAATCATATAGTATCACATTATGCATGTAGATATATTATTGAGTGCGCAGTCAGATCTGTGTGTGACTATATCCGTGCATTGTGAGTATTTAGTACATATATGTAACATAAGAGATGAAAACTACGTAAACATAAATTTATTAATGAGCAAGTTATTTAAAATTAAAGACTAATATTATAAAAGTAGTAGAAGATTATAAACTATTTTTATAATAACAATTATTCGTAACTTAATGTAAGCAAAATAGCAGCTGTCTACGTCCAAACACGGTGAAAAACGTCGTTGTGGAATGTAGTTGCTTGTCACTGTCAAATGTCAAAACAGGAAAATTTAAATCACGTCGAATTTTATCGCGGGAGGAACGGAGGATGATTTGCTAATTGGATTTTTAAATCGTAAAAATGTTTAATAAAGTTTTCCAACGTGCCCTAAAGTTTCGTTTGAGGAAAAGTTATCCTACAAATATATACGATATCTCCCGAGGCGCTGCCGTAGCGGTGCGGAGACCGTACAGCGATGAAGTAAAACGCGCGCAAGCCGCAGACGTAACTTCTACCGGTCCAACTATATTCGATAAAATAATATCTAAAGAAATCAAAGCGGACATTATTTACGAAGACGAACTCTGTTTGGCGTTCAATGACGTTTCTCCGCAGGCGCCGGTGCATTTCCTAGTTATACCAAAACGGAGAGTCCCTCGACTGCAAGACAGTGAAACTGGAGACAAGGAGGTTGGTATATGGCTAGTAAGGCGTATTGTAATAATTCATTATATACTAACATTTATTATATTGTTGCAACTGACTTTCGCTTCCCTCGGGTGCGTCCCTATGTGCCTATCAGTTTCCTATATAGCTACCAGTTGACTCCAGGCCGTAGTTTTATATGTGTATTAAATTTACAAAAATCTGTCTAGCGGCTAGATTAGCCATTTCATAATAAAAGAGCAACAAATTATAGTACTCTCTCTATATACATACATGTCAGATTAAGATATATTGATATGTTTACTTCTTACATATTATTAAATTTAATTATTTACTACTCCAGTTCATCCCTATTTTTGCCCCCTTATGGGCTGATTTCCGGGATAAAAACTATCCTTAGTGCTTCATAGGGTCTCAAACTATCTTTTTACCAAATTTCATCTAAATTGGTTCAGTCACAAACTCACAAACTTTACCTCTTAAATTACATATGTAAATGTATCATGTACATTTTCCTGGGAAAATATAAAAAAAAATAATCCAGCTTATTGTGGAATTAATTTCCAATATAGTTTTATGAGTATATACAAATTGCCTATTATTTTCAGGGCACTATGTTAAAAAATATTTAAAAATATTCTGCTAAGGAATGTCACAGTTGTAATTAACATATCACCTTATCTAAGCAATCTGATTGCTGTCATACATATGAAAAGTCATTCTTTTGCTATATAATTAAGTATCAAATTCAATTAGAAAATTTAATAAAAACATAATATACTATGTAATGTTTATCAACCACATTCTTCTATGCTTTGTCATATTTACTGTGTAATTAGGCAATTGATTGAAGTGTAAAGTCTAGATTTTTATGCCACTTTGCACTTTTTCTATTAAGAAATTCAAATTTCTCAATAATGTCATGGTATTGTATGTAGCTCAGTGGTAACACTGCTTAGTGCTTGCTTGGGAAACCAAGTGAAGCAGGTTCAGAACCCTGGTCTTGCACCTCTGATATTTTCATGTGCGAATCAATTCTAACATGATTACCATTTTCCTTACGATGAAGGAAAAAATCGTGAGGAAACCAGCATGTCTGAGAGAGCTTAGCAAGTTTTCGAAAGACATGTAAAGTCTGCCAACCTGCACTTGGCCAGCGTGGTGGACTATGGCCTGATCTCCCATCGTATTGAAGAGAGACCTGTGCCCAGCAGTGGGACATTAAAAAGGATTGAATACATTGTGACAGTATATTTCGCAAAAGAATGGTGTCCTAAACTTTTACCTAGATTTATTCTAAATTTAGTGGCCTTTGCGGATTTTGTAAGAAGTACCCAAACAAGAATATATTATAATAAGTATCGATATTATCACTATAGTTCATTATAATCTGCTAAAACGTAAAATTTATTTATTGACTTGGTAAAGTTTTCAATTAATTTCAGTCAAAATTTAAACAAAATTACAACTTGTATATAAATAAACATTGATAAAATATACAAGTGCTTTTCAAAATTCATCCTAAACAAATCCAGTTTTTTAATATTACGATAATATACTTAATAGAAAGGTCGATAAATTATACAGTAGCCAAGTATCTACAAACGTTATTGATTAGATTACAGCTCCGTACTTGCAATGTTACCATTTCTTTTATGTGTTGAAATAACGCTGATTAAATGTTTTTCATTTACATAATTATTATTTAAACAAACAATATCAACATATTATAATATGCTTAGATTAAATTATTATACAAGCCCATCTTTTTTTTTTAACCTTGGGAAATGCATTTACGCACGAGGTGTGGGACTCACCGGCGTAATAAAGCCAGTACTACCCACTAAAACCCAACAAAACCTTCCCCCGTCTTAATGGGGCGTCGCAGGATCGCTTACGCATTCAACTACGACGCCCCGACGGCAGGTCTGCCGAAGCAGATCACAACAACCATGGGGTTGCTCCAATGTCCACTATGCTATCAGAGAAATACCAGGAGCAACCCGCATGGTACACCGCCCACCGAAGAGGATTACCTCCCACCGCCCACCGAAGTGGGCTAACTCCCTGTGTTGGCTTCGGCTGGATTGCCGGGCACTACTGAGCCCCTCCCACCACGACAAGGTGAACGCACGTTGGGAGGGGGGGGGGGGGGGGCGGGACGGGATACAAGCCCACCTGTAGGTTTGGTAGGTTTATTCGATACATATACTAGTATACATTTTTTATTGCAAACAAAAGTAGTACACAACATGGACATATTTAGACGGTAAAGAAAAAACATTGTAAACATCAGATGTTCGCATATTTTTTCACATTTGTTTGTTCTTTAAGTTTTATATTCAGAAAACTCGAGCTTTTAGCTAGATGCCTAACTAGTCTTTACTTACTCTTAAACTTAATAAAGTCTAAGAGTAAATAAAGGCTAGTACACACGTATATGCTAAAACTTTGTACACATTTTGTCTATCTGTCCAAAAATTGATCTAAGTCTGTCCAGCCGTTTCTGCGCGAAGGAATAACAAACATATTACACAAACTTTCGTATATATATTACTGTGTGATGTGTACTATACAATTATTTATTTCATTCTCAGCTCCTAGGCCACCTCATGCTGGTAGCTCGTTCTCTGGGGGCTGCTCGAGCCCCACAGGGCTGGCGCCTCGTCGTCAACAACGGCATGCACGGGGCACAGAGTGTATACCACTTGCATCTGCACGTCCTTGGGGGCAGACAAATGAAATGGCCCCCAGGTTAAGAAACACAGACTGATTATAAG
This sequence comes from Brenthis daphne, assembly GCA_947093115.1. Taxonomy (NCBI): domain Eukaryota; kingdom Metazoa; phylum Arthropoda; class Insecta; order Lepidoptera; family Nymphalidae; genus Brenthis; species Brenthis daphne. The sequence goes on along the minus strand of OX352478.1, from coordinate 5,174,480 downwards.
GGGCTGTACAGTACGAAATTGGACCTCCAAAATATAATAAAAAATAGACTTCAAAAAAGGTAAAACGAATTGCGAATTTTAACGATTTCAATAAAATAACTGACCTTTAAATAGAAATTACAATTAGATACTGATAATATTTTTTATATTATTTGTCTTTCCTTGTTCAGCCCCGGGGGCACATTGGGGAGCAAACGTGGGGTAGTATTAATGCAATCGTGCCTTACATTAGTTCATAACTAATTATATTTCAGCTACTTTCTTAGACAATTTTATGATATTGAAATTTTATTACGCGTATTTTCCATGTTATTCGCGATAGTTATGTTTGTCTAACGCGATAGTGCCGTCTCTATGTGATGATAGCGACAAAGCACGGTTATATTCTTTACTGTATTATATTTAAATTCTAATACAGCTAATGAATGACTTATGTTTCTTAATAAGCTATGGAATGTCTAAGAAAGGCTGAAATATTTTGCTAAGCCATAAATAAACATATAAATGCCATATAAATTTGTAAATTGAAACTAATTCGATATCAAGTTCTGCTGATTTCGTAAAATCGGTTATTTTTTTTTAAATTGGTTACTTTTAAATACAACAGTTTCTAAATCTTAAAAGAAAAAAATAACTTTAGAAAATAATAATCATATTATACTGCTTCGTGCAATAGAAGGCCAAATTAATTATAAGTAATATATCATAATTTAAGTAAAATGCCAAAGTTTGAACGAGCCGGTATGGTTGACTTAATTAATGGTGTCAAATACCAGTGTAAAATTTACGTCTTTATAATGAAAATAACATTTCACTTTGCCCCTATAAAATAGGAATATGGCAAAACTTTTGATTTTATGCGTTTCAAGTAATTGAACAAAAGTTACTCAAGATGGCGCCGATTCTTATTAAATTTATGCCCATTTTCAACTTATTCTATATTACATCCTATCTAAGGACTAAGAATCTCTTAAAATAAGAGCCTATACGCACTACAACTTTTTCAACGCGCTATTGACGCGTAGTGAAAGAGCTGTTGATACGCGCTTTTCGTGCGTTTCTCTTGATACGAATGCTAGCAATCTGCGTTTTTCAAGTTTGTGCGTTCATATGCGTCGTCAGCGCGTTCATAAAATGTAGTGTGCATTGGTCGTAATTCGCCACCTGGTTTTACATTCATATTTACCAACTAGGACTAACCTAAATATCGAAACTCTTCTCACTTAATACTTAAGAGATTTTTAATAAAGTGTTGTTTTATGGAATCGAATTTTAAAAACAATATACACAAAACCTAACCTAACAATAGTTACTGTTTCTTACCTTTAAGTAAGAAGATAAATTGTAGGGAGCCTCTTGAGCTCATAATTTGACTTAATTTCACTTTAATTTTGGAATAGTTCACGAAAATGGACATTAGACTTAAATATTGAACCATAAGCTTAGACATTTTAGGGCAATTTATAAGAAGCGTCGATCTTTAACCCAGTTGTTAGTGCCTGCAGCCAAGCAGAGGACCTTCAAATGTTTATTTTTTTTTTATTTCAGTTCCATTCTAGCTTTGAATTTCAATAATATCTGAATTAGAATCTCAGACAAAAATTAACCTTTCTAGTTAACATTCTAGTCATTTTTCAAATTAGCCAAATGAAAAAGTAAATGCCATTATTTAATATCGCCGTACTGCGCTTCTCAAACTGTGGTGTTTTAGGTTTTTTTTTCTTTAATATAATAATAAGTGTGGCAATCTTCTCAGCAACTGGTATTATCGAGATATATAAACGTTATTTTTTTTTTAATTTATTTCAATTAATAATTTTCTAAATTTTGTTGTGTTTCATATTAAATTTACATGTATTGTTATTTTGAATTGTTAAATAATATTGTTTTGTATTATAATTTTAAATAAAACTATCTTTTCGGATTTTGTCGCGGATTTATTTGCGTTTTTGTTTCCCGACGTTTCGAAGATAGTTTTATTTAAAATGTCAAATATTCGCGTAAATCTAAGAAAGTATTATTGTTTTGTATTACTTTTTTCATACCTGGGTTACATTAGATTATTATAAAAAAGTTTAATCTTATTAGAACGTTTACTAAATGTCGCATGTTTCGTTTCCGAAACTTTTGAATTGCAAGATTTTCAGGTTTGAAGTGTTGAAGATGTGTTTGAAGGTTGTCACGACGTAGGTAGGTTTGTTTTTATATCAGTGTTTCTTTTCAATAAAGACACATATATTTTTGTAGCGTTGAATGTTATTCGTATACCTTATTATTGACATATGGATTACATTATACTACTCGGTAAATTGGGCATAATGATATTTTGTGGAACAAAAATTGAAACGATCTGATTTTTATACTATTTGGTTTAACGTCTTTTGTTTTTGATTTTATTTATCAAAAACACCAAAGTGAAGTGTACTAAAATATTATAAATGTATTATATAGTATTTGAACGTTATGTAATGTGCTGATGTAACCATTTTATTTTTATTTTGTTTATTTGGATCCACTAGTGATAATTACATTGAAATATTTTTAAATTAATTACACAATTTAACTTAATCCTAAATGCATTACCTTTTAAAGTGGATACAGCATGCATTAATTTATTTTACAATTTTAAATTTTGATAAATTAAAATATAAATAAAATTACAATAACATCACTACATATAAATAATCGGAATTTGAAAATAAAACACACATACATAAAACCTATTAAATAATATGGAAGCATTAAACTTCAAAGAATAATTAATTGAATAATTAAAAAAAAAAAACAAAAAAAATTATTGAGGCATTATTAATTTTGTATAAATTACATTGCAAATGCCCTAAAATAATTAAATTGTATAACAAATTGAAAAACTATGTGAGCGAGACGAGGCGTTGATACGATCAGTTGTCTCTCTCAGAATTGAAATTGGTCATATACATACATATATGTACACATGTCATGTTAAAAAGACAAATTTCTCAGTACCTCCTAAATCCGTAATTAAGTTAGATATTTTGATTGCATTCGATAAATATATTTTACTTAGAAATACGACTCATCCTTTACATTAAATCGATGTCACAAGCCTAATATTGAATAGTGTAATGTAATCTGTGGTGAAACCAATAATGTTAGAGGCTTTCAATGTAAAAGAGGCACAACTCCAAGAAAAAAGAACGTCACAGATTTTGGTGTTAAAATTATATTATTAAGGACTTATTGATTTTGCAATAATCTCAAATGGGTAGGTTAGGCCACTTTTGCATTGTCAATACATATATAATCTATATGAATTATTCTTTCACAATGTCACGGTTTCGGGTCAGCGGGACGTTTATTCCATTATTTTTTTGGGAAAATGCTCGGAATGATGTCACGCTGTTATTGTTGTTTAGAATTTAATTTCACATTAAGTTCTGTAACCAAAGTTTTATGAAAAAATATTATTTAAAAATACTGGTTTTATTTTTATTTACTCGTGCCTCTTAATATATTTGGAGGATGCGAATATTTAAAATTTTAAATAGAACTATTTTTATCTATTTTAAAATGTTTAGAATTAAAATTAACAAATATTGTAAAGTACTTTGGTGCCATTTTTGAATAATTGAAATCACTTTGTAAAAATTGTGGGTATGCACTGTTTGTGACAAGTTTACAGGGTCATTTTTAATTTACTGAAAACCTTTTGGGAATATACTGTTTACATCATAACAACATCTGTAAAAAGAAAAAATAATATTTATTAAATTTTTATTTTCATACAAAAATAAAAATATTTTTATTGCACCTTCTAAACGGTAAAGTTCTAGCGTCTGGCCAAGTATAAATAAGTAAGGGCCACTTCCTACACCCCTTCACCCCTCCCCTCTACCGGTCACGCGCTTTCTTTTGCTAATTGCTGGACTATTACCGTTGAGAAGGAGCAATAAAAATATTTTTATTTTGTAAAATTTAAGAAATATTTTTTTTTCTTACAGATGTTGTTATGATGTAAACATTATATTCCCAAAAGGTTTTTAGTAAATTAGTAATGACACTGTATAACGCTTTTGAGACGTCTAAAACCTTAAGTTTCTGCGGTGACCATGATTGCTGTAAAGCATTCGAAACGTCGAGAACAAAAAATCAAAATAAATCCGCGAAATAATACGAAAAGATAGTATTATTTTAAATATTTGAAGGACTTAAAAATTATATTGTTATATACTCATATCTAAGAACAAAACAGAGAGTCAAGAAGACAGTGTTTGAAGTCCCAAATGGTCTCTTACTTCGCTCTTTAAAGGTAATATTATTACCAATTTTCTAATTGTAAGCTAAGTAGTGTTCAGAAAAAAAATAACTATTAATGCTGTATTGTATTAACAAGAGTATGGCCTCATTAGTCGATACAACAAATAGTCCTAGATTGACACTTTGGGTAGAATATAAAATATGTATGAGACGGTCCTCAATACGATCGCTAAGCGAAGCTCGGCACGACACCCGAGTGATGGCAGCACCGTCGGCAATATAGTCGACACCCGGCGAACTTCGTGCTACGACGGAGCCTATCTAATGGAGGCATGATATTAGGGCAGGTTTGAGGTTACTTGCCTTCGAGCCGAGCCGATATTAAGACCTTTCCACTAGGAACTGTCCAACGTTTCGCTTGGAAAAAAATATTAAAAAGAGGTTGTTGCACACGCTATATTTTCTTTGTTAGAATTACTCTACTATTTGCCCACAAGATGGCCGATGACAGTACTAATAAAGTTACGCATCCGAGAAATATATAGGTATTTCACATACGAGTAAATTAAGAAGTACCTATTTACAAATACTATTGTTTTTTTTTTAATTTCTATGCTCCGTTTAACTCTTAAACTCAGTAGAATGTTACTAACACAGCGCAACCAAATATTATTATCTTAAAGTAAATGGAATAATAATAATGTTCTCCTGACCACCAGAGACGATCTCTAAGCGCAGAAGATATTATAGACACAAACAAGGATGCGCGCAAATATGCTCAGTGCACTCTATCTCTCCATTACTCTCCAAACACCGGATCAGGCGCAGGACCGACTGATTTACATTCTCTCCGAGGCACAGAAATAACATCACAATTAGTTCTTGGTATACCCGGAACTCGAATCCAGGACCTCTACATATACAGACAAACAGACAGTCGGTAGCTTAATATCCCACAGGAATATGATGTATCGATAAAAGATACTACAACGCTCTGAACTGTCTCTACGCATCATGTTGATAAGTTGTTACTTCACGAAAACATTTATTAAACAATTTTTTTGGTCAATATATTTATTGGTTTATTATCAGATTTAACTTCTTCAACAATTACCTATAGGTATAACGACAAACATGGTGGCGCTGCCGGGGCAGGGGCCGCGTAGCATACAGAGGCACAGGCAGGTGCGGGGTAACATGGGCATGGGGCAGGGTAACATGGGGCAGGGTAACATGGGGCTGGGGCAGGATAACATGGTTCTGGAACAGGATAATATGGGGTCGGGGCAGGATAACATGGGGCTGGGGCAGGGTAACATGGGGCCGGGGCAGGGTAACATGGGGCTGGGGCAGGGCAACATGGGGCTGGGGCAGGGCAACATGGGGCTGGGGCAGGGCAACATGGGGCTGGGGCAGGGTAACATGGGGCTGGGGGCGCGCAGCATGGGGTCGCATAACATGGGGCTGGGGCAGCATAAGCTATTGGTGCTGGTAACGCACACGGTGTAGGTAACGCACACGGGTTTGGGCACAGAGGCGGCAGCAGCAGGTCTATCGCAGGCGGGGAGAGGCAGTAGGTCCCTGCTGGTAAGCATTGTGAAAATGCTTGCTGTGGAGTGGACAAAGATTGGTATTAAACGTAAATTAAATTAGCGAAGTTCATTTCTAGAATGTTTGCAAGTGAAACTAATTTATATAAATAAAAATGTAAATATTCGCTTGTGCGAAACCACAAATTTCCAAAATTTCTTCATCGATTGCTTCAAAATCTAGATAAACAAACACGGAAAAGATTTTTATCTCCATTTTTGTACCGGCGACCGTATATACCAATATGAAATTGGTAAACCTATTTGAGCACGGAGAAGTTTTTTAAGTTTCTTTGCTATTTAACCAACACTAGGTTATTATAACGCGGCTAGGAGTTTGTACAAAATTGTGTTATGATAAAGACTATTTTTAACCCCCAACGCAATAACGACGGGGTGTTAGAAGTTTGACGTGTCTGTGTGTGGCGTCGTAGCTCCCGAACGGATGAACCGATTTTGATTTTATTTGAGATGTGAATTAGTAGGTTCTTAGCTATGTTTGATGAAAATCGTTCCAAGATGGCCGCCGCCATAATGGTGAATTACATGTCGGGTTTATTTTTTATTTTTCTCTTCTCTTACGATTCATCTATCTTACGATTAGATGGCTATTATTAAAAAGAGATAGTCTTATGATACATCGAAACAATGCAGTAGGAAATTTAAAACAAAAGTAAGTAGAAAAGTATATACCTAAGGTAGCGTACCTTAGGTGATAGACACAATAAGTATTTTATCCGTTTAAAACGTAACAATTAGGGGCGCACTCGAATGAAGCAAGGGTCGCTAGTCTGTACTTATTTTTGCCCAAGTAATTGAGCATCAAATAATTGTCACGATATCGACAGTACAAGATCTACATTTTTTTTGTTTATTTTTAAATAAGAAATACTACACACATCGAACTCAATGGGTTGTTCCGTGTCGGATACATATAAGTACACAACCCCTAATATTATTAGCACTTGGGACCTTTAGCATAGAGATGATACTCCGACCACTGCACCAGGCGGTCTTCAAAAATCTATCTATACATATAATGAATGAATGAATGAGGCCGAATGTCTGTTTATAGAAAAAAATGCTATAAAACCGAGTCAGGGGGATGTAAGAAGAGAAATAGAAGAAATCCAGTTTCTTTTGTTTCTCTGTCTGTCTGTTTATCTGTTTGTACGGGCTAATCTCGGAAACTGCTGGACCAATTTAAATAAAATTTTGCATGGTGGTACCTTATCGCCAGTCAACATTTAAGATACTTTTCATCCCGGAAAATTCAAGAGTTCCCGTGGGATAGTTAAAAAACTATAGTAACTTATACAGTTTAGTACACAAAAACTATTGATTGGATTTTAATGAAACTACAATAGCTCATATGTCAGAACCAGTAGGATACATTTTATCCCGGAAAATGTAAGGTTCCCGTGGGATATATTCGTTTTTGTTCGTCAATGCAGTAGTAAATAAAAATGTTAAATGATCTCACCTGCAGTAAGCTGAATAAGCAGATGTAAATCAGCGTCTTCATCCTGTCGTGTGTGCCTTCGGAACTGCCCCACACCCTATATAACGTTCTGTTTGACATATTTTTGCAATCCAATAACACATTTGAAATATACTTAGTAAATATTACACAAGGTTTCAATATTTCGTTATATTATAAAAGAAATTTGTGAATACGTAATAATATTGTGTTATCGTACCTGGAAATTGTCACGTCGCTGTTCTTGCTTATAATAAATAGATAAACCACATAAACTTTGGTTTTAAAATATTTTCTGGCCTCGAAGGACCTTTGAAAGCATCTAATGGCGCCCTTTTCCTTTCGTAACAGTATATACAGATTAATTATTTTAACAAAGAGATTCTACTCTTGAAATGTTTAGATTGTAGGGCGTAAATACTTACTTAAATAAACTTCAAAATTTGGTCTGACAGTTTACAGAAAACCCAATCGATTTTTAATGTTAATGTCTTAATGGGGCGTCGCAGGATCGCTTACGCACTCAACCACGACGGCCCGATGGCCGTTTGCCGGATCAGACCACAACAACCATGGGGTTCCTCCAATAGTCACCACTGGAACGTTTAACATCTCTATTCTCGTTTTAGCTCCATCACCATTCTTAACTTATAAATATAAACACCAAAGACTGGTGTACAAACATTCGTGCTCACCACACAAATGAATGCCCCTAGCGGGACTCGAAACCGTGACCGCTGGCACAGTAAGTAGTGTCTCTACAAACTGAGCTAAACGTGTCGTCAAAATATAGGTATTGGGGTTTTCTGTCAAGAAATTCTCAGTAACAGTCGGTTGTTATGAGTCGGCAGTATGTTCCACCCCCGTGACGAGGCAGATCACTGCGCCTCATTTTTCTCGAGTTGGAATCCAACTGGATTTGATCTCGATTGACTGTCATAATCGAAATTGTTCAAGAGATTGGTATATGTAAAACATTTCGAAAAACCTTAATTTTGTTTTCAGACTAGTTTTAAAATGTTGCGAACTAAAATTTTAAAATATATACATTTGAATCGTACTCAATAATCAAATGCCACTAAGTCACTATCGTATATCCCACCCACACACTAATTATTTTATATACATATTTATGTACAGAGATGGTTTTATATTAGGGGCACTCGGGGCTACGGCGGCAAAATTGGGAGGGTGGGAAAAAAATCTCTTCGCATAATCGAAAACGCTTTCTTTATTTTCCAAAAAATGATTAATTAAAAAAATACTATTGCATTTTTTGAAAAATTGAAATCATTTATAAATTATTTTCTGCATTTTTCAAAAAAATTATAATTAAAAAAAAACTTAAAACTTCTATTTTATGCATATCATATGAAAACGCGAAGACATTTTTTTTCCCGCCCTCCGAATTTTGCCGCCCCTAAAAATTTACCGCCCTGGGCACTAGCCCCGAGTACCCTAGTGTAAATCCAGCGCTGTGTGTACTAAAATTCACCCAAATCCGCCCAGTAACAAACACACAGACATACAATTTTTCACTTTTATAATAATAGTGACATTAAGTATCTCAGTGAGGGTAGGAAATAAAACAATAATCAACGGCATCCGTACAATGTTTATTCATTTATAAGTTACGCGAGAGCCGCGAGTCGCCACCGGAGTAACACTATACATATAAATTAAATAATCTAAAACAATACTCCACAAAACAACTGTCGATAAAGAAATCTGGACGCCATCACGTTATGTCAGATCATTTAATATTTTATTTAAACTAGTTCTCGCCCGCGGTTCCTTTCACAGTAAAATAAAAGAACGCGTCGCTTAAACAAGATGTCATTATGTTTTTTTTTAAATGACTATAATCGTTATAGAATTAGAATATATTTTTAAATGACTCTTCTTCAACTATTCCAGAACGACATCTTGTCCAAGCACTTATATTTTGTACAATTATTCATATTTTATAAGATTAGATCTTCATGGCATCTATACAGACTCGCGTACAAATTTTCATTATGTATACAAAATGGCGGCGGCGGCGGCTTCATAACGATTATAACTAACTTTACCTAGAATATACAACAGCTCATTGCACCTATGTATTCGAACTGCAAGCATTCTCTCTCTCTCACACCCACACCACTCTAATGAAGAAAAGATATAGATATATAATATTACTTCGTTTGACTGATATATTTTTGAACTTAACATAATATATTTTTTATTAAACACTAATTCAAAGGTTGTGACGTACGGATGTTAAAGAGTGTTCTAGAATATTGACTGTCAACATATTGTCGTTTCTCTCTAACACACGGACGGAAAGAGACAGATGCTTGCAAGGTCAAACGTCAACAACACCACACCGCCCGGTAGAAGATTCTCGAAAAACTTCATGCTGCCTTGTGCAATAATAGACAAATTATTGTCTCATTTCCAACAAAAGAACATGAAAATCGAGTTTAATCGCATACAAGTATTACAAAACGTATATAAAACATGCCTGTTTATCCGGAACATCCGCGCGTCGCGGCCGGAGAGCTCAGAATCGTAAAGCAGAATCCGAGTAAAATCAATGATTAATTATATTATTTATAGTCTGTTTTTTAATCTCAGAGATAAACAGGACATTACGTGGGTTGCCAGTTTTTTGCAATTCTTAAACAGTGATGCACATCACTATCGAAAATTAACGTTAATAAAATCAAGTATCGTTTTTTATTATAAGTTATCCTAAAACAATGTGTACTTATTTAACACGTAATAATACAAAATTAATAATGTACATTTAAATTTAATAATGTGAATTTTAATGATACTTATTGATTTAAAATTAAAAAATATGATATTTAAAGATTTAGAATTAATAATGTGAATTTTAATGATACGTTTTGGAAAATATAACTTTTAAGTGAATCATCTAATAAAGATAAAAAGTCACGTTACAACAAACCGGTACAGTAGGTACAACACTGCACAAAAGAGCTGGCAACATTATATGCAAATTTGACATTTGCATATGTCCATTTAGTCTCTCGAGATTAAAAAACAGACTTTAATTTACAAGTGTCGTAACGTCGCGTCTGTTGAACATTCTTATATAAAAATACTAAATTTACTTGTGGGTTTTATAAAAATTGACGTAAATCTACATTTTATTGCTCGATCATTGTCACCTTCATTCGTGAAGCCTTGTACGAGCTTTTAGTGAAATATAAAATTGGCAGCCAATTTTAGTTAGTGTCAGTTGCCGCTAGTGGCGCTGCTAGATACTGGCCCTTTCATATTTAAAACTCGCACAAAGATTCAGTATTTGGTGTCATTTTATTTATTACAAGCTCTTAGTCCATTAGTTATAATTGTCGAGAGAACCGCACGATCAGAACGTGTGCGATCAAATTTGTGAAAAATATAAATTTTTGACAGAAAATTGAAATTAATTCTTTTAAAAATTTCATGTGACAATAATGTGCATATTTAAAACTTTTACGGTTAATAATAATACGTTAAAAATGGCGTATAATTAACTATTTAGAGCTTCTCAGCTGTAGAATACGATGTTGATAAAAAACAAACGCGACCGTAGAATTTAAAACATGATCATAAATTTTCGTCAAATCAAAATATAATCATCAACGATATGATTAAAGTAATCATAAAAGATACAAATATCTACCGTAAACATCTAAACGCAAATATTTTAAATACGTACAAACTCTTGTACTATAGGTACACAATCAGCGAAAAAAAATGACCTCACTGAATGAGCGCTCATTTGAAAATTTGATCGCGCTTTTATTTTTTTTGTGAAAACAACTTTTATCATTGCATTTAAGGTTCAATTTACATTGTTGTATATTTATTTCAACTAGAATAATTACCTAAACACAATTGGTGTCAGTTTTAAAAGAACTTTTGCTTGTGATTATGTATCATTGTTATAAATAAAATTATCTTTAAAACTTTTTCGCGGATTTACTCCCCGCGGACTTAGTCTGTTTTCTCTCCCGTGACCATGATTGCTGTAAACCATTCGAAAAAAAATCAAAATAAGTCCGCGAAAAGATCCGAAACCATAGTTTTATTTAAAGTTGAGAAATTGTCACGTTTTAGAGATATTATTTATTTAAGTATATTATATTCACGTATACCATTTTCATTGTGAACCATTAGTTTAGAAAAAGAATTGGATCGAAAACTGCCACAAAGGTTTCATCCTCTTAGTTGTCTTTCTACAATATAGATATCAGTAGCATTAGAACATATAGTCCATTCGCGTTAAGAAAATAAGAGTCATCAAGTGCAATGGCAGGCAAAGGTGTGTACAAATTGGGAGTAAAAATTCAATTCAAATTCAATATTTCGAAAGATTAAGTTTGATGGATGAAAGTCAAATTTGAGATGACATGAACTTTATTTTAATTTGAGATAATTAATCAACTTAATTATCTTAAATCAAAATAAAGTCATCATAATAATGATAATGACTTAATTTTGATTAGCTATAATCAATAAAACGTAATTATCTAAAATCAAAATAAAGTCATCATATAATGATAATGATTTTACTTTGATTTGAGATAATTAATGAACATAGTCATCTCAAATCAAATAAAATCATTAATAATATATTTAAGTCTACCTTCAACTGGTCATTGTAAATTTGGATTTTATAATTTTAAGCAACCTAATTAATTAATTTATTTATTTATTAAAGTACATTTGAAATTAAACTATAAAATTAATAAACATGACAAATGAAATATAAAAAAAATTACATAATCAGACATATAATTAGAATAAATTAGATAATAATAATTAAATAGTCAATACAATAAAACAAAAAATACAATTTAAGTTTAGAATTAATTGGTCCGGGGGGCGTGGCCAGGCCGGTGGACAACGATGACTCACTATTTTCTTAACGTGAATGAACTATAGATGTGTCGTTATATTAGCGATATCTATTGCAGAACGACTTGTCTTTATCCGCAGTAGTGACCGGCGGACATTTTGAACAATAATTATGACATGGTGGAAGTGAGTTAGCTCAGCTTAGCTGTTATGAGCATATATATGATTACCACTTGCCTTACGGTGAAGGAAAACATCGTGAGGAAATCTGCATGTCTGAGAGAATCTAACAAGTTTTCGAGAGACATGTGAAGTCCGCCCGCATTTGTCCAGCGTGGTGGACTATGGCCTGATTGCCCTCGTATTGAAGGGAGGCCCACCCCCAGCAGTGGGACGTTTAAAAGGGCTGAATAGAGAATGAGGTGTAAAAAAAGATATGGAGAGCAAGTACTATGTACATTGCTCAAGATCTGTCGATCTTAATATTTCTTTTAACTAATAGCTATCGACAATTTTGCGTGTTTCGGCTGGCAAAGCATTTCTACCAAATTGGCTTTGTATATATTAGAACAAATCTATCCCACGGGAACCGTACATTTTCCGGGATAAAAAGTAGCCTATGTGCTATTACACATTATAATCTATTTCTGTGCCAAACTTCATCCAGATCCGTACAGCTTATATCTAGATATAGAAATTTACATTGTAGTGTAAAATAAAACATGATTCCGTCGATAGCTATTAGACAAAATAGAAGCCATATTAGTTTTTTAGTCTGTAAAGAAGACTTTCAAGTAAATTTTTGTCATTAACATTGGCATCAATGCGTGATAAATCAATTGTTGCGAGAATGTTATGTTTTGTATTTACGTTGTATGTATGTATGTGTGTATTCACGGAGTAAGGAGCTGACGTAATTGAAGTGGGCGTGGCCTCACAGTCCATATTATATAGCCATCTTTTTTTCCTTAATTTTATTAATTTTATAAAAGACGTTTATTTTAATATATTCACGCACGTTATTCAAAAGTTTTTTTACAGAAGCAGCTAGGTTCATATTTACTTTACAAACTGTACACGACCAATGAAAAAAAAAATACATTAGAAAATCCCCAATCAATGCCAAAAAAAACCTAAGCGATCTTTTAAAACATAACTAAACCTTTAAATTGTACTTCTTTTTTTCGGTGTAATAAAGGATTAAATAAATAAAATAAATCCATCACGTCAGTCCCCCATCCCCGCGCGCCCGTTCGCTCGCTTGCGTGTCTGTATGTGTGTATGTTTGTCTGTGTGTGTGTGTGTGGGTGTGTGTGTATGTCTGTGTGTGTTCACGCGAGGTAGGAGTATGTGTCGAGGGTGCCAGGAGCACGCTCCAGGTACTGCTTGTCGATGAGCGCCTCGATGCACTTCTTGATCATGGCGACGGAGGGTGCGAAGGAGCCCCGCGCCTGCGACACCACCTCCTGGATCAGCTCCGTGTGGCGCAGCACCTGCAGGTCACGTGGTATCATGTCATGTCATATCATCACATTACAACATAATATCGTTTACTATATTTAGTCAGGTACGGTGAAGGAAAACATCGTGAGGAAACCTGCATATCTGAGAGAACCTGGCAAGTTTTCGAAACACATGTTTATAAGATAAAAAAGGCTTAACTCATGTCAGATCATTATATTATATTATGGTAACCATCAATCAAATAAGTATAAAAATAAAAGTTTGAAAATTTTGAAAAAAAAAACTTTGTTAATAGAACCTTAATACTTTCAATTGAAATTAAAGGGTCTCAGGACGAGGATATTTTGAAACATCATAAACATTTATACAAAAGGCGATTGCTAATAGATTTTTACTGTCAAATGCTAAGAAATACAAACGATGTGATATCGTAGTGGCAAGTCAAATCCGTTTCTCGACTGTCATATAAAAGTAAATATGACAGTCGGGAACGCCTCCCGGCGTTCTCCTTTACCCATACATAGATTGCTTTCTTTAGGCGATTGTATGGATTAGCAGACTGTGATAAAATCTTGAATATAAAAAAGTAGCGAGCAAATTGATTCCTCATACAAACTTTCATCCTCATTTTCACCCCATTAAGGGATGATGTCAGGGATAAAAACTGTCCTTTTCAGTGTCTCAAACTATCTCCTTACTAAATTTCATCTAAATCAGTCAAGTAGTTTCGGAGCTTATTCGGTACAAACAAACAAAAAATCTTTCCTCTTTATAATATTAGTATAGATGACGGATTATTAAAGTTCAATACTACTGATAGTAATTTGAAATGAGTTTAATATAGAGAATAAATTTGCGTGTATGTGTGTGTGTGTGTTTGTGTGTCGCTTACCTTTCTCTGCTTCATGATACGCACGAGCGCGGCCTGCAAATACATCTTGCGGTCGTCATCACAGTGGGCGGGCTCGGCGCCGCCCGCCCCCGCCGCGCCGCCCGCCCCCGCGCCGCCCGCGCCGCCCGCCGGCGCCGCCGCGCACGTCAACCGCAGCTTGGTGCGCTTGCACGAGAACGACAGGTTCAGGACGAGCTCGCCCTCGTCACCGTCAGTGGGGGCGGAGGTGTCGCCGTCAACGTCAAGGCGGAGACCGTGCGCGCGCAGCAATCCCGCGTCAAGCAGCGGGCGTAAATGACGCGCCCACGCGTCAGGCGGTAGTTGCAGCGCGTCACGCGCGTCACGCGCCGGCACTCGATCCACCCCTTCGAACATAAGCAGCAACGCACACTGCGGCGTGGTGGCGCTGATGTGGCACACGCGCTGCGTGTAGCGAGTTCGCAGCTCGCCTGTGCACAAGTGATGCAGCCACGCCAAGCGCCGTCCACTGAAGGAAGCTCGATAGAAGGCCTCGAACAGACGAGCCGGGCGCTCCAGCTGCGGCGGAGGCGCCAGCGGGGCCATCGCACCACCCAACGGCCAAGCGCCCGCCTGCAACACCTGCACGCTGAAACCAGCACCGGTAGCGGCATGCTGATCACGGAGATGTTGCTGGAACTTGGCATTGAGATCAGCGGATACGGCCACATCAGTAAACATGCGGTGCAGCTTGTTGGTGAACTCGTAGCCGCAAGCTGCTTTGAGTCGATTGATCATCGCCTCCTCCTGCTCCATGGAGGCGGACAGCTGGTGGATTAAACGTCGTGCAAGGGCTCGAGCGTAGTGCTTCTGGAACACGTCCTTGTCGTCGACGTACTTGAAGACGACGATGGCGGCGGCCAGCTTGTCGTCGGCGTCGCCGTCGCCGCCGCGGCGCCGCAGCAGCGCGTCGCAGTAGCGCGCCACCAGCTCGGGGGCGCGCGCGCACGCCTCGCCCTCCCAGCGCCGGTTCACCACCGCACTGCACGCCTGCAACACACGATAGTAATATATAATTTTATTGATTTTTTTACAAAGTTATATAATACGACCGACTCATCCTCGCTTCGCTCGGGTTCGTCTCTACATTCATTCCCCATACAAACTTTCATCCTCATTTTCAGCCCCTTTAGGGATGACTTCCGCGATAAAAAGTACCCTATGTCCTAACCAGGGTCTCAAACTATCTTCTTACCAAATTTCATCTAAATTGGTTCAGTAGATCCAGAGATTACCCCCTACAACGTTACAAACTCACAATTTCACAAACTTTACCACTTTATAATATTACTATAGATTTACAAAATAAAGTAAATTGCACACAATACAATTTGAACCTACCTGAACTAGGTTAACAACCTGTTTCAGGTTATAGTTTTACCATGCATTCCGACCGAGACACAAACTTTAGAATAGAGAAAATTTTGAAACAAAAAAAATATAATTAACGCTATTTAAATATTTCAACTGCATATTTTGTGTCTGTGTAGTTCAAATTTTGAAGAAACTCTCGATATTATTATTTTAATTTTTTTATAATTTATGCTATAGTGAGCACACACACGCAAATCATCAGTGAGCATGCACACTGGCAGTAGTGGATTTTATTTCGATGGCGCCCTACGCCCAAGTCGATATGGCGCCCTTTTTCTTTCGTAAAATTATACATATATAGATTAATTATTTTAACAACGAAATTCTACCCTTGAAATGGTACTGTTTAGATTGTAAGGACGTAAGAAAATAAAATTTGTAAAAAAAAGTTGAGAAAATAAAAAAATATATTTTTAATTGTAATTGTCTTGAAAATTTTTGGCACCCTCCAAAATTTGCCTCGGCCTAGGCCCGGACCTTGTGGGCCTCAGGGGCCTAGGCCAAAATCCGATACTGTACTGGTGTGCACGTACCTTGTCGAGTGCTCCGACGAATGGCTGAGCGCCGTCGAACACGTCGGCGAACAGCGCGCTGTACTTGCTGTGTAACGACAGCATCGCCTGCACGAAGTGCGCGTGCGCCTGCGGGGTACACCGTGTTAGTTTTATTACCGTTATATAATTACATGTTAATATTTTAAATAAAACTATCTAATCGGATTATTTCGCGGACTTATTTTTATTTTTGGTTCCCGACGTTTCGAATGCTTTACAGCAATCATGGTCACGGGAGAGACTAAGGTTATAGACGTCTCAAAGGCGTTATGTACTTGTTACAGACAGTGCCTACCCACTTATTTACAAAAAATTGTATGGAACATCGCACAATAGGTAAAATAATATAAGTTATTTTATTACTTTAATTATGAGTTTGTCTTTGGTTAAAAAAATATAAATATAAATCAAAACTATCACTCGTTAGGTTTTGTTTCGTACTTAACACTTACCTCCTACACTTTATAAACTGTTACACAATAATAAAATAATCTTACAATTAGCGGATCAACATTACCTATCATATATAAACCTCACTCACCTCATCCTTGGGGTGTTCAGCATCAAGCAGCGCGAGTCCATCGCGCACAGCCTGCGCATGCGCCGCGTCCACCAGCGGGCGCAGCGCCGCCGCACCCAGCGGCCTCAGCAGCGCGTACAGGCGGCGCAGGTCTGCGCGCCGCCCGCCCCCGCCCCCGCCAGCGCCGCCCGCCCCCGGCCCGCCCTCGCTGGCCGCCTCGCGCAGCAGCCGCCCTACGTCGGCGTGTAGGGCGGGCAGATGCGCTGCAACGCACGCCTGCTCGTAGCACGCTCGCACTGCTTCCGTGGACGATGAGTGCAGGAAACGCCTAGCTAGCGCCACCTCGCGTTCCAAGCCTACAACACGTGAGAAAACCCACTTTGTTCGAGTTTAGTTAATTCAACAATAGATGGCGTTAGTAGTATTCTACATCGCGCAAGCGTTACGTTTTGATGCATATATATAAGTTCAGATACTAATGTTGGTCGTTTGAAGTAAATTAATATAAAAAACGATCAAATTGTTCAAGTTCAATAAGAATTCGTACACACTTTCAACAACTATTAGACCAGGGTCGATAATTTTTAAAACCAAAAAAAATAATAGTAGTATGAAACCCATTAGAAAAGGAGGGGAATATTATAAAAATGAAAGAAAAAATAATTTACGGGCGATCTGAGGTCGGGAAGGGGATGGGGGTGAGGTTTTAAGGGTAAAAACGGTTTTTCTCGATTTCCAGCAAAACTAAAAGTCCTATCGAAAAAAGTCAAATGGCAAAGTTGTAATAAAAAGATCTAAAACTTTTGTATTTACACTTTTTTCACATAACCTCAAAATTTATGTGAAAAATTCAAAAAACCAAGTTTTTGGTTTTTTATTTTTATCTTTTACAAAAATGTTTTTGTTTTAACATAAAAACTTTTTAACAAAAAAATAAAAACCGACTTCAAACAAAAGCACTAAAAAGTAAAAAATAACTGATTGGTAGTTTTCATTTACTATACATACCTAATCAAATATTTTCGAAGTCGGTGTGCTTTGCTTTGTATGGGCTGGCACCGATTTCAAAAATATTTGATTAGGTATGTATTTAATAGGTAGGCTTTAATTACTTAGCCAAAGCACACCGACTTCGAAAATATTTGATTAGGTATGTATAGTAAATGAAAACTACCAATCAGTTATTTTTTACTTTTTAGTGCTTTTGTTTGAAGTCGGTTTTTATTTTTTTGTTAAAAAGTTTTTATTTTTCCCTTTTTAGTGTAGACAGTAGTAGCAAAGTAAGAATTCTAACGTGTTAGGCTTGTCAAATCAAACAAAATAAGCCCAAACTCAAAGTATCTACTATTAGCCGTTGAAGAGTTCCACTTATCCACCTTCTGGCCTTACCATCAGATCAGGTCAACAATACCGAACCACTGTACTATCAACGGAAATAGAAACACTTGCAAATTTTCAAGTCAATATGACAATAAGAAGTAGGTAAAATTCATCATTAGCTATTTTTCCACCCTTAGGGGTGGTATTTTTTTTTGAAATTTAAATGGGACCAATCTGGAAGTAAACCCTTTCAAACAACACAAAAATTGTCCAAATCGGTTAATAAATGACGGAGTTCTGAGGTAACAAACATAAAAAAAAAAAATACAGTCGAATTGAGAACCTCCTCCTTTTTGAAGTCGGTTGAAAAATTGGTTAAAACTTACCTTTTTATGTCCCAAATACGCTGTAATTTATTTGATTAAAAATATTTATTTTTTCACCTTATTTTGAATTAATATCGAAAAAGCACCCTAATTTTCAATCGAAAATTCACCCGTCAAAATATCAGCTTTTTTCACAAAGTTGGTATGTTTTCTGTTCGTTGAAATCTCTACTTTCCGATGGTGAAAAAAAATATATGTTACTATAGTAAATCTTCTGAGAAAATGCAAAAAACAAAAAACCTTTTTTATTTCATACACTTGCTTATCATCTGCCTTATTGCAGATGATACAAACAGATTCAATCTGAAAAGACAAAATCGAATTAATAATGCCTTCACTATTTTATCGTGAGTATACCCCCATGAAAAAAAATATTAAAGAAATAAATGTCAAAATGAATAAAAAATATATTATAAATATATTAAAAATCTATAATAAATGTATAAATATATAAAAAATATGTATAGTATAGTAAATATATTTTTAATAACTAACTTTTGGCCGATTTTCATGTATATTTCATATATTTTATTATAGATTTTTCCTTTCATTTTTATAATATTTCCCTCCTTTTCTAACGGGTTGCATCCTACTATTATTTTTTTTTCACTTTTTATTATTTTTAAAGGCTTCTACCCTGGTCTATATATGTATGTAACATGTAACTAATTTCAATGTCAACCGATTGAACAGATTTTACGTTGTAAAATATAAAACGTTTGTGGTCTTTCGGAAAGAAAGTCTTTTGGAAAGACTCTTTCCAGCCGAGTTGCCGAAGTATCAAAGTTTCACTATCGATCGTTTTCATCTGAAACAGCCATACTATCGATAGCCATATCGACAATATCGATATAGATATGTAAAGGTGGGTCTGATGATGGGTGTAATGGTAGGTGTGATGATGGGTGTAATGGTAGGTTTGATGATGGGTGTGATGGTGGGTGTGATGATGGGTGTGATGATGGGTGTAATGGTAGGTGTGATGATGGGTGTGACGGTGGGTGTGATGGTGGGTATGACGGTGGGTGATGATGGGTGTAATGGTAGGTGTGATGATGGGAGTGATGATAGGTGTAATGGTAGGTGTGATGATGAGTCTAATGGTAGGTGTGATGATGGGTGTGATGGTGGGTGTGATGATGGGTATGATCGTGTCTGACCCTCGAGCACGTGCTTCATGAAGTGTGAGACGTCCCCCTCAGCGAGCAGCGCGGCGGCGGAGCGCGCGTGGTGCGCCGCCGCGTCCGCCAAGAAGGGCTCCAGCACGAGGCGGTGGTAGAGCGCGAGCGGCGCGCGCACGCGGAAGGCCTGCACGTGCACGGTGCTGAGCACGGCGGCGCGCAGCGCGTCGGCGGCGGCGGCGGGCGGCGCGCGGCGGCGCGCGGCGCCCAGCGCCGCCACCACGCGCGCGCTCAGCGCCGCGCCCAGCGGCCGCACCAGCACGCGCTCCCACGTCACCAGCCCCAGCTCGCCCACCTGCGCACCGCACCTTCACTTACATATAGAGCTCCATCAAAGAGTACAAGACAGGGTTCGAAACGATAATTATCAAGATATTCATCATAATAAATATGGGTTGATAATTATAATTGAATAATTGATAAATATAATTGAAAATATTTAATTTCCAACTCTTCAAATTGTCGATCAGCTAACTGAACTCTCTCAATCAGCTCAAAAAACTCAATCAGTAAAAAAGTTAATGAAGGGGAGGAGGATGAGGATGATATTCCAGTCACTAAGAAGTCTGCCCACTACACCGTCTCATACCATGACCGTGCTATGAACGTATCAGACACGGAAACGAACATGGCATAAACAACTATATCCACTAGAACGTATCAACAGCGTACTATACCCGTAGATGACGGTTTTAGTACTCTGTTATTGTTCAACAGCTCTAGCGTGAAAGAGTAACAAACATCCATACATACTCACAAATTTTCACATTTACAATATTAATAATACGGATTAAACACTCGCCTCCAGCTGCCGCGCGTCGTGCTCGGGGCAGGTGACGGCGGCCGCCGATCCGTATATTATCTCCGCATCGGACACCTGCAACGTTCCACCAATATATATAATATATACATATAATTAAATTCTGAGTTGAATCTGTACATTAAATATTTTTTTGGAAAATCTTATTGAAATTTTTATTAGAGGCCGATATATTTTTATTATCGTTAGAGGCCGAACCTACAGTTTTTAGGATTTTTGTCTGTCTATTTCTCTGTGAACGGATCACGACAAAATCACTGGACAGATTTTGATGAAATATAGTATGATGATAGCTGGTTATCCGGGTCAACATATAGGATACTTTTTACTGTGGTAAAATATGTATCTCATCTCTGAGAAATCTATACTAACAGTTAAAACGTTCCTAGGGACAACCCCGAGCGGAGCGAGGGTGAGCCGCTAGTGTATTTATATTGTTCTGTACTTCTGTAGTACTGGGGAGTAAGCGCTTTTCCTGTAGATTATCATCCATTAGCAACTATAAAGTACCACAAATATTAACGAGATGGCGCTATTTGGCAGTGTCAGTATGAGAGCAGATAGAAATAACTAATAAAAATAATTATTCATAAAAAAAGTTTTTGAAAAATTGCGTTTTTTCAGGAAAGACACCTGTGTCGATAAACTTTAAAAGCAACACTAAATCGTTAGAGCCGTTTTCGAGATACACGATATATATATATTATAAAATTGTACCTTCTGTCGCTTGACGTGCTGCAGGTTGAGGTATGAGTAGAGTGAGTTGAGGTACGCCACGCCCTGACTGTACTCGTGCCACGCCGCCACGTATCTACAAGTGTTCGCAGCCAGAAAGGCACATTCAAAACCAAACAAATAGCATTCACATTATTAATATATATATATAAGGCACAAGTGATTGACTGATGTATCAACGCACAGGCCAAACCCTTAAGGCTAGAAAATTGAAATTTCGCACACGTATTCCTCATATGACGAAGGCATCCACTAAGGAAGGATTTTTCAAAATTCAACCCCCAAGGGGGTGAAGTAGTGGCAAAAATAATGAGTTACGTATTCCAGCGTTTTCTAAAATTCAACCCCTAAGAGGGCAAAATAGGGGATGAAAGTTTTACATAAATAAATAATTATTATTTAAAAAAAATATATCTTTTAAAATCCTGGATAATTTGATTTACGATAGCTAAAATTTTTTCCATATTTCTTTAATAAATAATATGAAACACGAAGTTATTTTTACAAATAAAAAAGTATGTATTGCGAAAAAAAAATTTTTCGTAGTCTGCATATAGACCATAATTACTAGCAGTTAACAATCGTCAATTTTTACATGGAATTAAACTTTTGTGGCATTCCGCCATTTTGATTTTTTTTTCTAAAATCGCGGTGCATTATTAGACGTGTGTATATAGACGGAACAATCCTTTTTTCTAGGATAAAAAGTAACCTACGTGTTATTCTGATGTATGAGGAATATTATTGCGAAGTTTCATCAAAATCCATTTAGTAGTTTTTGCGTGAAAGACTAACAAACATAGATCCATACATACATTCTTACAAACTTTCGCGTTTATAATATTAGTAGGATATTAGGTATTCGCGTAAATTTAAGAAAGTATTTATGTGATTAGAGAATGCTTTAAAGTAAGTTTAATTTGGCCACCTGTTAAGTAAGCCGTCATTGTAGTCGCTGCTCTCCAACGTGGCGTTCCCTTTGACCCTCTTCAGCAAATCTCCAACGTGTTCTTCTAAGAAATTTCTGGAAATTCAAAACATTGGCAGGAATTTAGAATTTATTAATAGAATATTAAAGTGGATATGTCTGTGATTAACTAATATAAAATATATATATCTAGTTTCATGGTAGGTTACGAGGCATGTGTTATAGATATCAGACAGTTGATAGCTTTAAATACTAATAATATTATAAATATAAACACCCATGATTGGAGTACAAACATGAGTGCTCATTACATAAATTAATGCCCCCAGCGGGACTCGAACCTGGCGCAGCAAGTAGGGTCACCACAAAATGAGCCTAACGTGTCGTAAAATTATTCAATATTACTATAGTAGAAACTGGTATGTTTCCAATTCTAAATTCCAATTTTTTTGTGTTTTAAAACATGGAATTATAATAGAAATTTAGGTATTACCATATTATTGACGCGCGATGAGCGTCTCAGCTAATCTATCTTAGTAAAGAGATCCAATTTTGATATAACTATCACATACATTCCTTGAACCTCGCAGGCTAAAGACTATCTCAAAAGATAGATTATAATATATAACGCTTTCTAAGACCTAAGCGAAAATTGGTATTTTAAGTAAAACCATGTTTGCAGACTATTTCGAATTCAAACCAATACAGCCTACATCAGTAAAAGTGTCAGTATCTTCTGTGAATCCCGTGACCATGTACTGTAAAGCACTGGAAATGTTAGGAACATCGATCAAAAAAGTACTAGATACACAATCAGCGACAAAAAATATCCTCACCGAATGAGCACTCATTTGAGTTTGATCGCGCTTTTATTATTTTTTGTGAAAACAACTTTGAGCATTGCATTTATGGCTTAATTTACATTGTTGAATATTTATTTCAACTAGAATAATTACTTAAACACAATTGGTGACAGTTTTAAGAGATGTTTTTGCATGGGATTGTGTATCTAGTCAGTGCCGGAGTCAACCTTAGCGCCGTTTCTGGGCATAGTACGAAATGCCGCCCAATTTTAATTTTTTGGAAAATAAATAAAGCATTTTCGATAACGCGAAAAACTTTTTTTTCCCGCCCTCCGAATTTTGCCGCCGTGGACACTAGCCCCGAGTGCCCCTTGTGTAAATCCAGCGATGTATCTAGTACTATTTTGATCGATGGTCGGAAAACAAAAAAACAAAAACAAAAACCGCGAAAAAGTGTTAAAATTGTGTTATTTCCTTCAAAAGACAGATAATAAAGTGTGTAACGACGGACCTTGTCTCATCGTAGAGGCGGTCGGCAAGAGGTTCGGGGTGCGCCACGCACAGCGCGTACACGTCCGAAAAGCGCGTGTTCCACACGTGGCGCTCCACTGCGCGCAGCGCCACCACCCCCGCTACCTGCAGCACACCCCCACACAATACACAACCAACGATCGAGAACAATCCCATCAATTTAAATAAAACTAGCAACTCACCCTCGCTCCGCTCGGGCTCGTCCCTGGTTATGTTCAAACGTTTAATTCAGAGATGAGATATTTTCCCGCAGTAAAAAGTATCATATATGTCAACTCAACCAGCTATCATTATACCAAATTTCATCAAAATCTGTCCAGTGGTTTTTTCGTGATGCGGTCACAGACAGACAGACAGACAAAATTTCTAAAAACTATAGATTCGGCCTCTGTATCGAAAATAATGTTTATTTCAATAAGATTTTCCAAAAAATATTTAATGTACAGATTCGGCTTAACTAGAATTTTATTATAGGTATGTATAGGATATCTTTTCGTGGATTTATTTTGATTTTCGATTCCCGACGCGACGTTTCGTTTATTGAATTTTTGAAATTATTTTATAAATTTTGTGGGTACTGTCTGTAACAATTATATGTACCTTTGATAAGTCTAATACTTGGTCTCTACCGTGATGATGAATGCTGTGAAGCATTCGAAACTCGGGAACCAAAAATCAAATATCATCAAATTTATTATAGCTTTTGGCGCTATTTTTTAATTAATCTACTTGTTTTCTGTGGCGCCATCAATTTGATGCTTGTCAGCGGTCACTTTTTATATGAGAGGTAGTTCTCCTTAGTTCTACCTACGAATATATACTTTTGCATTCATAATACTCATAGACGCCGAATTAAGACCCTGAGTTTCTGATTATCCAGGCTTATCTCATAGTACTACTGTACAAAGTAGTAAGAAGAAAGTATATAGTGGGCAACACTAGTATTCTAATTTGGCAACATTTATGTAAAGGGTCACACCCTTTTGGTCAGATGAGGGATGGGGGATGAAAAAATTAAAAAGATTTTAAATACATTAGATTAATTAAAAGCATCCTGTTTTTTTTAAATCTTACTACTTTTTCTGTTATATGCAATGGGGTAATACGACTGCCTATTGGCTTTCCTCCGGCTTTTATATTATGTATAACGAAGCAGAGAGTAACATTCTCAATACTAACAGTCTCCTTAAGATTAGCCCAGGTTTCCTGGAAGTCCACATTCCGAGGCTTGAGAGACATCATTCGCATGTCAGTTCATGTACCTGCAATAGCATAGAAACTATTTATTTACAAACATACCATCTGAGCCTTTTCAATCGAAAAACATTAAATATTCAAATAATTAAAATACATTATTACAATTTATGGAAGTATCTATCACACTTTAAATGTTGGTAACATTTAAAGTGTGATAGATAATTTTTAAGTTACTCAGATGTTGGTAATCATGCAGGAATGAAGCAAAGGATCTACATTCTTTTTTTTATGTAGGTTTTTCGTCCACAGAATGACTTGTGCCTTTTATCTTTGGATATTGTTTAAAATGTCATATGAGTGTAATATTAAATATATTTTGGGTTCACTAGTTATCACTGTCTTAAGATGTAATCAATGTAAGGGCAATGAGAATTCTTTGCATCAACAATTTATATTTGACTTGACCCACTATCTTTTGTGTAAGGACTAAGAGTGTAATTATATATAAATAGCACCTGTTCTGTTTAAAATGACATAAAGTAGAGTTTATATACGTATTTAATGCTGCCATTTATATTTTATAATATAACTTAGCGACTCACTGTCATTTCGCTCAGGTTTGTCCGTAGGTGCATTTTGACGCTTAGTATGGAATAGATTTTTTTTAATTGTTTTTTCATGGATTTTTACGATATTTTAATAGTTATTCTGCTATTCAAGGTGAAGACAAATCTAACAAAACAAAGATCATAAAAATCGGTCCAACAGTTCTTGAATTAGAAGCGATGTAACAAACCCGACTTTGTTTTTTTTTATAGATGAAAATATACACACTAATGTAATTAATTAATTATATAATAAACAAAATAATTATTACATTAGTAAACAAAGACAAACCTATCCCACGGGAACCATACATTTTTTCGGGATAAAAAGTAGCCTATGTGTTATTCCAGACTATAATCTATCTCTGTGCCGAACTCCATCCAGATCCATTCAGCCGTTCTGGCATGAAAGAGTAACAAACATCCATACTCACAAACTTTCACATTTATAATATTAGTATAGATTTAAACCACAATAAGTTTGTTAGCAATAAAAGTAGAACAGATCAATTTCACTAAAAAAATGATTACTTGACTTTAGAATTGACACAAACAATTTTTGTTGAAACAGTCTAAACAAAAATAGATGAATTTCGCTGCTGTTAATGAAGTTCAAAGGTTTATTTGTATGTAGATCACACACTATTGTGCAGTCTAAATTCTAATGTTCCCATTGCATGATTTTCAATAAATTTATATATTTAATTTGAGAATTGATACTTTGTTTACTTTACAAAGGAAAATATATGAAGATTATAAGGCAATGCTGTTTCACATATAATGTCTGAAAGAAGATCTTATAGGTACTTATTTTAGGTTGTTTTTTATCAGTATTTAACAGTTTTTTAACATTTTTATTACACTCAACATGTAATGAATTTTGTATGAAATATATTACTCATTAAATATATACATATAAATTAATATGGTTAAAATTTAAAAAAAAAATTGTCTTCTGCAAATGAACAATATTTTTAGAAGATGTCTACAGTAATTCTTATAGGATGCTTGTAGAATTTATTTGTAATATTTACACTAATATATATTTATAAATCAATATCACTCATAGCACAAATAATCATAGTTTGAATGTCAAACAATCAGATTAAAGGGATAGTTTAAACTATAGTATTCAATATAATAAATATCATGACCTGTTTACATTTTCTCAAAATTGATGTTAAATTGGAACAGCATGATATGATCCCAATATATTTATGATCCCAAGTTAGAACATTGATATAAATTATATTAAGAGTTGTAGGAAAATAATAACATCAGCCAAAATAAACAGTCACAGAGTATTCTAAGAAGAATATCCCATGAAACTGTAGGTTTGCAGGCAATTTTAAAGGCTATTGGGATGGATATTATAAAATATTGTGTATATTTGAGACAGACCTAGGATCACTTTATCCCACTTGTGGCTCGCAACAAACTTGGCAGCGTGACAACAACGAACAATGATAATACATACCCCACACGAAATTACTCAGCAAATATCAAAAAATAATACGCCATTGAAGAATTTAATAAAAACAATAAAAACTTACTCTCTTATTATTTCTATGTCCCCGTAATCGTAATATTATTATTATCAATATTTATTTAGTCTCGTAATATGTAAAACATAATCAAATGAAAATAATTAATGAAGTTTGCGAGAATATATCAAATCTTGATCTGACATTTGCGTTTTTAATTGGACAGATATTTTATTTTGACATTCGATAACGCTTGGGGTTCTAGTATTTTAGTCACATTTTTATTAAATGTTACTCCTAACAAAATATAATAAGTTTTATTAAACCTAGCACGCGCAAGTTTGAAAATAATATTATAATAATTATAATATTTTAAGTTACGAAAAGTTCGTGATTTTGTGTTAAATACGGGCGAGATTTAAGCATAGGGATTGCAATCCGGATAAACGGATCCGGTAATCCGGCGGATCCGGCATCATTTAATGGTTACCGGATCCGGTACGAATATACCGGATCCGAAGACTGGATCCGGTGCTAGCAGTTTGTGGGAAAATAATATAGCTGTTGTATGAGTAGGTACTTTAAATGTGTTGTGTTTGTTTTCTACGATCTTATTTTCAAAATCAATATTGATTTTCTTTTAATACTTATATTTTTTACAATTATTACTTAAAATAATTATTTATCGTAAGTTGATTAAACTAAAGAGTTCTAAACCCATTATTGTGATAATTTTTGCCATTCATTCGTTCGACAGATTCATCAAATCATGATGGTATCTGTCATAATCATACATACCTATAAGACTTGTTTCATAGAGTATATTGACTTGTTTGTTAGCATTCTCAAATACTTTAATAATGATTTTGATCTCATTTCAGTTAATTACGTAAGGTTAATTGTATCTATTAGATATTATAGTTACTTGATAATTAATATTGTTACTTATAAATTGATCTATCTGTGAAAGTGAAATCTAGAAAGACTGAGCTACTCGTTACGTCGTAAAATTATTACAAATATAAAGATTAAGTGAGATGTCTTTACTGTATTTAGCAGACAGTTTTCCGGAAGCGTTTAATATCTCTTCGCTTGAAGAAGATAGGAGTTTCTCCGGTTGTAATATTTCGAATATACTACTCAGGTTGCAAAGGCTCTGAAATCTTTCTTTAGTTTGAGAAATTAATATATCTAAACAGCAATAGTATACATTGACTTTGAAATAGGATTCCGGGTCGGAAATTCTCTCATCTTGTGATAACTCATCAAAAAAACGCTTCGTTATCTTTCGCCTACTGTTTTTAAAAACAGTTGTTACCCCCCACTTTTTTGCTAAATCTTTGGATTCATTTAGCAAACTATTAAATGAATTCTGATTTCTTAATTGGCACAGTCTATTTAAAAGATTACTTAATAAAATACTAGATTTCTGTAAGTCATTATTATCATGCTGTAGAGCTTTAGAAACAGGATTAATAATTTCAAATAGTGAAGAAAAAAATGTAACGAGCACTAAGAAATCAAAACTCTCTAAAATATTAATTATACTTTTACATTCTTCAAGTTCATCTTTTTTATTTGAAATTAAATTTAGTTGGTACAAAGTTTTCATGATTAGTAAAAAATTTTTCTTTACTGCTAATAAAGCGTCGTTCCTAGAAGACCATCTGGTAGGACATACCTTTTTAAGGGTAATCAAATATTTTTCAGATGAATCGTCACTTAGCATAGCCCAGCGTTTTATACTATTGCCAAAAAAAGTATATATTTTTTCTAAATTATCGAAAAAAGTCGATACTTCACGAACATGTCTCGCAGCATCGTTCAAAACCAAGTTTAAAGCGTGCGCAGCACAATGAACATAATCGGCATTTGGAGCATGCTCTTTTATTAGGGTTTGTAATCCTCCATACACACCCGACATAACATTTGCTCCATCGTATCCCTGTCCTCTACATTTAGTCAAATCAATTCCATATTCTTTAGTCAAATTTAAAATGACAGTTTTCAGACCTGCAGCACTGCAATCGGTTACTGCTATGAATCCTAAAAAGGACTCACAGATTTTTATTTCTTTAGGCACATTATCATCATTTTCTGTAACCGAGATATATCGAAAAACTACAGATAGTTGGTCAATTTTTGACAAGTCTTGTGTTGTATCCAGAATTATTGTCAGAAATGGAGCTTTTTTAATTTCTGAGATAATACTGTTCCTAACGTTAGTACCAAGCAAACTAATAATTTCGTTTTGAATCGTAGGGCTTAAATAATTTATTTCACCTTTCGGTTTTAGAAAAAGTTCTTTTAAAGTTGCATCATAGTTAGATAGCAGACGTGAAATTGCCAGAATCAGAATCATGCCCCCTCAAAGGTAGATTACAAGATACTAAAGTAATTATAACATTAATTATACGATGCAGTACATCTCTCCAGAATGTAATTTTACTATCGATTTCACTTTTCAATAGAGTATCGATGGTATTTCCTTGCAACCAATTATTATAAGAGAGTGAGGCACTAATATGCTGCTGTGACTTTTCATGGTCAAGAATAGTTTGTGTGAAATTGCTTCTAACCGAAACACCGTTAACCCAAGCAGAGGAGTACGATTTGTTTTGACGATCTGCTAATAACCAACAGAAGTGACAGTACGGTTTGTTTAAAACGTTAGAATAACATAACCATGGTCTTATAATTTTTATGCCTGCCTGATTGAAATATGAATAATAATAAGCTGAAAAAGGTCGGTTATTTTCTGAAACTTTTGGAAATGGTCCTTGTGGTTTAAATGGACCCAATTTAAAAATTATTTTTCGTTCGCATTCAGTTAAATTGTCACCAAAATTTCCTCTATCTGATGAAATTATATTACAATCTGCATTATCTGCAGATATATCAGAATCGTTGACTTGGGGTTCCTCGATTTCTGGATGGACATCCGATAAAGTATGTGCTTGGCTTTCTTCTATTTCCGGATGGATATGTGACGAAGAACATGCTTCAGAAGAATCTAAAAATAAACGAGTAATTGTTAAAAAATAAATACGAATGCTTTGATACTAAACTAAAAAGAGTTATATATAAATAAATAACGTTACTAAGGGTCACAGTTAGAGAGTGTTCAGTTCAGACGCACACAGATTCTACGCGGATTGTGCTCGTACCTATTAGTAGATACAAAATCACCTGCAGCCCGTCCGTGCATTACTATACACCTGCGTGCTATTTAAACGCAGCGCGTAGTGTAGTGGCCATACAAAACGAGAACCCGAAAGCGAGTCTGCACATCTGAAGTTCTCAACACGCAATTAACGATACGATACGGACTGATAAACAAACAACAAAACAAATCGATCCTATAGATAAGTTAGAATTTTGTTTTTTTAATCAAGGCACGGAACCCTAAAAACAGTATAATTGTGAAAATCGAGGGGGGAGACAACTTTTTGTGACGGACAGATGGACAGACCGAAATTAAAGGATTTCCTTGTTTATCACTACGGGCCCCTAATAAATGGGTTGGGTAGTAGTGTAGTACTTACCTTTCCAATCTAAATCACTCACAGTATCTTGTCTCTGAAAAAATGAAGAAATTTTGGGCACTTTTTTTTTAACCTCGTCCCTTTTCTGTTTAATTTTTCTTTTCTCAGCGCCGCTGGGATAATCTCTTTTCCTTTCACTCATTTCTTTTACAAATCGTTACTAATACTGCTAAACCAGAAGAACAATATTGTTTGTACTGAATTACAATGTAATGCACATTTATATAAAGCGCGTAAATAAACAGTGCACTGCACTCTGTGGTTTAACATCCAATGCAAAGTACAACAACGTACACGTACATCGCGATATCGATGAAGGATTCCCGGGGATTCCCCGCTGAGTTGAAGATGAAGTAAGTAAAACGGGGAAGTCCCGCAGCCCGCCATAACGATGTAGTGTTGCCAACTTTTGAACGCACGCTTAAGGCGGGAAAAAAAGGAATTGCTTTATAGAATTTTGTCATTTGTAAAATAAAATAAATTAGAAAGTTTTTATTCTTTTTCCTTACACACTTTGGGGGCCCCCGTGGCCCGGGGGCCCCGTATAATTGATACGGCAAATACGGCGGTAGCTACGCCCCTGCTCGTATTCCATAATTACTCGTATTTTTATTATGAAAAAGATACAATAATGTAGTGAAAACAAAACAATAATCAATAAACAAATGACTATACAGTTGTGGGGATAGGTAAAGACCTATTGTCTATACATACAATAAAATTCTGAATCGAATCTGTGCATCAATTTTTTTTTAATATCTTATTGAAATGGTCAGTCTCGACACATCGATAGAGGCCGAATCTATAGTTTTTAGAATTTTTGTCTGTCTGTCGGCCTGTCTGTCTGTCATTACCTCATCATAGCAAAACCACTGGAGGGATTTTGATGAAATTTGTTATGGTGATAGCTGGTTATCCGGGTCAACATATAGGATATTTTTTACCGCGGAAAAATATCTAATTTCTGAGAAAAATTACAAAAACTGCAATGTAAGAGTATACTAATATGTAAACCCTAAGAATTTGGTTTTTGGTTATCTGAATGGCAATGCTAGTTTGTCTATATAGGATGTATTTTCTGAAAATCAAAAAAACGCCCAGCGAAGTTCGGTCGTCTATACTTATAGTTAACAATAATAATAATTGTAATTAATCTATATACATAAAACAAAGTCGGGTTTGGTACAATACTTATAACTCGAGAACTGCTGGACCGATTTTCATAGTTTTTAATTGGATTCCGCCATGAATAGCAGAAAAGAAAAGAAACATCAGAAAAGTTCACGAAAAAAATATAATTTACTAGCGACTCACCCTCTCCTCGCTCGGGTTCGTCCCTAGCTTGCTACTCAATACAAACTTCATACCCATTTCCCCCCCATTAAGGATAATTTCCGGGATAAATGCATCCTATGTCCTTCCCAAGGTGTCAAACTATCTTCTTACTAAATTTCATCTAAATCGGTTTAGTAGATCCAGAGATTACCCACTACAACGTCACAGACTCACAAACTTACAAACTTTACCTCTTTATAATATTAGTATACTAATGGCTAGCGCTGGCTTATAAATATTTGTATCTACTTATAACGTACCTAGAGAAGCGAGGGTGAGTCGCAAGTTTTAACTAAATTGTAAAGATTAATTGTAATTGTAACATTGTAAAAAATGTGACCGATTACCTGAATAATTTATCTTGTTCCACGTGTAACCAAAAATAGGTTTGAATTATAATTCAAAAGTGCATATAATAAGTCTATTTGAAATTGAAAGTTTAATTTCATTTCAGTCTTATTTATGATATCGTTGGTTGCACTCGTCTAATATATTCTGTGCCATAAATATAAAACTTAGTTAGGACGCATACGAGCGAAGCGAGGTAAGTCGCTTATATCTTAACTATAATAAAAATTATTAAGGCAACCTGCATTTAGATTGCAACCATAAAATTTGTATAAGTGTCTGGATGTCAGTAGCATCAAAAGATTAGATTTAGTACCTGGGCTACCGAGTTTCGCTCGGAGTTTTTGGTCTGAAGTACAATTTTCTTTTTTTTTAACTAATAAAAACTTTTTAACAAAAAAATAAAAACCGACTTCAAACAAAAGCACTAAAAAGTAAAAAATAACTGATTGGTAGTTTTCATTTACTATACATACCTAATCAAATATTTTCGAAGTCGGTGTGCTTTGCTTTGTATGGGCTGGCACTGATTTCGAAAATATTTGATTAGGTATGTATTTAATAGGTAGGCTTTAATTACTTAGCCAAAGCACACCGACTTCGAAAATATTTGATTAGGTATGTATAGTAAATGAAAACTACCAATCAGTTATTTTTTACTTTTTAGTGCTTTTGTTTGAAGTCGGTTTTTATTTTTTTGTTAAAAAGTTTTTATTTTTCCCTTTTTAGTGTAGACAGTAGTAGCACAGTAAGAATTCAAACGTGTTAGGCTTGTCAAATCAAACAAAATAAGCCCAAACTCAAAGTATCTACTATTAGCCGTTGAAGAGTTCCACCTATCCACCTTCTGGCCTTGCCATCAGATCAGGTCAACAACACCGAACCACTGTACTATCAACGGAAATAGAAATACTTGCAAAGTTTCAAGTCAATATGACAATTAGAAGTAGGTTAAATTCATCATTAGTTGTTTTTCCACCCTTAGGGGGTGGTATTTTTTTTTGAAATTTAAATGGGACCAATCTGGAAGTATACCCTTTCCAACAAAGCAAAAATTTTCCAAATCGGTTAATAAATGACGGAGTTCTGAGGTAACAAACATAAAAAAAAAAAAAACATACAGTCGAATTGAGAACCTCCTCCTTTTTGAAGTCGGTTGAAAACTTGAATAAATATTAAAAAATAAGAAAAGTAAAAACTTTATATGCGACCGAGATTCGAACCTGGAGACCTGTGATTGTTGATCTTGCACCTTGGCCGCTTGACCACGATGCTTATGCCCGAGCTACAAATTACCCACTATATTTTGCGTGAAATAATGTAAAAGAAAACTGCATGAAAATTCGAAAACGCGCGTTTTCTCAGACATGAAACTAATCTAGATCGATTTATCACCCCCGAAACCCTACTGTATGCTAAGTTTCATGAAAATCGTTGGAGCCGTTTCCGAGATTGAGATTACACCTGTACATGAAATATTTTTTGGATAGCTGTTATTGGGTAGCTGAAATATTAGTGCTTACATTCATTTTTTTCTTTCATTGTATTTTTATTCTTTTATGTCCATCGGTTTAGATTCAAGTTTTTTTTATATTATTCAGAATTAGTGCTTGACTACGTTCCACCTAATGGTAAGTGGTAACGCAGTCATAGATGGTAAGTCGCACTAATTCAGTAGCCACCTATTCACTCTTGCCTTGAAGACACCCATATTATAATCGGACGGAAACACCGACGCAGGCAGGTTGTTCCAATCCTTAGCCGTACGTATAATAAATGACGTAGCGAAACGCTTCGTGCGGACGGGTGGAATGTCCACGACATAAGGATGGAGACCAGCCGTTCGTCGGGTTGTCCGATGATGGAAAGGGGATGGGGGAATTAATTCATGTAGTTAAAATTAACCTTCAGGTTCTAGAATCTAGACTTATGCTGTGCAACAAAGTCAGTCGGTGTGAGTTTTTAAGTGCATGAGACGGTTTAACCTTGAGGAAATTTTAGAAGATGTGCCAATATGTTTGTAATTAGAAACCAATTAAGATGTTATTCTTTACTTTTTATCCCTAGAAATCTTTTCAAATACAGTGAAAAAAGTAGCCTAGACTACTATATACTATGTAGGTTTTAAAACTTAAATAGGAAACCGCGTTTTAGAGTATCACATCCTTTTTCAAAAATTATTCTACTAGATTTACTTACAAATCTGTAACAATTTTATTATGTGTATTCGTAGATACGGACTATTAATTATTTGTAATTGTTTAGAAGATGGTGTTAAAAGAACAAACAGAAGTGAAGATTGACGACCCTCCACATATAGTGGAAGGCTCGGAAGAATCTCAGATACAAAAGATGTTCTCAGGCTCGACGGTATTCGTAACTGGGGGTACAGGATTTCTTGGAAAACTGTTAGTTGAAAAGCTGTTAAGGTAAGTAAAAGGAAAAAATATTTTAATTCATTTATTAGGTAACTCAAGATATTAAAAGTTTTTGATTGCTTTACGTTATTATTTTCTTAACATTCATTACTTGCGGAAAATTGATTAGAGGTACAATAGAAGTCAGAGCTAGACTGACAAGCACGTCTATAAAGTGAAAAAGGATGTTCCATAATGATAGTCTTTCCTTTATATACACATGTAATGGCGACCAACTCGTGACTAGTTTAAAAGAATTAGTAGAAAAAAAGTAATGAAAACAACATATAAACTCAGGCCAAGTATGAAAAAATTATAAACATTTTACAAACAGAAACCAAGAAACAAAAACGTCGTTTCTGATAACTGCTACAACTTCAACAATTGTTACAGGAGAGGAAAGAACTATTACAAAAAAAAATCAACCGCTGTAAAATAGCAGAAATGAGCAAAGAGATAAATGAAAGTATAAGAAAAGATAAGAAACTAAAAAGACAAAATACATTGAAAAAACATATGGAAAAAACTGGGGGTACAAAAAGGACTATTAAAGAATGGAATACTACAATTGAATACAAGAATTGAATACTAATAAAAAAAGATTGGATGCTAAAGGTGAAGACTAAAGTCGGAAACTATACAAATGGAACTTTATGACTACTGTTACTGTGTACCCAAGGTCTCTACCAAAATTCAGTCGGAAATTTTGTTATTTGAATTGTCTATTTTGACCGGACTAATATGGCTGTCAAACATGGTAATTAACAGAGAAACTAACTAACAAAATATGTGACAATAGAATAGAGAGAATTGTAATAGGAGTTAGAAGAAAATATAAAATAAGATTAAGCAAGATTTAAGCAATATTTTAATGTGAATAATTTTTAGTGTGCAAAACACTTAAATGGATGTGATCAGGACATATGCTGAGAAATGGATTAGAATAATATCAGAGTGGTACCCCAGGGATGGCAAAAGAAGTAAAGGTTCGACAAATGAAACTCTGGGAAGATGGCTTCAAAAGAGTTGCTGGTCAAGAATGGATCAGAATTGCAAGAGACAGAGATAGGTGGAAGTTTTTGGAGGTAACCTTTGTCGAAGGACAAGATGTTGTTGAAAAAACCGATCGTCACTAACAAATATAATACCCATGTATTGTATTGTTATTATTGTAAAACAGCAATAAAGAGTTATTTATTTTTATTAGAGAGTTATGAGTAAGCAGCAGGAGAAAGGAGATCCGCAAGCGAGGACGAGTATGGTTCAACGATAACTATTATTTCTTTTATTTACAGATCCTGTCCTAATATAAAAAAGCTATATCTATTAACGAGAGCGAAGAAAAATAAAAATGCAATGGAAAGATTGCAAGAGCAATTTGAAGATTTGGTAAGATTGACGATACGTTTGGCTCAATTATATTATGTATATGTGTAATGTATCAACTAACGTATACATAATCATTAATTATTTTCTATCAATTTTTTATTTAATGTTAATAATAATTTTTTTTTTGTAATTAATTGTCAATTTTACTTATTATTTCTTATTTTTCTATGTATTATTTAATTGTGAAAACTTGATTGGTCGATGTTTTATATTTAAGGTTTTGTTTTTTAAATGTACTTTGTACTTTTTGGTACTTTTTGTTTCCCAAATAAAATAAAACAAACTATCTGGTATCCATAACATAAGCCTCTTAGCTTACCATGGGACTAGATGGAACTAGATGCCGTGTGCAATGTGTTGATGTCCCAACATATTTCTTTATATTTTTTGATTATTTGTAGGACATCATCGGAAACATTAAATGTTTTCAAATATCTTATAAAGTTTCGATTTAAGCACCGATTTTCGTTAACCGAATCATTAACATATGTATTATTGACAGGCAATTAAGATAACAGGAAAACTGGTTACTCTAATAAAAAAAAATTAATTAAGCGAATTGGTCACAACTTTTTTTATTTTTAAACTGAATTTTCATATTTTTCAGCTATACGATAAGTTAAGAAAAGAAAAGCCAGATTTTTTGCAAAAAATCGGTATTATTGAAGGTGATATGTGTCAAATCAATCTAGGCATGAGTGATGCAGACCGAGGCAAGATTATACAAGAGGTAAATATATTTAACTGTCTAATTGGTCTATTGGCTAACTATCTCGTTGGTCTATTGGCGGCATGCACGGATGCGTCTCCGGAAATCCTGGATTCGAGTCCTGGGTCGGGCTAAGTATAATTACTGAGTTAAGAAATTTCCAGTAAGAACCTGGAGCTGGGAAGTTGGCGGTCCGTATCCCCAATCCCGATGCCTCGAGAGCACGTAAAGCCATAGGTTTGTTAGCCATAGTACATATAGTCGGACGTTATTTTTGCAATATAATAACTTTTTTTCAATCTGTTTCAAAAGCTTTTTATCTTATCAGTTTTTGTCTTTACTTATTAACCGACTTCAAAAAAAGGAGGTTATCAATTCGTCACGTGTGTTTGTAATATTATTGGAACTGCAAAATTTTCACATATCATATCATATATATTTGGGCTTCCAAACAAATTTACAAAATTTTATAGGTTCATCCTTTTTTATTTGCTTACATTTATTTCAACTTAGGGAACAGTACAGATTTCATCAATATTGGTCCAGTAGTTTTTACGATATGGACGTGTAACTAAAACTGCAATAGTTTTTGTAATTACTACTTATTACAAAAATTGTTTCAGTTTATTAATCTTAAGACTAAAAATTACGATGTGAAATAAGTAATTTAAAAAAAAACCGACTTTACAAACATACAAAAAAAAGTAAAAAATAACTGAATGGGGGTTTTTGTTTACTATAAGATACTTAATAAGATATTTTCGAAGTCAGAGGCAACTGACAATGCTTTAAGATATGAATATCTAATACGTAAATATGACAAGGAATATATTCTATGAATGAATTCTAATTATAATTAAAATATTGTACATCAATTTGTGATATATTTATACGTACCGAAATAGATTTGCTTTGCTTTGCATTGGCTGGCACCGACTTCGAAAATATCTGATTAGATATCTATAGTAAATGAAAACCCCCGTTCAGTTATTTTTTACTTTTCAGTATTTTTTTTGAAACCGGTATATTTTTTTAAATTACCTTTTTTTAATTTAAGACTATTTTAATGCTTGTATAAATCTTTTTTAAACAAAATTGAGATTTAAAATTCTTTTTCTAAAATGAAGTTTTATAACAAAGACTTAAATATAAATTCGAGTTTTACATACTCATCACCTAACCTTCAAGATCCCCCCCAACGTGCGATCACCTTGTCGTGGTGGGGGGGGCTCAGTAGTGCCCAGCAACCCAACCGGGCGCGAAGCCAAGAAACGCACAGGGAGGTGGCCCACTTCGGTGGGCGGTGGGAGGTGGCCCTCTTCGGAGGGCGGTGTACCATGTGGGTTGCTCCTGGTACTTCTCTGATAGCAGAGTGGACTGTGGAGCAACCCCGTGGTTGTTGTGGTCTGCTTCGGCAGACCTGCCGTCGGGGCGTCGTAGTTGAATGCGTAAGCGATCCTGCGACGCCCCATTAAGACGGGGGAAGGTTTTGTTGGGTTTTAGTGGGTAGTACTGGCTTTGCCGGTGAGTCCCACACCTCGTGCGTAAATGCATTTCCCAACGTTTAAAAAAAAAACCTTCAAGATACCCTGAAAAATAGATCTTCCTCTATTATACTTATTCTATGAAATATATTGCGATTATAGAGTAGCACATAGGCTACTGTTAGACACCTAGGGATTCACCCGAGCGCTTGTATATTTCCCAGGTCGAGTTTATTTTCCACGGCGCCGCAACAGTTCGCTTCGATGAAACTTTAAAGACAGCTGTGGAGATCAACTTACGAGGGACGAGAGAGATGCTACAGCTAGCACATGAATGTACCAAACTACGTGCACTTGTCCATATATCTACCGCTTATAGGTACATTTTTTTTGTACATTACACGTTTATTATCGCACTACTATTGTAAACTCGAAAATGATGTATATTTGTTACTCCTTCACGCTGAAACAGCTGGACGGATTTGATAGAATTTTTGTACACTGATAGTCTATAACATTGATTAACATATAGACAAATCTAAAAAAAAATGAACATTCGTATATTTATCCTCTGGGTTCCTAAGCCATTGATCCAATTGTGATGAAACTCTGGTGATTTATTTTGTATACGTATGTGAAGGTACTGATCCAAAAACAAAAAAATCTTTGGACGTTTGTCTGTTATGCGTTCCTAAACAAACCATTTAGGCTTATAGAAATTGTAAAAGGATTATAGGAATACCTAGCCTCACCTGGCTAACATAAATCTTGGTACTAACGTGCTTGTCTGAAATCAACAGGATTTGAAAAATTCTAGTAATTATTCCTATGTTTTAGTAACTGCAACTTAAGTGAGATTGACGAGAAGTTCTACGACATCAACCTTCCTGGAGAGAAGCTTATTAACTTGGTTGAGAATACAGACGAGAATACTTTAAAGAAGATGACGTTTGGGTGAGTATTCTAATAGTAGTCTACTGACGAATCTTAAGTACGAATACTACTATACTAATCCTTACAGATACATCCATATATACCAACACACACAATATTAAATAGCCATCAACAAAAAAACAAGGCAAGCGAATGTGTATGACTTGCTTTAATACAGTGTTTAGGTTTACCATTCAGCAACTATTAGCTTAATTAAAAAAGTCTTTTAGAATTATAGATGCATATTTTTAAAGACACATCCAAAAATCCCTGAGGGAGCCCCATGTGCAACAGTGGACTTAAAAGGGCTGATGATGATGATTTACGTACAAGCTTACGTATACATTTTTTATTCTTCACTGGTATATATGAACTACGATATTGTCTAACTATTCAAATGAGACACTTACCTATCAAATTTTGGCCATATAGCTCCAATAGTCGCCTAGTAATATAAAAAGATACGAACAGACGGCCATGGAGAAATCAGAAATCTTTCATTTCTTGCCTCGTCTAAGCCCCTTCACGTTTGTTTTAGGAAAATATCTCCTTTTTACTCGATTGCGTGACGCAAAGGAGGGTAATATGTATATCAGTCTATGTATGTATGTACTCGTATGTTTGGTTCTTGCTGGCGTTCTGGAGACCAAATGCGTGGGCCGATTTTTATGATTCACACGTCGTTAGATTCGTATTAATAACGCGAGTGTCATAGGCATATAAAAATAGCTAAAAATTAAAGTGGCGAATTTCAGGTACCAATTTGTGTATCTTTCAAAAAATCTTCCAAATCAATAGTGTGTGGTATCAAAATAAAGCTTTTTAAGAGTCGATCACAAAAATATACATAATTTATATCTTTAAAAGTAATTTAGGATAAAAAATCCTTCAAACTTCAAATGTCTAATTTGCAAAAACTTAAAAGCTGTAAATAAAAAAAATATTATAAAAATAAAAAAAACCGACTGCATAAAAGCTAAGTAAAAAGATGAAAACAAGTTGACTAAGGAATATAGTATTATGCAGTCGGAGACTACAATTTATGTTTGCATAATTACTGTATTTCGTCAACTTGTTTTTATCTTTTCAGTTAGCTTTTTTATGCAGTCGGGTTTTTTTATTTTTATATTTTTTACTTATTTTTACAGTGACCTTAGTTAACTTTGTAAATGTGTTATTTTAATTATTATTAGATATGTGAGAGGAAGAATTCTTTTTTGGAAAAAACAGTAAGGTATAGGCTATATAGCTGATTAGTCAAAATTCCCAAATCAGTAAAGTTTTTATGAAAGCAGAATGTCCATTAGGCCCTTAGGTCATAATAATGATGTTATTATTTTAGTAAATTCTTCAGGCCGTTACGGGTTTGAGTTAAATTCGGAATGGATATAAACTTATATCAGATAAAATGGAGTCATTATTTGATAAAACTAATCAAAATATGTTTGCTTTTCTAAGATTAATAGGTGATTTGCCCAATACGTACGCTTATACGAAATCGGCAGCGGAAGACATCATCCAGAAACATTCTCAAGGACTCCCGGTTGCCATAATTAGACCTTCCATAGGTAAATATAACATATTATGTATATTATTTAATAACAATTCTACTTACTACTAGGACGTGGTGTAGTGTTTGTGTAAATATAATATCTACAGTAATAG
This sequence comes from Brenthis daphne, assembly GCA_947093115.1. NCBI lineage: Eukaryota > Metazoa > Arthropoda > Insecta > Lepidoptera > Nymphalidae > Brenthis > Brenthis daphne. The sequence goes on along the minus strand of OX352478.1, from coordinate 5,133,678 downwards.
TTCTTTACACTGTCTCGTGTTCACGGTATAGCGGGTAAGTCAGTCTGACTCTGGCGTGAGCCATAGGCGAGAGCGGGCGTGTCACTTACGTATACCGTGTGTTGACGAGCCAGTGAAGTGTGTGTGATACGGAGTATACCACACGTGGTAACGCGTTTGATTGAAAAGCCAAATGAAGCGGGTTCAAAACCCGGATCTCGCACCTCTGATATTCTCACGTGCGAATAACTTTTAACATGATTACGCAAGAGGTGTTACAGTGAAGTAAAACATCAAGAGGATACCTGCATGCCTGTGAGAACCGGTCAAATCAAAAGACATGTGATGTCCACCAACTCTCACTTGACCAACTTGGTGAACTGTGACCTGATCTCTCTCGCGTTGAAGAGAGGCCTATGCCCAGTAGCGGGACGTTGAAATAAGGGCTGAATACCTACTCTATATTATTTGACACTAGCGACACACTCAAACAAATCTATTCAACAAATATTTTTTATAGTAATTTATCTTGATGGATCTAACCATCTGGGTACCGCAGCCTGTTTGTTTGGATATATCCAGAATATTAGAATGTACATACACACATATATACTAAATATCTCTGCTATATTTAAATAAAAATATATTGTTACTGAATAATATTTGGAACGATTTCATAAAAGTAGTAGTACATAAAACACCTATCTATAAAGGCTCAATATACACCTATTTGGTTACAGTGATATCGACGATGCGTGAACCTGTGCCAGGATGGATCGACAATATATATGGGCCTACTGGTGTAAGTATACACATACATTTACATATCATATTGTACACCTTAACGTGATACGTTTCTCTCGGTTTGGTTATGACAATTATTGCCAACTAAGGAAAGCTACTAACAAATGTCAGATGTCTTGTTTTGTCCCAAATAATCCAATAATATCTTTTCCTATCTACAAAAGGTTTTTATCGGTACTTCTCAGTATATAAAGATTATTGACGACACGTTTGTAGTTACCCTAATTGCTGTGCTAGCGGTCGCGGGTTCGAATCCCGTTAGGGGCATTCATTTGTGCGATGAGCACGAATGTTTGTACTCAAGTCATGGGTGTTTATATTTATAATATGTATTTAAAAGTTATATAATATGTGTAGTGTAGCAACTATCTGGTATCCATAACACAAGCCTCGTAGCTTACCATGAAACTAGATGGTGATGTGTGTTAATGTCCCAACAAATTTATTTTATTTATTTATTAGAGAATCATTTCAGATGGTTTTAGGAGTATGCTTGGGTCTCATACACTCCTTACAATGCAACCCACGAGCAATAGCGGATCTGGTCCCAGGTGACTACGTAATAAATGGAATTATAGCAGTGGCCTGGAAAACCGCCAAAGATTATCCTGTAAATTGTGAACATTCTCCAGTTGATAATTCGCCTACTGTATACAATTATGTATCTTCTGAGCAAAATCCTATTACTTGGGGTAAGATTTAAGATTTAAGAAGAAAGCTAGGCGTAACCAGTTTATCCTTATTTCTAGTGTTTATTTCATGCCTATAACTGTGTCTTAAATAACAATGAATGTTTTATCGGACATACATAATATTACAATATATATATTGCGATGCAACCGCAAGTACACCAATTTCCTTAAAAAAAATCTCGTAGAGTATCCCGAGCTCCGATGTTATAAATTGCTCGAATAGCCCTTTTTTTAGAGAATATATATATAGATTTTATATCCACTGCATTAGCCCACAACAAAATTCCGTAAGTCAAGATGCTGTGGAAGTAGCTGAAATAAAAAAGTCTAGCAGTACCAACATCTGTTAGCTGCCTGACTTTCCTAACAGCGAACGCAGCGGAGCTCAGTCTACTCGCGAGAGATGACAAATGGGCTCCACTGAAGACCTGAGTCCTATGTTATACCCAAGAATACTGTGGAATCTACAGTATTAAGACTTTCATTATTTAAAAACTAACTTAAATCCTGTCTCCTTACATTAGGTAGGACAAATTGAATACATTTTGTTTTCTTGGTGTTTAATGCTAAATTATTAATAATAAACCACTTAAGTAATTGAGATAACGCACTGTTTAATTTGTCATAATCAGTTATATTTCTATCTACTTTAAAAATTAAAGAGGTATCATCCGCAAACAGTACAATATCACACAATTTATTAGCATAGAAAGGAAGGTCATTTATATACACTGTAAACAAAAATGGACCCAAAATAGATCCCTGTGGAACACCCATTCTTAAAGGGGATCCGGAAGAATTAACGTTATTTACAGCAACTTTTTGAACCCTACCACTAAGATATGAAGCAATTAGATCAGGAGCAATGCCACGAATGCCAAAATGACTTAGTTTAAACAGGAGGGTTTCATGTTCTACGCAATCAAAGGCCTTAGATAAATCACAAAAAACACCAATTGCATTTTGTGATTTTTCCCATATTTTCCAAAAGGAAGCATACCATTTTTGATACACATAAATGTAATATTTGAATTTGTTACATTTATATTATTTGTTTATAGGCAAGTTCATCAATATTCTAGAAGTATATGGATTCCATATGGTGTTCACGCAAATCATGTGGAAGTACGTGTTATGGATGACTCCTTCTAAATTCTTACACAACTTTTACTGCTTATTACTACATTGGATCCCAGCTTACGTAGTAGATACCATCGCTATTACGATTAGGAAAAAGCCTGTGTAAGTGTGTGTAGTCCTTTTTGTGTCAATTTATTATAAATTTATTAGTTTTTGTTGATAGTTTATGATATGTTCGATCATATTATGTTCACTCGAAATTACTAAACGGATTAACGGATATTGATAATTCATACGTCGTTAGATTCATCTTTATACCTAAGGTGAAAGTCTTAGGCTATGTAGAAATAATTAAAATTCAAAATGGTTGATTCAGGCACCAATTTTGTCTTAGTAAAGTAATTAACTGACTTCCAAACAAAAGGAGGTTCTCAATTCGTCGGAATCTTTTTTTATGTATGTTCACCGATTACACGAAGACGCCCGAACCGATTTGGATTTTTTTTGTTTGGAAGGGTATACTTCCCAGGTGGTTTCATATAAATTTTATCGAAATCAGTGAAGCGGTTTTTTTTAAAATCAACAAGTAAATTATTTTTTAAAATAAATTGCAAACAAAAAACTTTCTTCTAACAAATTACCTGCTTATTACGTCTACACTAAAAATGAACAAATAAAAAATTAAAAAAAACCGACTTCCAGGCACTAAAATGTAAAAAATATCTAAACGGGTGTTTTCATTTAGAATAGATACCTAATCAGATATTTTCGAAGTCAGCAATATTTTAAGATATGAATATCTAGTAGGTAAATATGTCTTTTACGTATCGAAATATATTAGATTTGCTTTGTATCGGCTGGCACCGACCTCGAAAATTAATATCCGTTTAGTTATTTTTTACCTTTTTGTGCCTGGAAGTCGGTTATTTTTATGTTTTTATTTGAGATAAGAAATTATTAAATAAAACTTCAAATGTCTAACTGGCCAAAACTAAAACGCTGTAAATAAAAAAAATATCAAAAAAAACTCGACTCCATAAAAAGCGTACTAAAAAGATGGGAACATGTTGACGAAGAAACATACACAGTATAATGCAGTTGGGACATAAGCACATCTCGCAGCAAGGATGAAATATGAATACTATTTTACCATTATGATCTATTTTTCTTTTCTTTTTAACCGATTTCCAAAAAAGAGGAGCTTCTGAATTCGTCGGAATCTTTTTTATTTATTAAATATACATAAACATCAATAACAAATTCATACACAAAGTGCAATTTATTGACAATCACTTATACTAATACTTCTTTGTTTTTGAGGGAACCTTACATAATAGACATAATTATTTATTTTACAGTTTAAGAAAAGCTTACGAAAAGATCGGAAAGTTCTCAGAAGTTATAAGCTTTTTCGCCATCAGGGAATGGAAGTTTCATAACAAAAACACTCTAAATCTACTAAAGGAGCTAGATGACGCGGACAAACATATATTTAATTTTGACATAGGGAGCTTCAAATGGGACGAATATTTTAAGGATTATCTAAAAGGGATCCGCTTATATTTGTTAAAAGATCCCTTAGAAACGATCCCTCAGGCCAAAAAGAAGTATTTCAAATTGGTGTTGGCTCATTATTTCTTGGTCTCTCTTATTGTATTTGGATTATTAAAACTTATGTGGTGTTTAATGAAACTTTTTATGTAGTGGTCTTGTAATTTATAAGTAATGTTTTTTTGTAACATTAAAATTAGTCTGTCAGTCAACTAATACTTGCTATCTCTGATCGTTAGAACGATCAGTTCTTTTGAATTTCAATAAATTGCTATTTTTTTTATTATTATCCTGAGAGTTTATTTTTATATTGATGTCCTTTCGACCGATTCCAGCCACGGCGGCCAATCACACTCAGGCTAGCCATCTGCGCAGGAGAAATTATAGTGGAGACAACGTAGACTCTCTTATACCTGTAACTCTCATACTCCGTTGGGATGACTACTCGACACGACTTTTTTATATTAAACTAGTGACGCAGCCTTGCTTAGCTCATTGCGTCTCTATTACGATTAATAAATTACACATATATAACTTTAAATACATACATATTATAAATATAAACACCCATGACTGGAGTACAAATATTCGTGCTCATCACAAAAATGAATGCCACCAGCGGGACTCGAACCCGCGAACGCTAGCACAGCAAGTAACATAAACACACTAAAAACTGAGCGAAACGTGCCGTCAACGTGTAATGGCTTTTATTATTTTGTACAAAGTCAGAGTAATGCCTCATACAACATTACGGAAAGGAATGGCGTATTTCATTAAATCATAAAACAAAACACAACGGTTTCCTGCCCTTTTTTCACTTAAGATGACAACTTATAAAGTTAAATAAATATTTTGCAATTAATATATAAATCACATTTTTATATAATTAATAATTTACGAATAGCTAGCATTGCCCGCGGCTCCGCCCGCGTTTAAACGACCTTAACCGTAATAAACGTATCGGTTAATCCTTCACAGGATCACCCGCTGGGCTAATTTGAAGATTGCCTGAAAATTTCATCATAATCGCTCTAGCAGTTTTGGAGTCCATAGGGAACATATGTACATACACACATCTATTATATATATATATATATATATATATATATATATATATGTAGGTATATGGATTTATATTATTATTATTAAAGTGTAACACATGACAATTAGCGCCATAAGCACCGGATGAGAGACGCGCGGATAGAGAGAAGAGATTTTTAAACTTGGAAACACAAAACGCTTAGCGTATAATGGAGAAGTTTCCAAAATTTTTAATGAATAGTTTATAAAAGTTTTAGTATAAAAATAAAATGAAAAAATTAAATAATCCCCGACACAAAAATATCTCTTAAAAGTAAAAAAATAAAATGTCTCTCTTGGCCTTTTAACTTCATTAGAAGTTCCTATTAATTTTTTTTGGTGAAGAGCGTCACCGCGTCGGGGGACCGTTAATACTTTATCATTATTAATCTTCTTTTTATTTGTATTCTGACTTTTATTTTATTTATTTACTTAGTTAAAAGGCCAATAGAGAAATTTTATTTTTTACTTTGTAGTTATCTTATTGTTTTTATTTTTATTAATTTTTTTTAAACATTTTTGTGTTAAATTAGTAGCTGAGTATACTTATTTGTAATAAAATTCCACAGACAAGCGTAGATTTACCTTTTCAACAATATAAAGTAAATTACTCTGTTCGAGAGTTTCTTATTGATGGAATTGTGTGGAATTGAGATCAATTAAATCATTTGCGGTATAGCTATAATATATTAAATACTAATTTGATTTATAAAAAGAGCACTTGTTGAGTTTATCCCGGTGATGCTATACTCAGCAGAACTGCCTTCCGATCCAAAGTATCTTCCTCGAGCAACGACTACACTGACTATCGTTAAATTAAATCCCATCAAAAACACAAATGTGAAAATGGGAGCCAAGTTCAATATTAAGAATGTGCGTGGTTGTCAACTTCACCGACAAAAGAATTGAGATCAATGAAAGAGAAATGGGTGCCAAGTTCTGTAGATAATCCTGATTTTTTTTCATAAGAACATTCTAAAACACAATTTCTTGTTTTTTCTGCTACAAAAGTGCTTGCTATTAACAAATAGAACTTCTTCAATTTGAACAGTCGAATTATTTACACAGAGTAGATAACTTAGGACAAATTGAAGTTTTACTCATTCACTTTAAGCATTACTTTACTTTAAGCATTCGAAACGTTGGTAACCAAAAATCAAAATAAATTCGCGAAATAATCCATATGTACGTTTTAACGGTTATTATGGCATAGATAGACTGTTTATTATGTATTATATATACATACTCGTAGGTACAAAATAAACAGTTTTGAACTTTTTGATTTTCCAGCAGTTTTTATTAGATTTCCTCTATTTTTTTTTATACTTAAACCAACCCTGACACACTTCCAACAAAACAAAGAAAGAATTACTCAAATCGGTTCAACTGTTTTTGAATTTTAGCGAGACTAACCAACGGTAATAGATTTTTATATATATGGAAGATATTATTATGTATATCAATGCTAGGGAAATTACCTATCGCTTTGTCCATTTACACTCTTCCGTTAAGGTGAAATACCACTGCCAATAAATAAAAAAAACAAACAGTTGTACGTAAAATAACGAAGCGTATAGGCTAATTGGGGATACCACATAAAAAAATCCGCTTCTCAGTCTACCTCATGGTGGTGTGGAAATCAGTAAAAAACGGTAGTATGGACTAAGTAATGGCAATATTTCGATTTCTGTAGTGCCGTAATTTGACAGTGAATTGAAAATTAAAAATTACTAATAAATAATCTTCTAGAATTTAAAATATATAGTAATTATGTAGTAATTATATTTAATAGTTACTTGTTGAGCCCCAAAACTAAGAGAAATGAGTTTGGGGGTTCTGGGTTTGAAATAAAAAAATGCTTAACGAGAAGGCTACCTACCGAGTGACGCTACGTTTTATTTTTTCAAGATCTATAAGAAATCATCGTCAAATTACGGTGTCACGAATATTAAAACATCCCCTAACCTAAATAAATTGAAAATTCTAGATTTTGCGAATTGTAAATATTTCCTCAAGGTGACTCCATTGTAACTCCTGAACTATTAGTCTGATCGATCGAAAAATGTTTAAAACAAAAGTTGCAGAAAATTTGATGCTTTACAATTTTTGTAATGACCATTTATAACTTAGATGACGCTGGAGAAAAGATATTCTCGAAAAACTGGTTTTTGGTACCTTTTCCCAATATGGCGGCGCGAGCGGCAGTCGCTCAAGGACGCAAATTCGGAAAATTAATTAAGACACCAAACTGTAACGCTCTGATAAATAAGAACTCTCCTTGACCTTTTGTAAGTCAGTATCTGCCAGAATCTACCTAGTGACTGGATTAATAGTAGATTATTGCATAATTGAGTTCATTTTTTAAACACACTGTACAATTAATATAGAAAATGGTGTTCTATATAGAGGTTGTTTTGATTAAGTAAGTGAAATAACTAAAATTTGTTTTAAGTTTTTAAATTATAAGATGTTTGATTTTATATTAAAAAAGAAGTTATTCATATCTACATATTTTTTAATGTAACAGGAAATGTAACATGTATATTCACATGTTGATTTATTAAAAACGTTTAAAATTATCTAATGCCAGCGACTCACCCTCGCGTCGCTCGGATTCGTCCCTAGGTATGTTTTAATTTTTTTGAGAGTAACCCTATTTCTTTTTCTAAAATTAAAGTAGCCTATGTTACTCCCTATAACATCAGCTATCTTACAGTGAAAGTCCCGTCAAAATCAGTCCAGCCGTTACAGAGATTATCCGGAAGAAACAGACAGACAGACAAAATTAAAAAAGATGAGTTTTTACCGTATAATTTTCATATGCATTGGTTCATTGGTTGGGTTAAAAGCTACACTTACAGCAAGTGTCAAAGTATCGTCCCATCAGACTTTGAGAGTAAAAGGAATAGAGAGTGCACGTGTCTGCGCGCACACTGACATATAACATCTCCTGCGCAGTTGGCTAGTCTCAATGAGATTGGCCGCCGTGGCCGGAATCGGTCGAGAGGACATCAATATAAAAATAAACTCTCAGGATAATAATTAAAAAAATAGCAATTTATTAAAATTCAAAAGAACTGATCATTCTAACGATGAGAGATAAGTAAAGATGAGTATTAGTTGACTGACAGACTAATTTTAATGTTACAAAAAAAACATTACTTATAAATAAATATAAATAAATAAATATGTTAGGACATTAACACACACCACCATCTAGTTCCATGGTAAGCTACGAGGCTTGTGTTATGGATACCAGATAATTGATACACTACACATATATAACTTTAAATACATACATATTATAAATAAATATAAACACCCATGACATATAAATTACAAGACCACTACTTAAACAATTTAAATAAAAACCACATAAGTTTTAATAATCCAAAGACATTAAGAGAGACCAAGAAATAATGAGCCAACACTAATTTGAAATACTTCTTTTTGGCCTGAGGAATCGTTTCCAAGGGATCTTTTAACAAATATATGCGGATCCCTTTTAGATAATCCTTAAAATATTCGTCCCATTTTAAGCTCGCTATGTCAAAATTAAATATATGTTTGTCCGCGTCATCTAGCTCCTTTAGTAGGTTTACAGTGTTGTTGTTATGAAACTTCCATTCCCTGCAGGTGAAAAAGCCGGAAACTTCTGAGAACTTTCCGAACTTTTTGTAAGCTTTTTTTAACCTGTAAAATAAATAATTATCTCTATTATGTAGGGTTTTCTCAGAAACAAAAAAGTATTAGTTAAATAATTGTCAATAGACGGCACTATATGTATGAATTTGTTATTGATGTTTATGTATATCACAGACTATATAACCTAAAGACGACGAATTACTGGGGATATGTTTTAGCCAAGGATTGGCAGTGACACTGCATAACAGCCGACCCCGCCCCTTTACGCTCCTTAGTCCGCCGCCGACAGTCACAGCGATAACATTGTCCGAGTTACTAGTTATAATGCCGTATTGTTCAGTGAAATCGTTTGAAAGGTGTATTACAACGTCTAGTCTAACCAAAGATGGTATTACATTTCACAGGTTAGTCATTATTCCATCATTAATCATTGAATTGAAAAAAAATATAATAATCACCCAGAAATAAAATATAAAAAGAGCTTGCGTTGATGTCTTTTTAGTTTTTTCACATGCCTTTCTTTCGTAGGTAAATTTAGATAACATTATCTCGCTCTGTCATTAGCACGTGTAAACTAGTGATGAGACACAATGTAAACATAAAAATTATGTTTATCGAAAAACATAATTATTAAGACTTGATATTCGTATAGTAGTCTATTAATACTTTATTATTCTATTTATTAATAATACTTTATTGTAATCATATAGTATATATATATATACGAGTATATATAATGTTAAAATGTGAATAGTTAAAATATGTAATATTTTATTGTTTTAATTTACAAATTTTAATTCAAGATCAAAAAATTAATTTGATATCCAAAAATAACAACTGTTTGTGTAAGTTTTCACTTCTGTCGGCAGTCCTCATGACTGCTTTTTTTACTTTAGTAAGACGTCTACTAATCTCACTATATTAAATAATTTGTATAACAATTAACATATTTTTTTATTATCCTCTTATACCATAATCGATTCGACTCAGTTATCGATATTGATAAATGAGTCTCGTCCATCACTAGTGAGTTATCACTTATATTGTTAACTTTGACGTGTTTCAAAGATCCAACGAATAATAGTCGACCTCCCCCTGCACACCGCCACGTTTTGGCGATTTTGTTTGAAAGCGGAGGCTTTTGGTTGTAATATCTGTGATGTATATTTAATAAAAGACAAGAAAAATAGATAATATTTTATATCCCGGCCTAACTCAATAAGGAAAAAAGATATTTTTTTATTTGTTATATAAACATAAAAATAATAATCATAATAAGCCCCCTAAAATCCAACCATACGTCCGAATCGACCATCTGATTCACGTAGGGGGCGGACACGTGACAATAGATTACTGGCACGGCTAACATGGCTATGGTAACCCTTTAATGGAGAACATGGAGAATAAGAGATATAGTTTACGGCCGCTGCCCGGGGGTCGCCGGGGCGCATCTGGAGCCGACGCTGGATGCTACAGTATGCGAACCGTTGGCGACGGGGGACTGAGCAGGCGGGTTCCCCTCGAACAAAATGCTACAGCGGACCAATCACCTTCATTATCTCCATCCCCATCAAATCATTCTCTCTTCACAAATATACCGTCACCTTCTTCCACTCATACTCTATTTCGCTCATCCAATTCATCACCATCATCTTCATATTCATCACAAACAAGGTCAACAGCTGTTGTGCAGGAGGCAACTGCCACTAACTCTGTACCCACTGCTGGCCCTTCACGTGCGCGAAAAAAATGGACAAAAAGTATGAACCGCTTCATATGGCGCACATATCTTATCATTACAAAATGTGAAACTACACTTATGAATAATTATTTGAAACCACTACACCAAGAATTCAACACTAAATTCCCCGAAATGCAAGTAACACGACAGCGTATAGGAGATCAGCGAAGAGCGATATTAAGAAGAAAGCTATTACCACAAAACACATTAGACGAAATCAGAGATAAAGTAATGAACCTCTTAAAAATTGAAAATCGTTTTCAAAAACAGAGTTCTAACTCAACTCATACACTTCCACCGACAAACACTAGAATGCGATGGTCGAATGAACTCAATGAAGAAATTGTTAGGTGCTACTTTGAGGTGACCAAACTAGAGACCAATAAGACCGGTTATCGAAAAAATTTGTTCGAGTTATTTATAGCCAGACACCCACAATTATCACACCTTACAGAACAACGAATTGCAGACCAAAGAAGATTAATATTTAATAACAAGAATATACACACTGATAGAATTAATGAAATAAGAAGAGAAATAGAACTAAAACTAGTCACTAACACTCAATCCATTTTGAATCAAAATACTGCAACAGGAGATGCTATTTATCATATCCAATTAGAAAACTCAGCTGATATAATATCTGTTCAATTAGACTCAAAACAATTAACACACCCAATGACACAAAGCACTAAAGATAATTTGCCAGAAAGGCACCCAAGTGAATTATTGAAGTATATTGAAACAGAATTCAATAATGCACTAACCCGATTTATTAACACAAACCCAGAAGCTAGGCCATATATCCCCAAACAGAAATCGTCCCGTAAATTTTCACAGATAGTCCAACATTTGAATAATGAAATACTTCCGAAACATTTAATTAACAATTTAAGCTTTAACTCCATACATACTATAATATATACAGCCGCTTTCACAGCAGCCCTCTGCAATGGCACAAAATTTAATTTTAGTGAAAAAAATAGTACATGTAAAAATAAACCATCATGGCAAAAAAGAATTGAAAGAAAAATAGGGAAATATAGATTAGAAATAGGTAGACTTACACAGTACATATCAGGGAGTAGAAATCAGAGTATAGTCAAGACAGTCGATGAAATAAAACTTAAATACAAAACCCACACACAACATGAAGAACCTAATACAGAACCACAACACTTCTTAGACACACTTAAACAAAAATTAAATGCAACTTCAAATAGACTTAGAAGATACTTAACTTGCACAAAACGGAAACAACAAAACTACACATTCACTACCAATGAAAAACAATTCTACAGGAATCTAACAAACAGACATCAAAACAACACAGCACAATCAATTGGATCACCATCACTAGAAGATTTACAACAATTCTGGTCAAATATTTGGGAAACCCCAACGCAGCACAATATGGATGCGATGTGGATGCAAAGGGAAACAAACATACATATAGTACAAATGGATTTCGAAAATATCCCCTTAGATATTATCACTCAAATTATCAAGCGTACTCATAACTGGAAGGCCCCTGACACAGATAATATACACAATTACTGGTACAAAAACCTAACTTGCACTCAATCGCTCATCCACAAGCACATAAATCAGTTCATACAGTCACCAAGTACATTGCCGACATTTATAACACGTGGAGTTACATATATGGTGCCAAAGGGATCGGACACCAAAAATCCAGCTAATTACAGACCAATAACTTGCCTACAAACAATATACAAAATAATTACTGGATGTATTAGTGCTATAATTTACGGACATGTAGACCAACACAAGATATTAGTAGAGCAACAGAAAGGATGTAGAAAAAATAGCCAAGGATGTAAAGAGCAACTAACAATAGACGCAATAGTTATGAAACAAGCACAGAATAGAAACGTCCACACTATGTACATAGATTTTAAAAAAGCATTCGACTCGGTCCCTCACAGCTGGTTACTCCATGTATTAAAACAATATAAAATTCATCCAACCCTCATAACGTTCTTGAGCTCTGCCATGGTTCAATGGAATACAAGATTAAAGTTGACCGCTAATAACAAATCATTAACTACGGAACCGATCAAAATCCGCCGGGGTATCTTTCAAGGGGATGCGTTGAGCCCATTGTGGTTCTGCCTGGCTTTAAACCCCCTATCAGAACTACTTAATGACACAAATATTGGATTCAAACTTAAGTGTAATATCACAGACCACACACTTTCACACTTAATGTACATGGATGATATCAAACTCTACGCATCAAACTATAGTGACCTTGAAACCCTGGCAGATATCACACAATCATTCTCTACCGACATTTGTATGGAATTTGGAGTTGATAAATGCAAAATACACTCAGTTATCCGCGGAAAAACACAACATAATACTTACACACACCCGGGGGAGAAGCCAACTCCTACCGGGCGCGTCCCCAGGTGGCGGATAGGGGCATGCCACCCGCTTAGAGGGGCGGGTGGTACCGGAGAAATCCGGCGCGGACCAAATGGCTTGGATGGGGCCGCTCGTCTAGGCCTCGAGCCGAAGACGTTGCGGCCACCGGTGGTGGGACCGCTTGGTCCCACAACCGGATGATGGGTGCCGATTGCGGGACTGTGGTCGCAGACCCGCATTCGGCGGAGGGGTAGGCCGCGGCGGGAGAGGAGTGCCGGTATTTCGGTGCGCCGTTCTCCCTACCTTCCGCGGCCTAGACGGGGCCGCCACCGTTTGATGGCGGACGCGGTGGGGCTGCAGGGGAAGAGGAGTGTCGGTGTTTCGTTGCCGCTCTCCCTGTCCTCTGCAGCCGATTGGAGGTGGCCCACTTCGGTGGGCGGTGTTTGTGTGGTGTGGGGCTGCTCCGGGTACTTCTCTGATCAGCAGAGTGGACTTAGGAGCGGCCTCACTTTTTGGGTTGTAAGTCTTCCCATAATGGGGTTGTCCCGCTTGGGGCGGCCTCATGGTTGGTGGCTTCGGCCAACCGTCGGGGCGTCGCGGTTGTATGCGAGAGCGATCCCGTGGCGCCCCACATGGCGGCAGAGGGGGAAAGTTGGGTTTTAGTGGGTATGCCGGTCTCATTAGCCGGAGAGTCTCCACATAACCACCCCGGGGGAAGTCGGGTGGTATCCGTAATAGGATTTCCCAACTATATAAAAAAAAAAATACTTACACACTAGACACATGCGAACAAATAGATCCCATGGACGAAAATAGTACCTACAAATATCTAGGATTTCACCAAGCAAAACAAATAAAACAAAAACACACTAAATTAGAACTTACCAAGAAATTTAAGCTACGATTAAATCAGGTTCTGAAAACACAATTAAATGCACGGAACAACATTAAAGCCATAAACACTTTCGCAATACCAATCCTGTCTTACTCATTTGGCGTAATAAACTGGTCTCAAACCGACTTAACAAAATTACAACGAATAATTAACACTCATATGACCCATAGAAAACATCATCCTAAATCTTGCATCCAACGTCTTACTTTAACGCGCCAAAGTGGAGGAACAGGCTTAATTGATATCCGCAACCTACACAACAATCTGATAACCAAACTTCGTAACTACTTTCACACAAAAGCTGAAAATTCTGAGCTCCACAAATGCATAACTGAAATAAACAAGAAATATTCGCCGCTCAATTTACACGATAGAAACGTGCAATTTAATCAAAATACGGTTAGTAAGCAGCAGAAAATAGAAGCATGGTCTCAAAAATCACTTCACGGAAGACATCTAGCTGATCTAAGTCAAACATACGTCGACAAAGATGCGTCGAACGAATGGCTGCGGCGTGGAGAGCTCTTCCCGGAGACGGAGGCCTTTATGGTAGCCATTCAAGATCAGGTAATAGACACCCGTAACTACCAAGAATATATTATTAAAAGGCCCAACATGTTGACTGATTTATGTAGACGATGCCACTGTAGTTCTGAAACTATTCAACACATTACTGGAGCCTGCAAGTCCATAGTCCAAACTGACTACAAGCATCGGCACGATCAAGTCGCTGCCATCATACATCAACAACTTGCACTTAAATATTCACTCATCACACAGACACAAAAAACACCTTACTATAAGTACACACCTCAAACTATTCTAGAATCTCCTAATTACCAACTTTACTGGGACCGTACAATCATTAACGACAAAACCACACACTATAACAGACCCGATATATTGCTTCTCGACAAAACTAACAACACCGTATTCTTTATAGATATTGCTATACCCAACACACACAATCTTGCACAAACATATTCTAGTAAAATAGCTAAATATACGGACCTATCCATAGAACTTAGGAGTCAATGGAAAGTGCAAACAGTAACCACAATACCAATAGTCCTATCAACTACAGGTGTTATACCACACACTCTACATACTAGCCTGGAAACCTTAGGCCTCCACCGCTCAACTTATATACTTCTTCAAAAAGCCGCAATTTTAAATACATGCCGAATTGTAAGAAAATTCCTATCCTTATAGGTGTAACTTTCTTACAGTTTTGGATTTTTAACAGGATTGTACTCGCAGATTTAGTTATTACTATTATTTATTTATAATATTTTATTTATATAATTACATGGCTGATATCTATTTTAAATCACCGAAACATAAAAAAAAATCCACCCAGTTTTTGCTTGGCTATTTGCCCGCAATAATTGGTTATAGCTACCCTAGTCACCTAGGAGAACAAAATTGTAAAAATCATAATAATAATAATAAATATATGGTAAAATGGTATTCAAGTTTCATCCTTGCTGCGAGATGTGCTTATGTCCCAACTGCATTATATTCTGTATGTCTTCGTCAACTTGTTCCCATTTTTTTAGTATGCTTTTTATGAAGTCGGTTTTTTTTTAATTTTTATAATTTATTTTTTATTTATAGCTTTTTAGTTTTGGCCAGTTAGATATTTGAAGTTTTATTTAATAATTTCTTATTCCAAATTACTTTACTCACTCACAATTGGTGCTTGAATCGTAGCTTATCATGGAACTAGATGGCGCTGTGTGTTAATGTCCCAACATATTTATTTTTTTTTTTTTATTATTTTAGTTTTTAATTATTTTATTATCTTATTCTCATGAAAAAACATGTTATAATACAACCCAAAAAATTATTCATGATTAGAATTATTTAAAACTTGGTATTAATGCTCTTCAATACAATAAAATTAGATGTTTTTAGACATTATTCGAAATTAATCCACTATGGGGGTAAAATAGTGGATGACTTTTAGCGCGAGCAAAGCCGCGAGTTCTGCCAGCTTATAACAAATTTACACAATGAAAACTTTTTAACAAAAAAATAAAAACCGACTTCAAACAAAGGCACTAAAAAGTAAAAAAATAACTGATTGGTAGTTTTCATTTACTATACATACCTAATCAAATATTTTCGAAGGTGGGCTTTGCTTTGTGTCGGCTGGCACCGACTTCGAAATCATTAGGTATAGGTTAGGGATGACATCCCCCCCAACGTGCGTTCACCTTGTCGTGGTGGGGGGGCTCAGTAGTAGTAGCGAAGCTAAGAAACGCACAGGGAGGTTGCCCACTTCGGTGGACGGTGGGAGGTGGCCCTCTTCGGGGGGCGGTGTACCTTGCGGGTTGCTCCTGGTACTTCTCTGATAGCAGAGTGGACCTTGGAGCAACCCCATGGTTGTGGTGGTCTGCTTTGGCAGACCTGCCGTCAGGGCGTCGTAGTTGAATGCGTAAGCGATCCTGCGACGCCTCATTAAGACGAGGGAAGGTTTTGTTGGGTTTTAGTGGGTAGTACTGGTTGTATTACGCCGGTGAGTCCCACACGTCGTGCGTAAATGCATTTCCCAACGTTAAAAAAAAAAAATAGGTTAGGGATGACGTATGTATAGTAAATGAAAACTACCAATCCCTAAAACTCAAAGTATCTACTATTAGCCGTTGAAGAGTTCCACCTATACACCTTCTGGCCTTACCATCAGATCAGGTCAACAATACCGAACCACTGTACTATCAACGGAAATAGAAACACTTGCAAAGTTTCAAGTCAATATGATAATTAGAAGTAGGTTAAATTCATTAATAGCTATTTTTCCACCCTTAGGGGTAGTATTTTTTTTGAAATTTAAATGGACCAATCTGGAAGTATACACTTTCAAACAAAACAAAAATTGTCCAAATCGGTTAATAAATGACGGAGTTCTGAGGTAACAAACATAAAAAAATACAGCCGAATTGAGAACCTCCTCCTTTTTGAGGAAGTCGGTTGAAAAGGACTTACACAGGTTTTTTCATAATCACAATAGCGATGGTATCTACTATATAAGCTGGGATCCAATGTAGTAATAAGGAGTAAAAGTTGTATAAGAATTTTGAAGGAGTCAACCAGAACACGTGCTTCCACATGACTTGCATAAATACCGTTTGGTACATATTTACTTCCATATAATTCTTAAACGTGCCTGTAAACAAATAATATAAATGTGACAAATTCAAATATAACATTTATGTGTATCATTAGTGTTATGCTTACTTTTGGAAAATATTTAATAATACCCCTTGGAAACTGCATCATTTGTTTAATTGAATGCGCAATGCTTTAGAACTATCTGTTCCATTAGAAAAATATTTTTAAATGCATGAGCAACCTGGCCTAAAGGGTAGAAATTCTCAATCTACATAATTGAAATAAAAAAAAACTGCGTTAAAATATAACATTTTTGTTCTAAACGCCATAAATCTATTTACTGTTACCGATGCAAAAAGAAAAAAGGCCTAGATTTGAGAAAAACTGGAGAAAAAAATCTGTGCGAATGATGTTTTGTTTAATGAGGAAACTCATTCACAAGCTTTTTTTCGATGGTGAAACATTTCTAGACACATTAACTGACAATGACCTATTATACGTCATTTTTCCAATTTGTAGAAGAGCATCTAGCCTCTGTCTATGAAAGTTTCGATGTGTGATTGTAGAAACGACAGACGTTTGGCAAACTAATCAAAAAGACTAGTTTTCCACAATTTTCATAGTTCTTACGTCTAGGCAGTTGACAGTTTTTTGGGAAATTCTTAATTACTTAAATTATAGATCCTGGCTGATGCATGTACCTTGAACAAGTAAAGAACTAACTACGAGTACACGCTGGAACATTTTCCTAATGAAAACCTTCTAGATCCCTATCCCATAAACTGCTACTGTCCTCTCTCAGAGATCATAATCTGTGATCTACGAGGTGAAAATCTTCAAGATCGAGCTCAAAACTCTTAGCAAAATATCTTGAGACTTATAGTCGTCCCAGAAGTTGAACCTAGACCCCTAGTACAATAATAAAATATTATGCAATGCAAAAATTATTAATCTTAAGTCTTACCCCAAGTAATAGGATTTTGCTCAGAAGATACATAATTGTATACAGTAGGCGAATTATCAACTGGAGAATGTTCATAATTTCCAGGATAATCTTTGGCGGTTTTCCAGGCTACTGCTATAATCCCATTTATTACATAGTCACCTGGGACCAGCTCCGCTATTGTTTGTGGGTTGCATCGCAAGGAATGTAAGAGGCCCAAACATGCTCCTAACACCACCTTAAATGATGAGTTAAAATAAATATGCTGGGATATTAACACACATCACCATCTAGTTCCATGGTAAGCTACGAGGCTTGTGTTATGGATACCAGGTATTTGCTACACTACATACTACTACTATAACTATTATACATATAAACACCCATGACTGGAGTACAAAGATTCGGGCTCATCACACAAACGAATGCCCCCAGCGGAATTTGAACCCGCGACCGCTGGTATAGTAAGTAGGGTCACCATAAACTGAGCCAAAGGTCATCAATAATCTTTATAGACTGAGAAGTACCGATAAAAATCATTTATAGTTAGAAAAAAATATTTTTGGCCTATTTGGGACTACAAAACAAGACATCAGACATTTGTTATTAGCTTTCCTTAGTTAGGCAATAATTGTCATAACCAAACCGAGAGAAACGTATCACGTTAAGGTGTACAATATGTTATGTAAATGTATGTGTATACTTACACCAGTAGGCCCATATACATTGTCGATCCATCCTGGCACAGGTTCACGCACCGTCGATATCACTGTAATTAAATATATATTGAGCCTTTGTAGGTTTCTTACGTACTTCTATTTTTATGAAACAATTATTAATTACACAGTAATAATTTATTTTTATCTTATTACTAGCGACTCACCCTCGCTCGTTCGGGTTCGTTCCTACTTCCGTTTTAATGTTTAGTATAGATTTCTCAGAGGTGAGATATTTTTCAGCAGTAAAAAGTATTCTAAATGTTGAACCGGATAACCAACCATCATACCAAATTTCATCAAAATCCCTCTATAGTAGTTTTTCCGTGATGCGGTCATATACAGATAGACAGACAAACAGACAGATAGACAGACATACATACAAAAATTCTAAAAACTATATATGCGGCCTCTGTATCGATAATATGTAATGACAATAAGATTTCCAAGAAAATTATTAAATGTACAGTTTCTCCTTATTTACAATTTTATATGTATAAATAATAGAAAATATAGTGATATACAAATGTATACTATTTTTCTAGTAATGCCCAAAGAAACAAACAGCGAACTGTATCCAGATGGTTAGATCAATCAAGATAATGACTATAAAAACATATTTGTAGAATAGATTTGTTTGAGGGTTTCGCTAGTGTAAAATAATATAGAGTAGGTGTTCAGCCCTTTTATCAACGTCCCGCTACTGGGCATAGGCCTCTCTTAAACGCGAGGGAGATCAGGTCATAGTTCACCAAACTGGCCAAGTGCGAGTTGGTGGACTTCACATGCCTAGTATAGTATGTAATCTAGTTGAAAATTATTCACACGTGAGCATATTAGAGATGTGAAACCTGGAGTTTGAACCCGCTTCACTTGGTTTCCCAAGTAAACACATTACTACGGCCTAATACTAATACTTGTATTGTATAATAACATTATTTATTTTATTTATAAGCCTCTCTGTTTCCATGACCAAGAATACATTTAAATTATTTTATATAACATTATGATTGATGATTCTAATAATTTGATTCAATAAATAATATTATTATTTTGACTTTATTTTTGATAAGTCCAAGTGCCTCCACTTTTTCCTATCTCTAGCCAATTCCATCCAGTCTGTGCCTATTATTTTAGTGATCTCATCGATCCAGCGCTCTTTTGGTCTGCTTCTTGCTCTTTTTCTACCTTTTGGACCCGCCCACTTAGTTGCCTGTTTGGTCCATCTTTCGTCAGAGGTTCTTGCCAGATGTCTCATCCATCTCCAGTTCTGACATCGCGCATGTTGTAGTGCATCTATTACTTTGGTCTTGAGCCTGATTTTATTGCTGTTTCACATTTCAATGAGTTTGATGCCCAAAATGCTCCTTTCCATAGCTTTCTAGCATGAGCGTATTCTTGACACCGTGTATTCGTTGAAAATCCAGGTTTGAGCGCCGTATTAGTAGTAGTTAGACAGAGCAATAAATTCGAGTCCAATACTTTTTTCTTTAATCTTAGTGGAAGTTTTTGATTTTAATATTTCTTTGTAGCTCCAGTACTTTTTCCAAGTCATGTTGATTTTCCGGTCTAGTTCGTCTTTGTGTCTCGTGTTTTTGAAAGAGATTAGTTTTCCTAAATAAATGTAGTTTTCTACATATTCAATGGGTGTTTGGTTTATTACTATAGCGTTCTATGCACCATTGGTGGCTAATTTTGTTTTCAAGGTGTTAAGTTGCAGACCAATACTTTTACTGGATTCACATAGCTGTCCTAGCATTTCTTGTAGCTGACTCGAAGTATTTGCGAAGAGAACAATGTCGTCTGCAAACCTAAGGTTGCTAAGAAATTTCCCATCTATTTCGAGTCCTTTCCTGTCCCAGTCTATGTCTTTCATGATGTTTTGAAAGACTGCTATGAAAATCCTTGGTGATAGTGAATCCCCTTGTTTGACTCCTCTGTTAATGTTGAGGCCTTCCTCGCTGGACGCCGTAGCGAGTGGACGTGTGTCGACTGGTGTTAGTAATTTTAAATTGCATTTAATGTGATTGGTGTTTCACAGTTTAAATGTGTTTCCTTGTTACTCTTACGGCATTGACATTAGCTGATGAGACTAGTAGATGGCCCCAGAAAGGGATGTATATGTTCGCTCAATAACATTCGTAAAAATCTTAAGTTATTGGACTGTGATTTGAACCTGCTGCTCTGGAAGGAGGAGCCGAGCGCTTATACTTCTGCGCTGCCTCAGCGCTGACGACGATACTCTAAATAGCGTTAAGTTACGAGCGATTGACGTCTCTCGAGTGCGCTACGAACCTACGGTGCAATTGACTGTGCTACGACGCAGTGATACGTGCTACGCAAGCCACGCCTATAGTGTTATACGCTACGTGAAGACTAAATGAATGAGATCCGTGCCTTTTTATATAGAAACAGTTAAATGTTTTTTCACCTGGACATAAGCATATAAAATTTTCAATACTCAGAGTCTATAATATACATAGGGCATGGCAAATGTACAACGCACACCACCCCAAAAACCCAAAACACCACAAAATTTACCGGCTCACCAAACAATGTCGCAATCGGAACCTGACATCAACTTAGCGATTCAAATGAGTGAAAATGTTAACACAAGCAGGAATAAGCGTCTCCGCCATAATAATTCACCACAAACCGGACAGGTCTCGGCAGTAAACAGTGGCTTTAACCTACGAGATTTACAAGATACTCTAGCTGAGTGGAAAACAGACCAAGATACATGTATTTCGAAAATGTTAGGTGAACAGACTGCCCTCATAACTAGCCTAATAACAGAAATAAAAGATATAAAAACTCAAAATGCCCAAATAAAAAAGTCAAATACGGAAATTTGCAATTCTAATGCTGAGATTGTGCAATCCATTTCTTTTATGAACAACAAATTTGAAGAAATGAAAAAAGAAATCGAAGAACTAAAAAAAGAACGACAAGAACAAAGAATTTACATAGAGAGCCTGGAAAGAAAGATAAATGACTTACAGCAGAAAACACGATCGTCGAGTGTTGAAATTCGCAATATACCGCAAAACGAATCGGAGACTAGTTCAAGCCTTATACAAACGGTTTGTAGCATTGGCAAAGTCGTCGGGGTACACATCCCTCCATCAGATTTCCGTGACATATATCGTTTACCTGGGAAGCCTAACAACTCTGCTACTCCTCGCCCAATTATCGCCGAATTTACAACTGTGCAAACTAAACAAAAAGTAATTTCTTCTGTCCAGTCCTTCAACAAAACCAAAAAATCTAGGGATGACAAAATGAATACAGAAACCATCGGCATTGCGGGGAAGAGACAGCCAGTGTATATAACCGATAAATTATCTCCTAGCACTAAGAAGCTGTTCTTTATCGCACGAGAATTTGCCAGAAAAACAATTTCAAATTCTGTTGGGTTTCCAATGGTAATATCTTTCTAAGAAAGCAAGTGGGCGAAAAACAGATTCTAGTGAACAACGAAAAATGTCTCAATGAAATCCTCCCTACCTTGTGACTAGTTAACGTAAAATCTTTTAATTTTCTCAAATTTCTATTTAAAGCATGTTTTACTTACATTTATATAAGAAAATTATATCCTACTTATTACTCTCATTATAAATTAAAAACAATACACTCAACAGTACACTACACGATAAAACTCCACTACTACCACAATTACTACAAGAACACACATATTCAAACATACACTATGCTTACTCTTATCTGTATATACAAATGCAATTCATTTTTATCAATCAAGTCAGTTACAATCATATTGTACCTACTATAAACGAACCCTGTTCTACATGTCTTGGATTTAAAACTTACGTAAATGGCTACTATAATTAATAATATAAACGAAGAACTCGATCACACCAGTGCAGACAGCGGTATCATTTGTTCTCCTGAGGACTGTAAGTACATATTACCACATCAAATAATAACATAAATATACTTCATACTAATATTCGTAGCGTAAACAAAAACTTTGATAGCCTTCAAACACTAATACATAGAACGAAAATCAATTTTGATATCGTTGTGCTTACTGAATGCTGGCTGAGCAAAGTATATAACTGCCCCAGTCTTGATGGTTTTCACTCATATGCGACTGCTAGGAACCTAAACAAAAATGACGGAATTATCATATACACTAAGACCGACTTAAACGCAACTGTAAGTGAACCAAATATTAATAATGCAAATTTTCTTATATGTAACATAGATAACAAATTAGCTGTGGTCTCAATCTATCGCTCGCCAGCATACCAAACCAAAGAAAACTTCGATAACTTCCTTATAAGCCTAAATAACGTCTACTCCGACCTGTCATCTTACCCAAACATCGCTCTCGTAGGTGACCTGAATATTGATATAAAGGAACTGTCTAGAAATGATCGTAGCATTGAATACCTTTTACTAAATGCATCTCATGGTCTAATTCCTACCCATTTGTTACCTACTCGTGAAAAAAATTGTCTCGACCACACACTTCTAAAGACCACTCTTCCAAGTACTACACTAGTTTTGGACTCACATATAACCGATCATAAGCCTACTATCCTAGCGGTATCCAATATTAGAACTGCACATAAGGCACAATGTACTGTATCTAAACTAAATTACGATGGAATCAAAAGCGACCTGGAAAACACAGATTTCAGTGACATTTACTCAACATCGGATCCAAATATTTTAATGAATCACATTATATCAATAACTAAAAGCATGGATGACACCTGGACTATTAAAGTGTATCAGAAATCGCGATAAATTACACGCCAAATCAAGAAAGTTTCCTGATAATTTAACGCTCAAAGCCACATACACTCGATATCGGAATTTTTGCAACGGTCTGCTACGTAAGCTTAAACGAGCCCATGAAAGGAGTAAACTAGAGAAGGCAAAAGATAACACTAGAGCTCTTTGGAACGCAATTAAAGAAATTACAAACACAAAGAAGGTAAGCGTAAGTCCTTCAGAATTGTTAAAAATAATGGACAATCCCAGAGTGTCTATTAACGAGGTTTCCAAATATTTCAGTAACATAGGTCAAAATTTGGCATCCCAACTCCAATCAGCTAACGAAACCGGCCTAAATGATACAACCGCACAGTTTGATCCTACTCCCATGTGTTCGCTTCCTAACTCTCTTGCCTTGATGGCTGTAGACGAGTCCGAGGTCGAATCATACATTCTCCAATTACGCAGTGATTGTGCCGCAGGTTGGGATGGAATATCATCCTTGGTTCTAAAACTATGTTGTAAACAACTAACACCACCGCTGACATTCATTTTTAACAACTGCCTGCAACTGGGAGTTTTTCCAGAAGCCCTTAAGAGAGCTGTTGTACATCCAATTTACAAGAGTGGTAACAGAGACTGTGTCAGCAACTATAGACCGATATCAGTACTTTCCTCCCTCTCAAAACTACTTGAAAAATTTTTAAATAAGCGCCTAAGAGACTATTTGGACAGATTCAGAATTATAGCTGATAACCAATACGGTTTTCGCCCTGGTATCTCCACTGAAGATGCTGTACTGGATCTAACACAATATATAGCTGAAAATATGGATCACAAAGAGAAATGTCTTGGTATTTTTCTAGATCTGTCTAAGGCGTTTGACACAGTCTCTGTTCCCTTGCTAATCACGAAACTTGAGCGCCTCGGAGTCCGTGGTATGGCCTTGGATATTTTTAGAGATTATCTTACCAATCGCAAGCAAGTAGTAAAAATTGATTCCTACTTAAGCGACGAAAGGACTATTAATTACGGTGTACCTCAAGGGAGTATACTTGGTCCCATTCTATTCCAAATTTATGTAAACGACCTTTGTAAAATGACCCTCCCAATCTGTAAAATCTATGCATATGCTGATGACACTGCGATTATAGTTAAAGGTTCTACCTGGGAAGAAGTCAAGATAAAAGCTGAATATGCCCTCAAAAGTATCATGAAATGGTTGAAACTAAATCTTCTGACACTAAACATCAACAAAACTGCATACATCCCTTTCACTATTCGCCGCAGAAATAAACCTCCAAACTCATACTCAATAATTGCCCACACATGTGACGCACCGATAATACAATGTTCCTGTGCCCCTCTTACAAGAACTGACACTGTAAAGTATTTAGGCGTTCAAATTGATGATGGATTAAGGTGGGATGTTCATATAAACGCTCTCGTCACTAGAATAATGTGACTAATCCACACTTTTAAACTACTTAGGGACTCATTTAACCTAGAGATTCTAAGAATGACCTACCTCGCTCTATGTCAATCGATCATTGGATACTGTATTGCTGCTTGGGGCGGTGCAAGTAAAGCAAGTCTTCTTAGGGTTGAGAGGGCACAGAGAGCTGTACTTAAAGTTATTTTGCGAAAACCCTATAAATACCCAACTTCCCAAGTCTATTCAGAAACTAACGTATTGACGGTCCGACAGCTCTTCGTGCTCATGTCGACTCTGAGAAGACACAAGAACGTTAGCCCATCAAATTCAAATAAACGAACAAACCTTCCACCAAATGTGCAACACAGAACCTCGTTTGCTAAAAACCAATTCTTTGTCCTAAGTGTACATATTTATAGAAACCTTCATAAAAAATTAAACATTATAGATTTAAATACCTACGACCTAAAACATAAACTTACGGACTGGCTTCTAAAACAGGATTACTCGAACACAGAATCACTGCTGATCTACTCCAGATAAGAACTACTTTTTTTCATATAATCACTACCCATTCACAACAAACTCTCTCTCTCTCACACACGCACACACACACACTCACGCACACACACACATTAACACACACACCCATCACAGGCACATACATATATACATATAGCACCAACCAACAGCTCAAAATGGCACACTCGCAAACTAAACAGATAATTTAATTCTGACAATATTTTGGGGGATTGGCACTGTATGCCGTAATACAGGTCTCCTAGTACGGCAGCAGAGACAACCGTATTATTTGTATTGATAGTCTAAATTGTTTGTTTCAAAATGTACTGTTCAATATGCTTTTCAACTACAATATGTATGTATTTTTGTGAAATAAAGTATTATTATTAAAAAAAAAAATATGTATAGATATATAGATAAAAGTTAATAAGTTTATTCAAGTTCACAAATTTCACTAGGAGATATAAAAATATTAGCTAATAACTACTATAAATAGTACATATATAATTTTCTTACATTTCTCATTAAGTTAAGCTGGTATTCCTAAATCATGATTGCTTTCTACAAATTTAATAAAAATGAACGAATATATTAATATTGAATATTAAGAAATAGTTACAACCTACGAGTTTCTATCGCATAGCCAAAAAGCAGGTGTTATCTATACAGAGAATGTGGTTAACGTTTTATTTGACGGTCAACTAAGCACAAGTATCGATACTACTTTCAAATTTTTTTATACTTATCAGTGAAGTGTAAGTTATATTTTTAAATCAATCTTTAGTTTACTTGTTATGGTGGCGCTTTATTGCGTGTCATTAATTTGAGTATATGTAAACACGTAAAATTTTAAGATAAATCTCAACATTTGTTTTAAATATTTGGTAAAATAAAAAATAGCACCAAATTTCTAGGTAAAATTATATAATTTGAAAATAAGACTATTCATGCAGAAGTAATTAAAACGTATACGTAAAAAAAAAAAATCTGGGCCTAGCCTGCCTTTACACGGCTTTTACTTTTTCTGTATAAATCTTTAATTATGTTGATGTAAATAGATGGTAGGTTCTGTTGTTCCAATGCATCCCAGATACTCTCGTGTGAGACGGAATCAAAGGCTTTATAGTCGACAAAGGCAAGATATAGAGTTTTATTAAATTCTATGTTTTTTTTCTACTATTTGTTCGAGGGTGTGGATGTGGTCGATAGTAGAGTAACCTGGTCGAAAACCTGCCTGCTCGACTGGGTGTTCCTTCTCTATAGTTGGTGCTATTCTTTTCTCAAGGCACATTGCAAAGAGTTTATATAAAGTTGGAAGCAGACTGATTGGTCGGTAATTGTTAATATCCGCCGGGTCTCCTTTTTTGTATAAGAGAATTATCTGTAACTTTTTCCAGTTTTTAGGTATTTCTTGCCTTTCGAATATTTTGTTCTCTATTAAGAGGTGTCGTTCTTGTTTTAAAGCTTCATTAGGAATGTTGTCTGCGCCTGGGCTTTTCAGTTCTTTCAATTTTTCTAATTTCATCATTATTTCTTCTCTATTAAAAGGTGCGATTGCTGTATTCCCGGGTACTCTTTTCTTGAGTTTTTGTTTTGGAAGTACAATAATTGGCTTCATACAATTTCCTATAAAAGTCTGAGGCTATGTTTACTAATTCCTTCCTAGTTTGGTATTTCTATGAGGTTTTTTGTGTTTTCACTGTCGGTATCCATTTCTTCTCTATGTTTAATTCTTTATAGGCTCTTTTACACTACTGTATTTTGTAGATGTTTTTCAAATATTTCATTTCTGTAATTTTCGTAGACTTTTTTTAGCATTTTATTATTAGTTTTGTATAGATATGTAAGTTCTTTTTTTTCTTCGTTGTTCTTCGAAGTCTTGTTTTGTACAGTTGTACGTCTTTTACTGAGCTTTTAGTTTCATATGATAGTATTTCTTTTTTCTTTTTGATGTAGGTGAGAGCGTTTAGGCTTTCCTGTATTGATGACTCTATTTAGGAGTAAAAGGAGTATAATATACATAATATGTTATAATTACCTATGGAAGGTCTAATTATGGCAGCCGGGAGTCCTTGAGAATGTTTCTGGATGATGTTTTCCGCTGCCGATTTCGTATAAACGTATGTGTTGGGGTGATCACCTATTAATCTTAGAAAAGCAAAATATATTTTAACTAGTTTTATCAAATTTTTAGTCCACTTAATCTATTATATACATAAAATGCTTTTTTATGACTGACTGATCGATAAGCACAGCCTAAACCGCTGGCCGTAGAAACCTGAAATTTCGAGAACATATTCCTTATACAATGTAGGCATACGCTAAGAAAGGAT
The DNA here is from genome assembly GCA_947093115.1 of Brenthis daphne. Taxonomy (NCBI): domain Eukaryota; kingdom Metazoa; phylum Arthropoda; class Insecta; order Lepidoptera; family Nymphalidae; genus Brenthis; species Brenthis daphne. The sequence goes on along the minus strand of OX352478.1, from coordinate 5,106,014 downwards.
TTTTCGAAATTCATCCCCTAAGGGGGTAAAACAGGGGATAAAAGATTGTTTGAAACTCTGTTACATATTCTAAATGCGCAATGCACAAATGCGAAAGTGGAATTTAGTTTTAAAATAAGGAATATATGTATTAGATTTTTTCGAAATTCATCCTCATCATCATTAAGAGGGGGTGATAAAGTTTATATGCGCAAACAATTATTTATGATCAGAATTACTTGAAACTTGGTATCAATGCTCTCCAATACAATTAAATAAATACATGTTTTAGCAATTTTCGAAATTCATTCCATAAGGGTTACCCCCTGGAACAGACGGTGCCTACCCACAATGTATATCACTTTTGAGACGTCTATGACTTTGTCTCTCCCGTAACCATGATTGCTGTAAAGCATTCGAAACATCGGGAACCGAAAGTCAAAATATATCCGCGAAATAATCCGAAAAGATAGTTTTATTTAAAATGTCAAATATTCGCGTAAATCTAAGAAAGTATTAAATATATAACGGTTAGAAGTAGTAGTAGTTAAAATTCGTCGCTAGACTAAGTACTATTAGACTACTAACCCACGCGTCACCTTCTTTAAAGTATTCTCGTCTATATTCTCAACCAGGTCAATGAGCTTCTCTCCAGAGAGGTTGCTGTCGTAGAACTTCTCGTCGATCTCGCTCAAGTGGCAGTTACTGTCGAAATGGGAATAATTAATGGAGTTTTTCAAATCCTGTTGATTTCAGATAAGCATGTTATGTTAGTGCCAAGATTTATGTTAGCCAGTTCGGGCCATATATTCCTATAATCACACCACTATTTACTGTTAGTACTCCTACAACGAATATATGCTCAATAGATTTTACTAAAATATTCTTAACTAGTGACTTACCGTTGCTTCACTCGGATGTGTTTCTCGATGAAAGTTTTACTGCTAACTAGTGACTTCCCCTCGATAATCTAAGCTTGAAATGTTTAAGAACGTAAACATCCAAACTTTTTTTTGGACATTACCTTCGCAGGCGTATACAAAATTACCCACCAGAGTTTCATCACAATCGGATCAATGGCTTATAGAGATTAGTCCATATCATAGACTATTTGTGTACAAAAATTCTATCAAATCGGTCCAGCTGTATCAGCTTGAAGGTAACAAACATACATATATCATACATTTTCGATTTACAATAGTAGTGGGATATTATTATGTAATGTAGAAACAATGTAATGTACCTGTAAGCGGTTGAAATATACACAAGTGCACGTAGTTTGGTACATGCACGTGCTAGCTGTAGCATATCTCTCGTCCCTCGCACGTTGATCTCCACAGCTGTCTTTAACGCTTCATCTAAGCGAACTGTTGCGGCAGAGTGAAAAATGAACTCGACCTGGAAAATACATAAACTAGCGCTCGGGTGCATCCCTATAGGGGTATCTCGAAGATAAGTATGTAAAACTCGCTTTTTTTATGTCTTAACTATATTTTAGAATAAGAACTTAAACTCTCAATTTAGTTTAAAAAAGAAAAAATAAATAAAAAGAAAAAAAGAAGAAAAAGAAGATTTATTAAGATTTATACATGCATTAAGGTAATCTTAAGCTAAAAGAAAGTAATTTAAAAAAATTAAACCGACTTCAAAAAATATACTAAAAAGTAAAAAATAACTGAACGTGGCTTTTCATTTGTGGTAGTCTGAAAAGTTTCCGACTTTAACATGGAGATGGCAGCACTCGTGAACAAAAACTAGGTTATGTAATTGCGCATCATTTGACAGGTATATTTCAGCCATTTTGGACGCGCAGTTTTTGATGGACAATCATTTCACTAAGTCAATTTGAGTGTTTTTGTGAAAATGGACACATCGGGTGTCGTCCTCTCACAGCTTGGAAGACGACGAACGTTTGGGATGTTCAAAAACAGCAACGACTGACTAGCATCGCTAAATTTCACCGAATGGTGTTAAACAACCGTAGAATTAAAGTGAGAAAACAGCAGAGGTTATGAGTATATCTTAAGAACGAGTTTCTCACCTATTGAAACAAGATTTAGGCATGAGAAAATTGTCTGCGCGTTTGGTGCTGCGTTTTCTTACGTTAGACCAAAAATGTGTTCGAATACACATTTCCAACGCTCTGTTGGCGGAGTTTAGACGCAATAAATCGGAGTTTTGGCGCCGATTTAATTAATGTAGGTGAAACTTGGATTCACCGTTATACACCCGAAATAAAAATATAGTCAAAACAGTGGACTGCGAAGGGAAAATCAGCTCCAAAAAAGCCAAAACCTGTTATTCTGGCTGGGAAAGTCATGGCGACTATTCTTTGGGATCTTCATCTACCGAAATGAAATCTTTTGCTTTCGGACAGGATTTATTCGAATTCTTTCTCTTACCTACTACTTTGATCGCCTTTTACGTACGAACCCTACGTGGACGGCCAGATCTTTTTTTTGTCACAAACAGAGGAGGTATCATTGTACCTATCAATAGCCTGGTACACAAACTTTTGACTAATACCAAGCGTATGGAGAGTTTAAAAAATTGTATTTGGCTCCATACCTTTTTTTTTTAACGTTGGGAAATGCATTTACGCACGACGTGTGGGACTCACCGGCGTAATACAGCCAGTACTACCAACTAAAACCCAACAAAACCTTCCCCCGTCTTAATGGGGCGTCGCAGGATCGCTTACGCATTCAACTACGACGCCCCGACGGCAGGTCTGCCGAAGCAGACCACCACAACCATGGGGTTGCTCCACAGTCCACTCTGCTATCAGAGAAGTACCAGGAGCAACCCGCATGGTACACCGCCCCCCGAAGAGGGCCACCTCCCACCGCCCACCGAAGTGGGCAACCTCCCTGTGCGTTTCTTAGCTTCGCGCCCGGTTGGATACCCGGGCACTACTGAGCCCCCCCACCACGACAAGGTGAACGCACGTTGGGGGGGATTTGGCTCCATACCTACTTTGTGTAATGCAATCATAGCGATTCGGTACTTTTTATCACCCCACTCCATTTTAATATAAAAAAATATTTTACAATGTATTGGCGCGACAATGAGAGAACACAATAAACATTCATATAAAAATGACGGATTCCAAATTCAAATATAATTATTTGTTTATTTTTAATTGTAACAGTATTTATGGCCAGACTATGTACTTTCGAGGTGGTCAGTGCCAGCCGACGTTTTTAATTTTTTACTTCGTTTATTTATTTTTTTGAAATCGACAATTTTTTTTAAATTACGTTTCAATTTCGTAATTTTAAGTTTTAAGTAAAAACTGAAATGTGAAAATTTTGCAGTTCCAATAACAATGTTGAATGTGTTATCACGTCCAGGTAAATATCTAGGAAATTAATTAAAATTCTAAGAAATCTATTTTAAATTTAACAGTCGTGAAGGGATTAAATACATACGTGTAGAATTGATTACTTCCTTCTTTTTGAAGCTTTTCCGGCGAATTGAAAACAAGTTATTATATTGCAAAAATAACGTCCGAGTATATGTACAATGGCTAACAAACCTATAGTTTTTACGTGCTCTCCGAGGTATCGGGATTGGGGATACGGACCGCCAACTTCCCAACTCCAGGTTCTTACTGAAAATTTGTTAACTCAGTAACTATACTTAACCCGACCCAGGACTCGAATCCAGGATTTTCGAATCTGCAGCCGTGCATGCCGTCAATAGACCAACGAGATAGTTATCCAATAGACCAACGAGACAGTTAATTATATTTACCTCTTGTATAATCTTGCCGCGATCTGCATCACTCATGCCTAGATTGATTTGACCCATATCACCTTCAATAATACCGATTTTTTGCATAAAATCTGGGTTTTCTTTTCTTAACTTATCGTATAGCTGTAGAATATGAAATATCAGTTCAAAAATAAAAAAGTAGTTACCAATCGTTTAATTATTATTTTTTTGCAAAACAAACATTATTTAATGGGATGGATAAATTAATGTACGAAGCGGTTAACGGCTTCATATAATAAACTTAGGTTATATATAAAGGTACAAAACATAAACAATATGTTTGTAATATACATATTTTAACATCGAAATCTATACTTATAATAAAATTGTAACGAAGCCAAATAATAAATATTTTATAAATATTAAATATTTTTTATAAAATTAAATATTTTTTGGAAAATCTTATTGAAATAGACGTTATTATCGATACAGAGGCCGAATCTATAGTTTTTAGAATTTTTGTCTTTTGTCTCTTGTGAATAGCCGGTTAAATACTAATAGTATCTATGTATATAAACTTTATAAGATATTTCAAAATATTTAATATTTACTTTGACATGTCCTAAAAATAATCAAAAAATATAAATAAATAAAAGTAACAAAATATTTTGCGTCATTAATATATTGCACACCGCATCTAGTTCCATGCTTAGCTACGAGATCTGTGTTATGGATACCAGATAGATGATACATACATATAAGTATAACTTAAAATATTATATAAGTATCAATGACGGTCCATCGTGCATGTTCATCACACAAATGAATGCCACCAGCGGGACTCGAACCAGTCAATACAAACTGAGCCAAACCTGTCGTCAAACTTACCAAATCTTCAAACTGCTCTTGCAATCTTTCCATTGCATCTTGATTTTTCTTCGCTCTCGTTAATAGATATAGCTTTTTTATATTAGGGCAGGATCTGTAAATAAAAACGTAAATAGTTACCTTTTAAACATGCTCGCCCACGCCTGCAGATCTCTTTTCTCCTGCTGATGACTCTTTTTAATCATGACTCTCTTTTGTACCTTTTACTTTTTTTTCCTTTTACTTACCTTAAAAACTTTTCAATTAACAGTTTTCCAAGAAATCCTGTACCGCCAGTCAAGAATATTGTCGAGCCAGAAAACATCTTCTGTATCTGAGATTCTTCTGAGCCTTCCGCTATGTGTGAATGGTCCTCAATCTTCATGTCTGTTTGTTCATTTAACGCCATCTTCTATACAATTACAAATAATTAATAGTCCGTATCTACAAGTAAGTGGTTTCTAATTAAGTTCCTTAAGGTTAAACCGTTACATGCACTTAAAAACTCACACTAACTGACTTTGTTGCACAGCCTGTGGTCAGATTCTAGAACTTAAAGTTTATATTAATCAAGAATCTAGACCGATGAACATAAAAGAAAAAATATATAATGAAAGAAAAAAACTGAGTGTAAGCAGTGACCTAAGCAAACATTTCAGCCAAACAAATCTATTATGTGATTGAATTACAACGTTCGGCTTTATAATTTATGCAAATAACTGTAACATTGTCTAGGGGCATTTACATACAAAAAAACTCTGATATATCAAAGTCGAGACACCTAGAATACATAATAAATTAGTATTTCCGCTCATGTAGCTTATACATAACTAGCGACAAACCCTAGCTTCGCTCGGGTGCCTCTCTGGGTAGGTACCTACGTTTTAATTCTTTCGAGCGGAACCTTATTTTTTTCTAAAGTAAAATTAGCTTAAGTTACTCATTATAATATCAGTTATCTGCTACTGAAAGTCCCGTCAAAATCAGTCCAGCCGTTTCGAAGATTAGCCGGAACAAACAGAAAGACAGACAAACATTTTAAAAATTGTGGTTTTTCTTAAAAAACCGTACCTATTGGTATATCTTCATATGCATTTAATAAAAAGTTGTTATTTTGGCAAATATCAAACAAACTTTTAAATTTTATTTTTGTGTATGTACCTACTCCTGTCTATAGATTGGTCAAGGTCATCAAGGTGAAGATCAATCGGGTTAACAGACTTCACAATATGTCTTTTGGAAACTTTCTAGATTTCTCAGTCTTTGCTTTTTACATTTCATTATTTGCACCTAGAAGTATGTTTGTATATGAAGTTTTTTTTTGCAAATATGTTCTTATAAGCAAGCTAACTCTTCAAAACAAAAATAAATAAATAGCCACCCCTATTCTCATCTAAGGGATGGAATTTTAAAAAACTTTGAAATTCATGTTTATAGTTTGCTTATCAGTTCTATCAAGAAATACAAACAAGCAGATCAAACAAATTTTTTTCATTAACCGACTTCCAATTCCAAAAAGGAGACGGTTCTCAATTCGTCGTAATCTTTTTTTTATGTATGTTCACCGATTACTCGAAGACGCCTGAACCGATTTGGATTTTTTTAAGCTATTACATAGCTTCTATCGCGGGCCTTGAGCGTGGGGACCGAATCTAGAAATTCCGTAACGAAAAAAACCTGACACCCCCCACTCCGACCGGCACAGCGGTGATACTTTTTAGTTTTTTCATCTATCGATAAATACCAGAACTTTTAATGACTTTTTGAAATATCACGCTTGTCTCTTTAGTTCAGCAACCCGACTTTAGGTGGCATTGGTTGTATTGGAAAACTACCGTAATCAGCTGTTTGTGAGAAAGTATATAGGTGTATAGGTATTTATCATCTATGTACAACAGTGAATATCTGTACTCGTATAATTTGTGTACAAAGTGTTTTAAATATGAATAAACAAAGTGCATTTATTAATGAAGAAAGTCAAGGAAAAAAAATACTGCATTAATAAAATAAATAAATAATTATAATTGCATAACTTGATAAAAAATGCTATGCAATAGCTTTACCGCGGCAGTCTCCGAGTGCCAAATTTAATTTTTTTGTTTCAAAGGGTATACTTTCCAGGTGGTCCCATATAAATTTCGAAATCGGTCGAGCGGTTTTTAAAAAAATCAACAATAAATATTTTTTGTAAGTAAATTAATTGTTTAATCGCATATGTTATTAAAAAACTTTCTTCTTACAAATTACCTGCTTATTACGTCTACACTAAAAATGGAAAAATAAAATCCGACTTCCAGGCACTAAAATGTAAAAAAAAACTAAACAGAGGTTTTCATTTAGAATAGATACCTAATCAGATATTTTCGAAGTCAGTGCCAGCGGAAAATATTTTAAGATATGAATATCTAATAGGTAAATATATTAGATTTGTTTTGGATCGGCTCCCCCAAAATCCCTCCAGTGGTTTTTCTGTGATGCGGTAACAGACAAAAATTCTAAAAACTATAGATTCGACCTCTGAACGTCACAGTAAGCCGGAAATTGAAAAAAATACTATTTTTCAACGCTTTGCGTTTCTCGGGCATCGGGGGCATTTTACGAATTTCTATCTATACATATAATAAAATTGTAACTAAGCCGAATCTGTACATTAAATATTTTTTGGAAAATCTTATTGAAATAGACATTATTATCGACACAGAGGCCAAATCTATAGTTTTTAAAAATTTTGTCTGTCTGTCTGTCTATTACCGCATCACAGGCAAACCACTATGGGGATTTTGATGAAATTCGGTTATCCGGGTTAACATATAGGATACTTTTTACCGCAGGAAAATATCTCATTTCTGAGAAAAAATACAAAAACTGCATTGCACGAGTATACTAATATGTAAAACCTAAGATTCTGGTTTTTCATCATTTGAACGCGGGTGGAGCCGCGGGCAATGCTAGTAGTTGATAATTACTTATTATGCGGAATACTGCGCAATTTGTTCAATCTTAGATATTATGTTTTCAACCGACTTCAAAAAGGAGGAGGTTCTCAATTCGACTGTATATATTTTTTTTTATATTTGTTACCTCAGAACTTCGTCATTTATTAACCGATTTGGACAATTTTTGTTTTGTTTGAAAGGGTATACTTCCAGATTGGTCCCATTTAAATTTAAAAAAAAATGCCACCCCTAAGGGTGGAAAATAGCTAATAATGAATTTAACCTACTTTTAATTGTCATATTGACTTGAAACTTTGCAAGTGTTTCTATTTCCGTTGATAGTACAGTGGTTCGGTATTGTTGACCTGATCTGATGGTAAGGCCAGAAGGTGGATAGGTGGAACTCTTCAACGACTAAGTTTGAGTTTGGGCTTATTTTGTTTGGTTTGACAAGCCTAACACTTTAGAATTCTTACTTTGCTACTACTGTCTACACTAAAAAGGGAAAAATAAAAACTTTTTTACAAAAAAATAAAAACCGACTTCAAACAAAAGCACTAAAAAGTAAAAAATAACTGATTGGTAGTTTTCATTTACTATACATACCTTATCAAATATTTTCGAAGTCGGTGTGCTTTGGTTAAGAAATTAAAGCCTACCTATTAAATACATACCTAATCAAATATTTTCGAAATTGGTGCCAGCCCATACAATGCAAGGCACACCGACTTCGAAAATATTTGATTAGGTATGTATAGTAAATGAAAAGTACCAATCAGTTATTTTTTACTTTTTAGTGCTTTTGTTTGAAGTCGGTTTTTATTTTTTTGTTAAAAAGTTTTTTATGGAAGTTTATTTATATTTATTTAGGAAGGGTTTCCTAATTAATACAGGCAAAAATTACTTGCTTAAAATTGAACCTCAACCAAAAATTTTGTCAACACTATAATCTTTTTATGCAAATATTTTTTTTTATATTTATGTAAGGCAAGTTACTCAATGTTTTATAAAAAAAAATAATTCAAAAAGTTTTTGGCGATTTAATAATGAGTCCAAGTAGAAAGAGATTTAACCTGTGTACGTAATATGTTTTTTTTGTTTGGTACAGAATTCGTAGTGTAAGCAAGTCTAGGTGTAAATTTTCTTACATTTTTTTCAATTATTTCAATATCGTGTTGATAGAAGGGACACTAAATTACACAACAGCATATTGCTACGTACCAAAGCATTGTATAGAGTTTTAAAACACATACCTATAGATTTAAATACTCTTGCATACGGTAGATAAAATGATCATCTTTTAAAGTACAGACAGTTTTATTTATATGGCTTTTAAATTTCATTTCAGAATACATTATAACACCAAGATCCCTAACTGAATTTACTTCTTTGAGTTTTGTTACATTAATATAAAAATTTGATAACATTTCGATATAAATATTTAATTCCATTCGACTATGGACTAAGATCCCGCTGCAAGATTGCTACGTTAATAGCGTATTTAATCGAAATCTTTTTTTTATATACAATAATAAAAGGGCCAATATGTTTTGACCGGGGTGCCTATTCCGTTTGGTGCCCGCTAGTATGTTTAATTAACTAAATAATAGTTGACTTTTTGGAATAAAAACGATGCATTTGTTATTACAATGAATTATACTCCACGTCACAGAACTATACGTAGAGATCTTGAAAAATGATAGCTGCCATTGCGCATTTGGCCGCAACCTCTGCGCAGCCAGGTGTAAGCGGGTCATATTTTGGGACGTTTATACGTTCATCGCGTATGTTCATCATTTATATATCAAATTAAAGCTAATTTTTTTCTGTACCTAATAAACTACGTCTGCCTATGTAAAAGTGGCCGCAAAAGTGGTTGCGAGTCATTAAAAATGTTTTTGTTACATTTATACGTTCATGGTGTATATTCATCATGTATATATCAAATTAAATTTTCTTTTTTTCTGTGCATGATAAAATACCTCTCACTTATGTAAAAGTGGCCGGAATGGAAAGAAAAGAAGGAAAAAATATAATATTATATGTAATTTGTCAGACAATAACAACGGTTACCATGGCAACATACAGTTAACTAACGCGCTATTTTTCACTTTAATATATCTTTGCCATGGTAAGGTGGATTGGTGGCGTATTTGTTCCACTTCGAAAAAATAATTCTTCATCTAACCATTCACTGACTTTCTTGACTTAACTGGACCTCATAGTGAATCTTCAAGGCGGGCAAGGATGATACAAGCTCGTAAACCAAAATATAATTTAGTCAAAATAATTCATAATTTTACATCTTGAAATCTAAACTTTTTACTTAGTCTGTGAAGAAGATCGTACGAGATCGGTATGAAATTTTGTTACGAAGAACTGACTGTTAAAATCTTAAAGTAATATTTTAAGTTTTTTCTTTATTTTTTTGTTATTTTATTTGCTTCAATTTGTATACATGTTATACATAATACAAAGGATAATAATATAAACTATAGTAAATAAACCACCAAATTCAAAAATACAATGTATTTCAAGAGATTAATGGCTCTAACAGTCTCAAATATAGCATTTTTGTAACTGGAAGACTTATTTTTATCTTACAAAAACACATTGCTTAAAAATTACTGGCAAATCTTATATAAATAGTCTCACTAAAATCCACATAGATCCCAATAATCCAAAGACAATAACAGAGACCAAGAAATAATGAGCCAACACCAGTTTGAAATACTTCTTTTTGGCTTGAGGGAGCGTTTCTAAAGGATCTTTTACCAAATACAAACGTAACCCTAACACATAATCCTTGAAGTATTCCTCCCATTTTAAGCTTTCGATGTCAAAATTAAATATATGTTTGTCCGCGTCATCTAACTCCTTTAGTAGGCTTACTGTGTTTTTGTTATGAAACTTCCATTCTCGTAAAGCAAAATAGCTTAAAACTTTTAAATACTTTCTGATTTTTTTGTAAGCTGGTCTTAATCTGTAAAATAATTATACCAGGATTAGAGTAAGATCGAAATCAACAACAAATAACGTACGTATCTATTATTTCCTCCCGTATCATAAGTATGTATGTATTCAGCCATTTTAACGTCCTACTGCTAGGCACGGGCCTCCCTTCAGTACGAGGGGAATCAGGCCATAGTCCACCACGCTGACCAAGTGCGGGTTGGCGGACTTCACTTGTCTTTTGAAAACTTGCTAGGTTCTCTCAGATATGCAGGTTTCCTCACGATGTTTCCTTCACCATTAAGAAAGTGGTAATCATGTTGGAAATGATTCGCACATGAGACTATCAGAGGTGCGAGACCCGGGATTTGAACTCGCCTCCCCAAGCGAGCGCGTTACCACTGAGTTACCACTGCTTTCATATGCATATCATAGATACTATAATATAACCAGACCTCGCTTCACCGCACTTCAGTCTTGTTCGTCCCTAGATGCCTTTTTACTTATAATAAATTAAAAATTATAACTGATCTCTCGTGAATAGCTTTGTTTTGAAGAAATGTCTGATTTTTCTCTATCAAAATTTATCATGGAAAGGCAAGAGAGGAAGGAAAGTTAAAAGCTTATGTGTTCTCTGACTATTACTTACAAAGGTTTTTTTCCAATCAGAATAGCGATAGTATCCACTATGAGCGCTGGAATCGAATGTAATAATAAAAAGTATAAATTAAATAAGAATTTTGAAGGAGTTATCCAAAATATTCTCATCCAGATCGCATGCATCGTCGGCACTTGCGCTCCATATACGTCTACGTAATTAATGAATGTACCTATAAACAAATAAAACAATTATGATAAATGTAAATATCATAACTAGGTATATATGTAACACGAGATTCTTATTTAACTACTCTGATGTTATGTCATAAATTTAAATCTCGTATAGGAGAGGAGGTCCTATAGGACCTTATATATTTCATAGGGCATGCTAGATTTGTATTCCCCGGGCCCCTTTATACAAAGTGTTTAGAAAATTTTCAAGAAGTTCCAAGTAACTTGAAGGTAAACAAAACAACCAAACTAAAAGAGATAAAGAACAGTATTTTGGTAGAAAATGAGCAAGTCTAGTTTTATAATGAACTCAATTTAGATGAAATCTTTATGATTAGTAAAAACAAACAACCTTTCATTACGACAAAAAGCTTAAGATTTGCATTCTAATATATCATTGTGGTATGCCATACATAATTTTCCTACTTTAGTTCTTATTACTAATTAACTGCCTCAGTGGTCTTAGATCTGGAGGTCCTGGGTTTGAGTCCCGGGTCGAGCTAAATCAGTTATTCAGTATTTCTATCAAGAAATTCTCAGTAACAGCCCGCAGTTGGGAAGTTGGCAGTGTTTCTCCTCACTTAAAATCTTACCCACAATCAAAGGATTTTGTTCAGATGATACATAATTGTATATAATGGGCGAATTAGCAAGGTCAGAATGTTCATCATTGGCAGGATAGTCTTTGGCGGTTTTCCAGGCCGTTGCTATAACTCCATTTACTACGTAGTCCCCTGGGACCAAATCGGTTTTCACTTGTAAGTTGTAGTTTAACGCGTGTATGAGGCCCACACCTACCCCTGCTATTATCTGAAATGGTAAGATACATACATATATACACACATGATGATTTTACGTGATCTTCAAGACACGGGGGCTAATAAGCACTGTCTATTTCCTAACTTTAAGACATCTAAGAAATAGTTATTACTTTTGTTAGAAGAAACTAATATCAATTTTGGGCTTACTTAGGACTTACTCGTATACCTATGAGTTTCGCAATCATGTGTGATACCTTCCTGAATTATTTGTCATAACAAAATTTAGATAAAAGCAATCCACTTTGATGATGATGTAAGATTGTTTGTTTATATTATTATGTACGTGTATTGTATACTTACACCAGTAGGTCCATACATATTATCGATCCATCCTGGTAAAGGTTCACTCGCCGTCGATATCACTGTAAGGAAGATATTAAAATATACAGTATTATTTATGAATAATCTAGCCATCTTGCAGAGCCTGTCTGGTAATAAACAGTGTAGTGTATCTATTAAAATATTAATTACTAGCATTGCCCGCGGCTCCGCCCGCGTTCAGATGACCAAAAACCAAATTCTTAATTCTTAGGTTTTACATATTAGTATAATCTTACATTGCAAAGCGGGCAATGCTAGTACTGAATATAATGTGTAAGCTATTGTCGGCAGTTCTGCTCGCGTAGTCTACATAAGTATGTCAAATAAATATATTTACCAATGGAAGGTCTAAATATGGCTACTGGAAGTCCCTGAGAATGTTTCTGGATGATGTCCTCTGCTGCCAATTTACTATAAGTGTATGTGTTGGGAAGGTTGTCTAGTAATCTACGAAAAAAAACATATTTTGATAGCTTCCGATTTTTTTTATACTAGCCTTAATTACTACCTATATGCTACTATGATGTATAATATACATTACTGTAGAGTTTCAACGGAATCCGTTCATAGCTTTTGCAGAAAACGTAACAAACATCCATCCTCAAAAACTTTCATTTATAATATTAGGAGATTGGTTCCCCATTGTTAAATAAAACCGCAGCAAAATCCGAAAAAATAGTTTCATTTAAAATGTCAAATATTGCGTAAATCTAAGAAAGTATTAAATTGATTAATCTTTGCTTAAACAAAAATCTATTAGAGTATGATTTCCTAGAACTATTTTCAGTACAAATATTATTGCTATTATAATGAAATCATTTTAAGACTTTCTAACAGTGGCCGATAAAGTAATAGAACGATCATTCTTTTTTCGAATTCTACTTATTATGTGTTTAATAGTAATCAATCCTAAGGTCCCACTGCTGGGCACGGGACTTCCTCAACACGAGGAGGATCATTTCATAGTTCACTACGCTGGCGAAGTGCGAGTGGACTGAGTACTTCATTAGAAACCTGGCTAGAATCTCTCAGACATGCAGGTTTCCTCACGAAGTTTTCCTTTAGTAAGACAAGTGATAATCATGTTGGAATTGATTGGAATGATGAACGCGTTACCACTGGGTTACCACTGCATCATAGGTACTATTATCGAAATAAAAATAATCCATAGCACTTAGCGCCATAATTCTTAGAATTCTATGAATTTCAGAGATAACCACTTTCATGCAAACTTACAAATATATTTACAAAACTATTCACGAGTTAGGAAATATTATAAAGAGAACACTCTTTATAATATTTTCTTACACATGAATAAATTTAGAAATGGTCGAATAAATACTCATACTCACCCTGGCGTTATGTTTTTCAAAATATTCTCATCTATGTTCTCAACAAGGTCAATAAGCATGTCACCGGAGAGGTTGATGCCGTAGAACTTCTCGTCAATCTCATTTAAGTGGCAGTTACTAACAAAAATACAAGCTTTTATACCTTTGTATATATATTTATATATAAAAGATACTTAAACAGATAAAAAAATCGGCATTATAATGCCCTAGTGTCACGTTCTCGAGGTATTTGAACATAGAGGTCTATCTGCATATATTGATATGAAGAATAAATGAAATTTTATTCAAATAGACTTATAACAAGCACTTTTGAATCATCAATTTAAAGAGCGTCAGTGTAGTCAGTTTGTGGGGAAGCCGCCGCCTTCTCGGAAAGCAGTTCTGCTGAGAAAAGCCAGCGATAAACTCAACAGTTGCTCTTTTAAATATCGAAGTTACATTAATAAATCTAATATTACAGATAGCCCACCTATGAGTCAATATATCTTTATTCCACACATTTACATCAACAAGAAACTATAGAACAGTGTAAAACGCTTTGCTCAATATAATATGCTTGTTTTATCTTTAAATTTTTGAAAAGGTTAACCTAGGACAGTTTGTGGAATCTTATTATATTATATGCGTAGGCCCATGAAGGATTCATTCACCTTTTGGAGTTGAAATCTGAGCGTAACAAGCATATTTCTATTCCTAATGTTTATGGCGTGTCTATCACTGTTTTTACATAATTATTTAAATTCTTACGAACGAGTAATATATTACACAGTATATATTGTGACTCAACCGTAAGAATACCATTTTTTTTAAAACATCTCGCAGGGAATCACGAGCTCTTAGATCATAAATAGCCCGTACAACTCTTTTATGAAGAATAAATATCGAATTAATTTCCACAGCACTGCCCCAAAGAAATATTCCATAAGATAGAATACTATGAATATAACTAAAATATACAAGCCGATCAGTGTTAATATCCGTTAGATTTTTAACTTTCCTAACTGCATAGGCGGCGGAGCTGAGTGAGAGAGTAAGAGAGTGCAAGTGTTGAGAGATGGGAGTTCCACTGGAGTTTGGAGTATAGTGTTATACCTAAAAATACTGCTGATTCAGTTATTTCCAGCGTTTCATTATTCATAATCAGACTAGAATTCTGCTTTTTTACGTTAGGCAAAGTAAATTCGACACATTTTGTTTTTTTTTAGAATTTAATACGAGTAGGTTACTTAATTCAAACCAGCGAAGTATATACGATAATGCACTGTTTACTTTGTCATAATCAGGTTCACTACGCTTAATTTTAAAAATTAAGGAGGTATCATCAGCAAAGAGTACAATATCGCATAATTTATTTATGTAGAAAGGTAAATCATTAATGTATATTAAGAATAAAAAGGGGCCAAGAATAAATCCTTGTGGAACACCCATCTTCAAAAGAGATCCAGAAGATTTTATATTATTTGTATCAGCCCTCTTAATTCTCTGATAGAGGTAGGAAGCAACAAAATCAAGCGCAGCACCCTGAATGCCATAGTGATTCAGTTTAAGCAAAATTGTTTGATGATGTAAACTATCAAAAGCTTGAGACAAATCGCAAAATACACCAATAGAATTCTACGATTTCTCCCATGCGTCGTAAATGAAGCGCAGCACGCGCATCAGTTGCCGATTTACCTTTGGTGAAGCCATATTGATGACTATGCATATGTTATAAAAGAAACTACTTAATTGGTTTAAACCATTTTTCAAAATTTTTGCTTAGTGCAGGTAATATTGAAATGGGTCTATCAGGTTCAAATCTACCATCACTTTTAAAGAAAGGTGTTATTTTACTGTTTCATTACATTGGGGAATGTACCGCTATCTACACATTTATTAAAAATAGAGGCTGAATATGGAGCAATATTTATTATAATATAACTTAGTAGTTTTACTGACATCCCCTATAAATTACCGATCTTTTTTGATTTAACGTTTTAAATATTTTCTTAATATCCGTTAAAGAAAAATGTTTGAACGTGAATAAATTATTGTTATTTACTTTAATATTAGATTTCATTATTTTAATTGCCTCTGATGGAGATGATTTTAGCAATTGAGTTACCGTCAAAAGTATTTCCGAGAAAAAAAAAATCGATACTATTTGCCAATTTATAATCCGAAGTTACCCTATTTTTATTAATATTTAAGCTAATGGGTTCTTTAGCAGCTCTAGATTTCCCTGTAATGTGAATAGAAAACAGTTCACTACCGTCTCTCCTCAATCGATTATCCTTTTTTTATAATAGTTTACTCGGGTCAACATTTAGGATACCTTTTACTGCAGGAAAATCTTTCGTAAAACATAACAACTGGTTCTGTCGAGACGTCCTTAGAAATTTACATGACTTCTTCTCCCTGCCCATTTCCCAATCACTTGGGGTCAGCGCAGTACATGTTCTGTACTGCTAAAAGGATTTCGCAAAAGCTTTACGATCGGCCGTCTGCCTGACGTCAACCCTCCTTTGGAATTTACATGACTAACGCTGGCTAAATCATAAGAGACACATCAAATTGACCTGTACTATAATTGTAGGTCTTAAAAATCCTATAAAGGGATATATACCTAGGGTTTCAAACAGCGAAGCGAGGGTAAGGAAAAAATAATAAAACATGTAATTTACAAAACATGTACCAGTAAGCGGTAGAAATATGAATAAGTGCACGTAGTTTGGAACATTCGTGTGCTAGGTGCAGCATCTCTCTCGTCCCTCGCACGTTGATCTCCACAGCTGTCTTTAACGTTTCATCGAAGCGAACTGTTGCGGCGCCGTGGAAAATAAAATCAACCTGGGAAATAAACGAGAAAAATAATATCTAATACTTTCTTAGATTTATGCGAATATTTGGCATTTTAATTAATGCACTGTCCATTCGTACTTTAATAGGACGAATAAAAAAATATTATTCGTCCTTTAAAAAAATATAAATTATAAGGAAGGACGAATTGACTAATAAATAAGAAAATAGAATAAGCAGCTCGACTCAGCTCGGTAGGTTAAGGTTGTTGTTTTTTGCATAGAGACACTCCTGCATCTAAAAATCGCTTATTTTACATTAGGAAACAAAAAAAAAACCGACTTCAAACAAAAGCACTAAAAAGTAAAAAATAACTGATTGGTAGTTTTCATTTACTATACATACCTAATCAAATATTTTCGAAGTCGGTGTGCTTTGCTTTGTATGGGCTGACACCGATTTCGAAAATATTTGATTAGGTATGCATTTAATAGGAAGCTTTAATAACTAAGCCAAAGCACACCGACTTCGAAAATATTTGATTAGGTATGTATTGTAAATGAAAACTACCAATCAATTATTTTTTACTTTTTAGTGCTTTTGTTTGAAGTTGGTTTTTTTTTTTAAGTTTTTATTTTTCCCTTTTTAGTGTAGACAGTAGTAGCAAAAATTCTAACGTGTTAGGCTTGTCAAATCAAACAAAATAAGCCCAAACTCAAAGTATCTACTATTAGCCGTTGAAGAGTTCCACCTATCCACCTTCTGGCCTTACCATCGGATCAGGTCAACAATACCGAACCACTGTACCATGATCCACGGAAATAGAAACACTTGCAAAGTTTCAAGTCAATATGACAATTAGAAGTAGGTTAAATTCATCATTAGCTATTTTTCCACCCTTAGGGGTGGTTTTTTTGAAATATAAATAAGATCAGTCTGGAAGTATACACTTTCAAACAACACAAAAATTGTCCAAATCGGTTAATAAATGACGGAGTTCTGAGGTAACAAACATAAAAAAAACGGTCGAATTGAGAACTTCCTCCTTTTTGTAGTCGGTTGAAAAGAGAAAGTAACCTACTTCTTGTTAAATAAGTTTAACAAAATACCATTATTTATTACTGCTAACGCCATCTTATGTCCTTTATTGTAAACACTTAACTTATAATGAACGATTGTATGGAACAACTCGATGATGACTATATATATATTGTATTTGAAATAAATCAGTTCAGTTGATGGCCAACTATCATAGCATTTTTAATAGGTTATGGGCCCAGATTTCGTAAAATATATTATTTAGTGATCAATTAGTGCATTAGTTTTAAAAATGTCGACTAATTATTTAGCAAACGTTCCGAAGTTGAAAGGTCGCGTAAATTACGATGACTGGTGCTTTGCGGCGGAAAACGTGCTTGTGTTAGAAGGCATGGCGGACGCTATCAAGCAGCCATTAGCAGAAATGGCTACATCGGTGCAAAAAGCAGAAGATATGAAGGCTAAAGCAAAATTAGTTTTAACAATCGACGCTTCTTTATACGTTCATATTAAGCAATGTGCAACGATATATGATTTGTGGACAACTTTAAAGAATATGTTCGACGATTCTGGCTATTCACGTAAAATTAGTTTGCTTAGAAAGCTCATAAGTATACGCCTAGAGGAGTGCGATTCGATGACCAGCTATGTAAGCCAGCTTATGGAAACCGCACAGAAACTAAAAGGAACAGGTTTTGAAATAAACGACCAGTGGATTGGATCACTCATGTTGGCCGGATTACCTGAGAAATTCGAGCCCATGATAATGGCAATCGAACACTCGGGCATCAATATAAACGCGGATGCTATAAAAACAAAATTGTTGGATATGAGTGTTGAGGTTAAATCGGAAGGTGCATTCATCGCAAAAAAAATTCTCATAGTCATAAATATGGCGGTTACAAAAATCAAACCACTCACTCACAAAATGGCGCCGGCAGAGGAATGAACGGAACCGAACGTATCCGTCTACTGTAAATGTCAGTGAAAGCAGCTTTAATACAGCAGCAAAAACAAAAATAATCCGTTGTTATAAGTGCAAGCAGTCTGGACACTTTAAAAATAGATGTCCACACACAGAAAAAGCGAAGACGAATGCATTTAGTGCAGTTTTTCTCACAAAAGAATACAGTCAAACTGACTGGCACTTGGATTCTGGTGCGAGTACTCATTTGGTTTCCAACATGAATTTATTGTCAAATGTTTGTCATCAACCCAAGATTAAGAAGATAATCGTAGCAAATAAAACGATAGTGCCTGTTGAATGCTCAGGGGATCTACAGATTACGACATGTGTCGGAAGTAAGAACTACGAGATAAAAGTAAACAATGTTTTGTATGTGCCAGATCTCACCACAAATTTACTATCAGTAAGTAGAATAATTGCCAACGGAAACAGAGCCGAATTTTATCGACATGGTTGTTCAATTTATAACTCGCAGAATGAATGTATTGGTATAACAAAATTAGAAAATGGTGTATACAGACTAATTGTGAAAACTGAGCAAGTGTTTGCAGCATCTGAAAAAGTGTCTAGTACAACTTGGCACAGGCGTCTTGCTCATATGAATGCCACAGATATGCCGAAATTGAAGAATGGAGTAGTTAAAGGTGTTAATTTCAATGAAAAGTGTGACATCAGCAAGAATAGCTGCACAGTTTGCTGTGAAGGGAAGCAAACAAGGCAACCATCCCCTCACAGTACAAATAAAAATCTTGGAGTCTTGGAACTGGTCCACACAGACTAATGTGGACCAATGGAGAACCAATCACTAGGTAAAGCCAGATACTACCTATTGTTTGTGGATGACTTTAGCAGGATGTGCACTGTTTATTTTCTGCGAGAGAAAAATGAAACCTTCAAATATTTTAAACAATATAAAGAACTTGTCGAGACCCAGCAGTCAAAAAAGATTAAAATTCTAAGGTCAGACAATGGAGGCGAGTTCTGTTCGGCAGAAATGGAAAACTACTTAAAGCAGTGTGGTATAGTTCATCAGAAAACAAATAGTTACACACCGGAGCAGAATGGGCTATGTGAGAGATATAACAGATCAATAGTTGAGAAAGCACGCTGTCTCCTGTTTGATGCTCAATTTCAGAAATTCTTATGGGCGGAGGCTGTAAATACAGTTGTGTACATTATAAACCATGCACCAGCTGCAGGCATTAGTGAGAATATTACTCCTTATGAAATATGGACGGGCAGAAAGCCGAATTTGGATCACCTGCGAATATTCGGCAGTCCAGTCATGGTACATATCCCCAAAGAAAAACGCAAAAAATGGGATAAGAAAGCGAAGAAAATGTTCCTAGTTGGATATTCAGAAAATATCAAGGGCTATCGTTTATATGATCCAGTAGCACAGAATGTTATTGTAGCCAGAGATGTTGTGGTTATGGAGAACATAGATGACAGCTCGATGACAACCATCACCATTAAAGAAGACAGATCACCTGAAGATACAAAAGAGGTAGAAGTTCCTGTGAGTGAAGGGCATGATAAAAGTGAAAGCGAGAAGGATGATACATTCATCCCAAATAGTTCAAGTGACACTGATGACAGTTATGACAGTTATTCAGAGACATTATCACCAGAAGACATGGATCTCCTCTATACACAATGTGATATAAATGTGCCTGCGAAACGTGTGAGACACAAACCAGACTACTATGGTTGTGCAAACATGTGTGCGGAAATGTCAGGTGAACAGCTTACTTTATGTGATGTGTTAAATAGTTCTGAAAAAGAACAGTGGCAGTGCGCGATAAAAGATGAGTTAAAATCTTTTAGTAAAAATGACACTTGGGAGTTAGTGGATAGGCCAAAAGACAAAACAGTGGTCAGAACCAAGTGGGTGTTTAAAAAGAAATTTAACAGTTGATGGCAAACTATCATAGCATTTTTAATACTTCTAAGGCTAACTAAAGATTTAAGGTTATTTTTAATTTAGGTATTTTGTACGCAAACTGAATTGCGGATAAAAACTAATCTATAATTATAATAAAATTGTAACTAAGCCGAATCTGTACATTAAAGTTTTTTGGAAAATCTTATTGAAATAGACATTATTATCGATACAGATTCCGAATCTATAGTTTTTAGAATTTTTGTTTGTCTGCCTGTCTGTCTGTTACCGCATCACAGAAAAACCACTGGAGGGATTTTGATGAAATTTGGTATGGTGATAGCTGGTTATCCGGGTCAACGTATATGATACTTTTTACCGCGGGAAAATATCTCATTTCTGAGAAAAAATACAAAAACTGCATTGTAAGAATATACTGATATGTAAAACCTAAGAATTTGGTTTTTGGTCATCTGAAAGCAGGCGTGGCCGCGGGCAATGCTAGTTTGTAAATCAAATATATGTGTATATATTAAGTGATCCAAAAATCAGATTATATTCATACATATATTTTTTTTATATATGATTATCAGTACATACATATTATATAAGTATTAAAAATATTCTAAAATATTCCATTGGATTCAAAACAATTACGTACACGTTTAAGTACATATTCTAAATGATAAGAAAAACTTAGAAGATAAGGAGCTTAATCAACAAGTTAACTTATACCTCATTTGTAAGCTTGCTTCGGTCCTCATCACTCATTCCCATATTGACTTGACCCATATCTCCTTCAAGAATATCGATTTTTTGTAAAAAATCTGGCATTTTGTTTCTTAATTTATCATATAGCTGAAAAATATGAAAAAAATTTTTTAATATATTCATTTTGGTGCAGTTCATACTTTTAGAAAATTAGCGGTAAAAACGTACCACATCATAAAACTGCTCCTGCAGTCTTATTATTATATCTTTATTTTTCTTTGGTCTAATCAAAACATACAGTTTTTTAATCTTCGGGCACGATCTGCAATAAACAAATATATTTTAATTCAATCTTCTAATATATAAAAATCTTGTGTCACAGTTTTCGTGTTTATACTCCTCCGAAACAGCTTGACCGATTTTCATGAAATTTTATATAATATATATTCAGTAGATCTGAGAATAGGTTTATAACTAATTTTTATACTCTTAAGGGTTAAGGGTGGCTCACCCTAAAAAAAATTTTTCATTTTTTGGACAAATTACTTTTTGGTTTTATTTTTATTGGTGTGGCCATGAACGAATTAACCACTGGACCAGACATATAAACGGACGTACCTTTAACGGTCATGTTAGTAACCAGGGAATTTTAGCCTAGGTCGTTTGTTACTTGTGTCAGTCTCAAGCACTTACTTGTCAATAAAACATCTCCCAAAAATGACTAAATGTTCTGTTAAATGGTGTAAAAACTATAACGGCGGAAGCAGCACTATTTCTTTTCACTTGTAAATACATTATTTTATTACATTTATTGTTATTTATCACAAAATTTAATTAAATGTAAAATAAAATGTCATATTATCCAACTATGTTAAATATAGTCGATATTTCTATGTATTCTTGACATCTGACAACCATCATAAACGGGCTGGATTATACCATTCAGAACAAATGACAAAACTGTCGAGTGAGTCCATTTGACATCGACTAATGCTTGACAATGTCGAAAAATATATCGATATTTGACGAAATAACTGAACGAATTGTGTTATTTGTACAGTACAATAACATAAAATACTTTTATCACAGTATCTTACAATCTGATGACAATAAATTTAATTTAAAAAATATTTTCTAAATCAAATAAAAATATAAATGCAAAAATTATAATTAGTATGTGTACTTAATTTTTTATTTTATTTTATACCACATTTATATACTTTGGAGTATTATTCCATTGTAATAATAATAAACATCATTTTCTTTCAACACGTAAATTACACAAAATCAAACAATAATGTTTTAGCACTAAACTTCTGGGTTGGCGATTTGTAATAAAACACTTTACCACTTGCACTAATTATTTTACTTTCACGATCCAACACTCACTTTTTCACAATTTTGCAATCACTTTTTCTTTTTCCTAATTTCACAAATGTTTATTAATAACTGAGCAATATTAGGACAGTGTCACATTTTTATAACTACCCGAGACAATCAATTGCCAATTAAAATAGTTCAATAACAGAATCAACAAAATCACTTTATGTAATTAAATTAGCTTAATAATATTTTTAAATCTTTACAAAATAATATTTATTATATATTAATGGAATATACACCCGATATTCATTTGTTTATTAACATTATTATAGGCCAACAGAATGTTGCCATCAATGCCATCGTATTAATATAAATCAAATTAAAAATAATTATTATTTGACACATTATTATTGCCTCTTTAATTCATTTATTTTAATTTATTATAATAAATACAGATATTTTAAATTAAAAGATGTAAAATATGATGACTATGCTAACCAATGTCTAAAATGTCATTCATTGGTTCATCGATATATGTATTTTATCGATTACGTTCAAGCACTAGAAATATTGTATTGTGTATCAGTGTTTATAATAATGTAATAAAATCTTTGTGTGTGTTATGCGTCACTTGGTTGAACTAGTTTTCATACATTTGTATTTTATGTCAGGTCCAGTCTCTAATTCGTCCATGGGTGTGGCATAAAAAAATACTTCATATGGCAAAACAACGTTTGTCGGGTCAGCTAGCTATTATATATTATATTTCATTTAATTATTTATTTATACGTACTATCCCTTCAGAAAAAGTTGAGTACGCACTAAAAATTAATGAAGAATATTCACCTTAAAAGCTTTTCAATCAAAAGTTTTCCTAGAAATCCTGTACCGCCCGTCAAGAATATCGTCGAGCCAGAAAACATCTTCTGTATCTGCGATTCTTCTGAGTCTTCCATTATGTGTGGTTGGTCGTTTTGACGTCTGTTTATTCGTTTAAAGCCAATTCTAAGAACATAAAGTTACATATTATACACATCATAAAATTGTTATGGATTAAAAACTGTACCCCACGTACAAAATATAGCTTGCTTCTCCATACAAACTTTTATCCCCATTTTCACCCCCTTAAGGGATAATTTCCGGGATACAAAGTATCGTATGTTCCCAGGGTCTCAAACTATCTTCTTACCAAATTTCATTTAAATCGGTTTAGTATGTAAGAAGACAAATAGAACAAATCCAGATTTTTTCAATTTTTTTGTTTCTCTGTCTGTTTGTATGAGCTAATCTTAGAAACTATTGGACAGATTTAAATGACATTTTGCATGGTGGTACCTTATATCCCCGATCAATATCTTAGATACTTTTTATCCCAGAAAATTAAAGAGTTCCCGTGGGATAGTTAAAAAATTATAGTAACTTATACAGCTTAGTACACAATAACTTATGCACCTAATTTAGTCAAATTTGGCATGCTGATACCTTATATTGCCGGTCAAACAAAAGGTTACTTTTTCATCCCAAAAACATGAACGGTTCCCGTGGGGAGTAATGGATCTCTATTAGTGTTTTCTAAAGGTGAACACGAGCGTAGCGAGGGTGAGCCGCTAGTATTATATATATACATACAACTGCCTCGGTGGTGTAGTGGCTAGCATGTACGGCTGCACACCCGAAGGTCCTGAGTTCGAGTCCCGGGTCGGGCCAAGCTTAATTATTGAGTCTTTCTATAAATTAAGCCTCAGTAACAGTCCGGAGTTGGGAAGTTGGCGGTGTTTCACCCCCGTGCCTCGGAGAGCACTTAAAGCTGTCGGTCCTGCGCCTTAAATCTCACCGGTCGTGTCTCGTGTCGTCCCACCGGAGTGAGAGAGTGACAGGAATAGAGAGTGCACGTTGTGTCTGCGCGTACACTTGTGCACTATAATATCTCCTGCGCAGTTGGCTAGTCTCAATGAGATTGGCCGCCGTGTCAAGAATCGGCTAGGAGAACAACATCATATGTACATACATATAAATGATTGAATCTCCATACAAACTTCCACCCCCTTAAGCGATGATTTCCGGAAGAAAAACTATCCTATCTTCCCAGGGTCTCAAACTGTCTTCATACCAAATTTCATCTAAATCGGTCCAATGGATTAAGACTGAAAGGTAACAGGCACACATACAGACGGATAGACGGAACTTTCGAGAAATTGTCGGCTGGCACCGACTTCGAAAATATCTGATTAGGTATCTATTTTAAATAAAAACCCCCTTTTAGTTATTTTTTACATTTTACTGCCTGGAAGTCGGTTTTTTTTTAATTTTATAGAATATTCAAACGAGTTATTGAATTTATTTACTTACCAGCGACTCACCTTCGCTTCGACCGGGTTCATCCCTACTTACGATGTAACGTTTAGTATAGATTTCTAATAGATGAGATATTTGCCCACAGAAAAAAATATCCTATATGTTGTTCCGAATAATCAGATATCATAATACCAAATTTCATCAAAATCCCTCCAGTTGTTTTCCCGTGAAGCGGTCACAGACAGACAGACTGACAAAAATTCTAAAAATATAGATTCGGCCTCTGCATCGATAATAATGTCTATTTCAATAAGATTTTCCAAGAAAATATTTAATGTACAGATTCGACTCAGAATTTTATTATATACATAGATTACTACATACTGTAGGTATTACGTATTTAATTTTTAGAATAAGACTTACAAAAAATATAAGTATATAATAATAATTAAAAAAAAATTAAATATACATTTAAAAAAAAATTACCTTTACATTAATATTCAAAATAGAAACAGTATAAAACACACTGCGATAATTTATCTGTCAACAGCGGAGTGTCAACTGCTAAATAAAAGTTAGGTTTTATAGTATTTAAAGTTTTCATAATTTATTGAATTTAAATATTTCGAAATTATTACAAGAAATTTGAATTTTAAATTTTAATATTTAATGCAGTTTAATTTTTTGAATAACAAAAAATAGCTATAATGAGGTCATACATATTATAATAATATTACAAATGAGAAAGTAAAGTTTGTCTGTTTGTTTTAACGTTTATATATAAAGTAATAAAACAGTTTTAATGAATTTGGACATTAAATTTTTCTCGCAAAAATAATATTTACTTTTAGGGGATGAAAAGCCACTAGTTATGTTAATATTTTTGTTAAACGACAATGTAGCTTAAGTATACCCATAGAAGTAGAGACTGGACTGAGGCCTCAGAAAGAGAAAAAGCGACCGTGCGGCCAGTAGGTGTTTCATATTGCAATTTGACTTTATAGATGGAATGTAAAATATTATAACACAGTGCAATAGAAAAAAAATGGTTGTAAATGTCTATCTTCATTAATCGTATTTCAACTAATACAGAAGACTTTTGGCCGCAAATTCGTTTTGTTTCTGTCGCGCCTTTCCGCTATTTTTAGCTGACGGCTGGCAAATGGCAACAAACTCTCAGTCCACTCTCTATGGACTAAGATGTTGCAAGATTATTACGTTCATAGCGTATTTAATCAACATCAATTTTTTTTAAATGACTTAGCAACACTATTACTATATATTTTTACAAATGAAAAATATTAATCTGAAATGTTGTCATTTTGATCCACACAGTAAGAACTTACTACATCTATAACACGCGTCATCTCAAAAGAACGCTGGCTGTCAAGCTGCGCAGAAGCGATTTATCGGCCAAATTGGCGGTAAGAAGTGGGGCGCGGGGCGGCGCGGGGCGGCGGGGCACGCGCCTCGTGCTTGCCGGAGCGCTATTGGTTCGTCAGTTCGAAATATCATCGCACACACAAAAGTTTAATCAGACAGACAGACAGACAGGCAGACAGGAAGACAGGCAGACAGGCAGACAGGCAGACAGGCAAACAGGCAGACAAGCAAAAAAAAATTCTAAAAAACTATAGATTAGGCCTCTGTATCGATAATAATGTCTATTTCAATAAGATTCTCCAAAAAATATTTAATGTACAGATTCGACTTTGTTACAATTTTATTATATGTATAGATTAGAGCACAAGTGACAAAGCAAAATTGGTATAAGGCAATTGGTTAATTAAAGTTAAAACTAAAAATAAAAAATAAAAATAATAATCAGAATACAATAATGAAAACATTAATAAATTTTAATAATTTCGCGAGGAGTTGAGGTCTATCGAAGCGAATATAATGGCTTGGGCGGTCCTGACTATGTTTGCAGACAGCAGATGTTGTATTGCGACGATGCTTCACACCAGCTATGTGTTCTTTGACCTGGGTTCTAACGGATCGCTTTGTTTGTCCGATGTAAGAGAGCCCACAATCACAATCAAGCTTGTAAACTCCTGCATCTTGTAGAGGGATGTGGCACTTAACAGGTGGTAAGAACTGACTAATTTTTTACCGAGTTCCAAAACGAGGAGGTTCTCAATTCGTCGGAATCTTTTTTTTATGTATGTTCACCGATTACTCGAAGACATCTGAACCGATTTGGAAAAATTTTATTTTGTTTGAAAGGGTATACTTTCCAGGTGGTCCCATATAAATTTTATCGAAATCGGTCGAGCAGTTCTTAAAAAAATCAACAATAAATATTTTTTAAACGAATTGTTTTATCGAATATCTTATTAAAAACTTTCTTCCTACAAATTACCTGCTTCTTACGTCTACACTAAAAATATAAAAATAAAAACGTTTAAAAAACCGACTTCCAGACACTAAAATGTAAAAAATAACTAAACTCATTTTTTTTTTTAGAATAGAGACCTAATCAGATATTGTTGAAGTCGGTGCCAGCCTACAATATTTTAAGATATGAATATCTAATAGGTAAATATGTATTTTACGTATCAAAATATATTAGATTTCCTATGCGTCGGCTGGCACCGATTTTTTTTAAGAATTCGGGAATCGATTTTTTTAAGCTTTTATTTATTTAATATTTTTTATGTTAAATGTGTTAAAAGATAATAAAGTACCTACATTTTAAAAACAGTAAAAAAACTGTTTTTAAATTCCAATACGTCATCAAGGATACACAATTGAATGACTTGCATAGATTTTACTGACTTGCAAATGTATTAACAATTATTTAAAACTAGCATTGCCCGCGACGCCGTCCGCGTTGAGATTTTTTTATACTATTCTGAATTAGTGCTTGACTACGTTCCAACTTATGGTAAGTGGTAACGCAGTCGTAGATGGTAAGTCGCACTAATTCAGTAACTACCTATTCACACTTGCCTTGAAGACACCCACCCATATTATAATCGGACGGAAACACCGACGCAGGCAGGTTGTTCCAATCCTTAGCCGTACGTATAATAAATGACGTAGCGAAACGCTTCGTGCGGGTGGAATGCCCACGACATAAGGATGGAGACCAGCCGTTCGTCGGGTTGTCCGATGATGGAAAGGGGATGGGGGAATTAATTCATGTAGTTAAAAATAACCTTTAGGTTCTAGAATCTAGACTTAGGCTGTGCAACAAAGTCAGTCGGTGTGAGTTTTTAAGTGCATGAGACGGTTTAACCTTGTAGAAATTTTAGAAGATGTGCCAATATATTTGTAATTAGAAACCAATTAAGATGTTATTCTTTACTTTTTATCCCTACAAATCTTTTTAAATACAGTGAGAAAAGTAGCCTAGACTACTATATACTATGTAGGTTTTAAAACTTAAATAGGAAACCGCGTTTTAGAGTATCACATGCTTTTTCAAAAAGATTCTACTAGATTTACGTACAAATCTGTAACAATTTTATTATGTGTACTCGTAGATACGGACTATTAATTATTTGTAATTGTTTAGAAGATGGCGTTAAACGAACAAACAGAAGTGAAGATTGACGACCCTCCACATATAGTGGAAGGCTCGGAAGAATCTCAGATACAAAAGATGTTCTCAGGCTCGACGGTATTCGTAACTGGGGGTACAGGATTTCTTGGAAAACTGTTAGTTGAAAAGCTTTTAAGGTAAGTAAAAGGAAAAAAGATTTTAATTCATTTATTAGGTAACTCAAGATATTAAAAGTTTTTGACTGCTTTAGTTATTATTTTGTTATCATTCATTTAATTTGCGCAAAATGGTACAATAGAAATCAGAGCTAGACTGACAAGCACGTCTATAAAGTGAAAAATTATGTTCCATAATGATAGTCTTTCCTTTATATACACATGTAATGGCGACCAACTCATGACTAGTTTAAAAGAATCAGTAGAAAAAAAGTAATGAAAACAACATATCAACTCAGGCAAAGTATGAAAAAATTATAAACATTTTACAAACAGAAACCAAGAAACAAAAACGTCGTTTCTGATAACTGCTACAACTTCAACAATTGTTACAGGAGAGGAAACAACGTTTGTCGGGTCAGCTAGCTATTATATATTATATTTCATTTAATTATTTATTTATACGTACTATCCCTTCAGAAAAAGTTGAGTACGCACTAAAAATTAATGAAGAATATTCACCTTAAAAGCTTTTCAATCAAAAGTTTTCCTAGAAATCCTGTACCGCCCGTCAAGAATATCGTCGAGCCAGAAAACATCTTCTGTATCTGCGATTCTTCTGAGTCTTCCATTATGTGTGGTTGGTCGTTTTGACGTCTGTTTATTCGTTTAAAGCCAATTCTAAGAACATAAAGTTACATATTATACACATCATAAAATTGTTATGGATTAAAAACTGTACCCCACGTACAAAATATATAGCTTGCTTCTCCATACAAACTTTTATCCCCATTTTCACCCCCTTAAGGGATAATTTCCGGGATACAAAGTATCGTATGTTCCCAGGGTCTCAAACTATCTTCTTACCAAATTTCATTTAAATCGGTTTAGTATGTAAGAAGACAAATAGAACAAATCCAGATTTTTTCAATTTTTTTGTTTCTCTGTCTGTTTGTATGAGCTAATCTTAGAAACTATTGGACAGATTTAAATGACATTTTGCATGGTGGTACCTTATATCCCCGATCAATATCTTAGATACTTTTTATCCCAGAAAATTAAAGAGTTCCCGTGGAATAGTTAAAAAATTATAGTAACTTATACAGCTTAGTACACAATAACTTATGCACCTAATTTAGTCAAATTTGGCATGCTGATACCTTATATTGCCGGTCAAACAAAAGGTTACTTTTTCATCCCAAAAACATGAACGGTTCCCGTGGGGAGTAATGGATCTCTATTAGTGTTTTCTAAAGGTGAACACGAGCGTAGCGAGGGTGAGCCGCTAGTATTATATATATACATACAACTGCCTCGGTGGTGTAGTGGCTAGCATGTACGGCTGCACACCCGAAGGTCCTGAGTTCGAGTCCCGGGTCGGGCCAAGCTTAATTATTGAGTCTTTCTATAAATTAAGCCTCAGTAACAGTCCGGAGTTGGGAAGTTGGCGGTGTTTCACCCCCGTGCCTCGGAGAGCACTTAAAGCTGTCGGTCCTGCGCCTTAAATCTCACCGGTCGTGTCTCGTGTCGTCCCACCGGAGTGAGAGAGTGACAGGAATAGAGAGTGCACGTTGTGTCTGCGCGTACACTTGTGCACTATAATATCTCCTGCGCAGTTGGCTAGTCTCAATGAGATTGGCCGCCGTGTCAAGAATCGGCTAGGAGAACAACATCATATGTACATACATATAAATGATTGAATCTCCATACAAACTTCCACCCCCTTAAGCGATGATTTCCGGAAGAAAAACTATCCTATCTTCCCAGGGTCTCAAACTGTCTTCATACCAAATTTCATCTAAATCGGTCCAATGGATTAAGACTGAAAGGTAACAGGCACACATACAGACGGATAGACGGAACTTTCGAGAAATTGTCGGCTGGCACCGACTTCGAAAATATCTGATTAGGTATCTATTTTAAATAAAAACCCCCTTTTAGTTATTTTTTACATTTTACTGCCTGGAAGTCGGTTTTTTTTTTAAATTTTATAGAATATTCAAACGAGTTATTGAATTTATTTACTTACCAGCGACTCACCTTCGCTTCGACCGGGTTCATCCCTACTTACGATGTAACGTTTAGTATAGATTTCTAATAGATGAGATATTTGCCCACAGAAAAAAATATCCTATATGTTGTTCCGAATAATCAGATATCATAATACCAAATTTCATCAAAATCCCTCCAGTTGTTTTCCCGTGAAGCGGTCACAGACAGACAGACTGACAAAAATTCTAAAAATATAGATTCGGCCTCTGCATCGATAATAATGTCTATTTCAATAAGATTTTCCAAGAAAATATTTAATGTACAGATTCGACTCAGAATTTTATTATATACATAGATTACTACATACTGTAGGTATTACGTATTTAATTTTTAGAATAAGACTTACAAAAAATATAAGTATATAATAATAATTAAAAAAAAATTAAATATACATTTAAAAAAAAATTACCTTTACATTAATATTCAAAATAGAAACAGTATAAGACACACTGCGATAATTTATCTGTCAACAGCGGAGTGTCAACTGCTAAATAAAAGTTAGGTTTTATAGTATTTAAAGTTTTCATAATTTATTGAATTTAAATATTTCGAAATTATTACAAGAAATTTGAATTTTAAATTTTAATATTTAATGCAGTTTAATTTTTTGAATAACAAAAAATAGCTATAATGAGGTCATACATATTATAATAATATTACAAATGAGAAAGTAAAGTTTGTCTGTTTGTTTTAACGTTTATATATAAAGTAATAAAACAGTTTTAATGAATTTGGACATTAAATTTTTCTCGCAAAAATAATATTTACTTTTAGGGGATGAAAAGCACTAGTTATGTTAATATTTTTGTTAAACGACAATGTAGCTTAAGTATACCCATAGAAGTAGAGACTGGACTGAGGCCTCAGAAAGAGAAAAAGCGACCGTGCGGCCAGTAGGTGTTTCATATTGCAATTTGACTTTATAGATGGAATGTAAAATATTATAACACAGTGCAATAGAAAAAAAATGGTTGTAAATGTCTATCTTCATTAATCGTATTTCAACTAATACAGAAGACTTTTGGCCGCAAATTCGTTTTGTTTCTGTCGCGCCTTTCCGCTATTTTTAGCTGACGGCTGGCAAATGGCAACAAACTCTCAGTCCACTCTCTATGGACTAAGATGTTGCAAGATTATTACGTTCATAGCGTATTTAATCAACATCAATTTTTTTTAAATGACTTAGCAACACTATTACTATATATTTTTACAAATGAAAAATATTAATCTGAAATGTTGTCATTTTGATCCACACAGTAAGAACTTACTACATCTATAACACGCGTCATCTCAAAAGAACGCTGGCTGTCAAGCTGCGCAGAAGCGATTTATCGGCCAAATTGGCGGTAAGAAGTGGGGCGCGGGGCGGCGCGGGGCGGCGGGGCACGCGCCTCGTGCTTGCCGGAGCGCTATTGGTTCGTCAGTTCGAAATATCATCGCACACACAAAAGTTTAATCAGACAGACAGACAGACAGGCAGACAGGAAGACAGGCAGACAGGCAGACAGGCAGACAGGCAAACAGGCAGACAAGCAAAAAAAAATTCTAAAAAACTATAGATTAGGCCTCTGTATCGATAATAATGTCTATTTCAATAAGATTCTCCAAAAAATATTTAATGTACAGATTCGACTTTGTTACAATTTTATTATATGTATAGATTAGAGCACAAGTGACAAAGCAAAATTGGGTATAAGGCAATTGGTTAATTAAAGTTAAAACTAAAAATAAAAAATAAAAATAATAATCAGAATACAATAATGAAAACATTAATAAATTTTAATAATTTCGCGAGGAGTTGAGGTCTATCGAAGCGAATATAATGGCTTGGGCGGTCCTGACTATGTTTGCAGACAGCAGATGTTGTATTGCGACGATGCTTCACACCAGCTATGTGTTCTTTGACCTGGGTTCTAACGGATCGCTTTGTTTGTCCGATGTAAGAGAGCCCACAATCACAATCAAGCTTGTAAACTCCTGCATCTTGTAGAGGGATGTGGCACTTAACAGGTGGTAAGAACTGACTAATTTTTTACCGAGTTCCAAAACGAGGAGGTTCTCAATTCGTCGGAATCTTTTTTTTATGTATGTTCACCGATTACTCGAAGACATCTGAACCGATTTGGAAAAATTTTATTTTGTTTGAAAGGGTATACTTTCCAGGTGGTCCCATATAAATTTTATCGAAATCGGTCGAGCAGTTCTTAAAAAAATCAACAATAAATATTTTTTAAACGAATTGTTTTATCGAATATCTTATTAAAAACTTTCTTCCTACAAATTACCTGCTTCTTACGTCTACACTAAAAATATAAAAATAAAAACGTTTAAAAAACCGACTTCCAGACACTAAAATGTAAAAAATAACTAAAAACATTTTTTTTTTTAGAATAGAGACCTAATCAGATATTGTTGAAGTCGGTGCCAGCCTACAATATTTTAAGATATGAATATCTAATAGGTAAATATGTATTTTACGTATCAAAATATATTAGATTTCCTATGCGTCGGCTGGCACCGATTTTTTTTTAAGATTCGGGAATCGATTTTTTTAAGCTTTTATTTATTTAATATTTTTTATGTTAAATGTGTTAAAAGATAATAAAGTACCTACATTTTAAAAAACAGTAAAAAAACTGTTTTTAAATTCAATACGTCATCAAGGATACACAATTGAATGACTTGCATAGATTTTACTGACTTGCAAATGTATTAACAATTATTTAAAACTAGCATTGCCCGCGACGCCGTCCGCGTTGAGATTTTTTTATACTATTCTGAATTAGTGCTTGACTACGTTCCAACTTATGGTAAGTGGTAACGCAGTCGTAGATGGTAAGTCGCACTAATTCAGTAACTACCTATTCACTCTTGCCTTGAAGACACCCACCCATATTATAATCGGACGGAAACACCGACGCAGGCAGGTTGTTCCAATCCTTAGCCGTACGTATAATAAATGACGTAGCGAAACGCTTCGTGCGGGTGGAATGCCCACGACATAAGGATGGAGACCAGCCGTTCGTCGGGTTGTCCGATGATGGAAAGGGGATGGGGGAATTAATTCATGTAGTTAAAAATAACCTTTAGGTTCTAGAATCTAGACTTAGGCTGTGCAACAAAGTCAGTCGGTGTGAGTTTTTAAGTGCATGAGACGGTTTAACCTTGTAGAAATTTTAGAAGATGTGCCAATATATTTGTAATTAGAAACCAATTAAGATGTTATTCTTTACTTTTTATCCCTACAAATCTTTTTAAATACAGTGAGAAAAGTAGCCTAGACTACTATATACTATGTAGGTTTTAAAACTTAAATAGGAAACCGCGTTTTAGAGTATCACATGCTTTTTCAAAAAAGATTCTACTAGATTTACGTACAAATCTGTAACAATTTTATTATGTGTACTCGTAGATACGGACTATTAATTATTTGTAATTGTTTAGAAGATGGCGTTAAAACGAACAAACAGAAGTGAAGATTGACGACCCTCCACATATAGTGGAAGGCTCGGAAGAATCTCAGATACAAAAGATGTTCTCAGGCTCGACGGTATTCGTAACTGGGGGTACAGGATTTCTTGGAAAACTGTTAGTTGAAAAGCTTTTAAGGTAAGTAAAAGGAAAAAAGATTTTAATTCATTTATTAGGTAACTCAAGATATTAAAAGTTTTTGACTGCTTTAGTTATTATTTTGTTATCATTCATTTAATTTGCGCAAAATGGTACAATAGAAATCAGAGCTAGACTGACAAGCACGTCTATAAAGTGAAAAATTATGTTCCATAATGATAGTCTTTCCTTTATATACACATGTAATGGCGACCAACTCATGACTAGTTTAAAAGAATCAGTAGAAAAAAAGTAATGAAAACAACATATCAACTCAGGCAAAGTATGAAAAAATTATAAACATTTTACAAACAGAAACCAAGAAACAAAAACGTCGTTTCTGATAACTGCTACAACTTCAACAATTGTTACAGGAGAGGAAAGAACAATTACAAAAAAAAATCAACCGCTGTAAAATAGCAGAAATGAGCAAAGAGATAAATGAAAGTATAAGAAAAGATAAGAAACTAAAAAGACAAAATACATTGAAAAAACATATGGAAAAAACTGGGGGTACAAAAAGGACTATTAAAGAATTGAATACTACAATTGAATACAAGAATTGAATACTAATAAAAAAAGATTGGATGCTAAAGGTGAAGACTAAAGTCGGAAACTATACAAATGGAACTTTATGACTACTGTTACTGTGTACCGAAGGTCTCTACCAAAATTCAGTCGGAAATTTTGTTATTTTAATTGTCTATTTTGACCGGACTAATATGGCTGTCAAACATGGTAATTAACACAGAAACTAACTAACAAAATTATCATATGTCAAAATAGAATAAAGAGAATTGTAATAGGAGTCAGAAGAAAATATAAGATTAAGCAAGATTTAAGCAGTTTTTAATGTGAATAATTTTTAGTGTGCAAAACACTTAAATGGATGTGATCAGGACATATGCTGAGAAATGGATTAGAATAATATCAGAGTGGTACCCCAGGGATGGCAAAAGAAGTAAAGGTTCGACAAATGAAACGCTGGGAAGATGGCTTCAAAAGAGTTGCTGGTCCAGAATGGATCAGTATTGCAACAGACAGAGATAGGTGGAAGTCTTTGGAGGAGACCTTTGCCGAAGGACAAGATGTTGTTGAAAAAACCGATCGTCAGTAACAAATAAATAATACCCATGTATTGTATTGTAATTATTGTAAAACAGCAATAAAGACTTATTTATTTTTATTAGAGAGTTATGAGTAAGCAGCAGGAGAAAGGATATCCGCAAGTGAGGACGAGTATGGTTAAAAGATAACTATTTTTTTTTTATTTACAGATCCTGTCCTAATATAAAAAAGCTATATCTATTAACGAGAGCGAAGAAAAATAAAAATGCAATGGAAAGATTGCAAGAGCAATTTGAAGATTTGGTAAGATTGACGATACGTTTGGCTCAATTATATTATGTATATGTGTAATGTATCAACTAACGTATACATAATCATTAATTATTTTCTATCAATTTTTTATTTAATGTATATATTTTTTATTGTAATTAATTGTCAATTTTACTTATTATTTCTTATTTTTCTATGTATTATTTAATTGTGGAAACTTGATTGGTCGATGTTTTATATTTTAGGTTTTGTTTTTTAAATGTACTTTGTACTTTTTGGTACTTTTTGTTTCCCAAATAAAATAAAATAAAACAAACTATCTGGTATCCATAACACAAGCTTCTTAGCTTACCATGGAACTAGATGGAACTAGATGCCGTGTGCAATGTGTTGATGTGGTGTATTTATTTATATTATTTTATTATTTTTAGGAAATCATCGGAAATATTAAATATCTTATAAAGTTTCGATTAAAGCACCGATTTTCGTTAACCGAATCATTAACATATTTATTATTCACAGGCAATTAGGATAACAGGAAAACTTGTTACTCTAATAAAAAAATAATAATTAAGCGAATTGGTCACAACTTTTTTTATTTTTAAACTGAATTTTCACATTTTTCAGCTATACGATAAGTTAAGAAAAGAAAAGCCAGATTTTATGCAAAAAATCGGTATTATTGAAGGTGATATGTGTCAAATCAATCTAGGCATGAGTGATGCAGCCCGTGGCAAGATTATACAAGAGGTAAATATATTTAACTGTCTACTTGGTCTATTGGCTAACTATCTCGTTGGTTTATTGGCGGCATGCACGGATGCATATCCGGAAATCCTGGATTCGAGTCCTGGGTCGGGCTAAGTATAGTTACTGAGTTAACAAATTTTCAGTAAGAACCTGGAGTTAGGAAGTTGGCGGCCCGTATCCCCAATCCCGATGCCTCGAGAGCACGTAAAGCCATAGGTTTGTTAGCCATTGTACATATAGTCGGAGGTTATTTTTCAATATAATAACTTGTTTTCAATCTGTCTCAAATTTTTTTTATCTTATCAGTTTTTGTCTTTACTTATTAACCGACTACAAAAAAAGGAGGTTATCAATTCGTCACGTGTGTATGTAATATTATTGGAACTGCAAAATTTTCACATATCATATTATGTATTTATTTGGGCTTCCAAACAAATATACAACATTTTATAAGTTCATCCTTTTTTATTTGCTTACATTTATTTCAACTTAGGGAACAGTAAAGATTTCATCAATATTGGTCCAGTAGTTTTTACGATATGGACGTGTAACTAAAACTGCAATAGTTTTTGTAATTACTATTTATTACAAAAATTGTTTCAGTTTATTAATCTTAAAACTAAAATTTACGATGTGAAAAATGTAATTTAAAAAAAACCGACTTTAAAAACATACAAAAAATGAAAAAAATAACTAAATGGGGGTTTTTGTTTACTATACTATAGATACTTAATAAGATATTTTCGAAGTCAGAGGCATCCGACAATGCTTTAAGATATGAATATCTAATACGTAAATATGACAAGGTATGAATGAATTCTAATTATAATTAAAATATTATACATCAATTTGTGATATATTTATACGTATCGAAATAGATTTGCTTTGCTTTGGCTTTTGCATCGGCTGGCACCGACTTCGAAAATATCTGATTAGATATCTATAGTAATTGAAAACCCCCGTTCAGTTATTTTATTACTTTTCAGTATTTTTTTGAAACCGGTTTATATTTTTAAATTACCTTTTTTTAATTTAAGACTATCTTAATGCTTGTATAAATCTTAATAAATCCGTGTATAATATTATTTTGATCTTTTTTAAACAAAATTGAGATTTTAAATTCTTCTTCTAAAATGAAGTTTTATAACATAGACTTAAAGATAAATTCGAGTTTAACATACTCATCACCTAACCTTCAAGATACCCTGAAAAATAGATCTTCCTCTATTATACTTATTCTATGGAATAAATTGCGATTATAGAGTAGCACAAAGGCTACTGTTAGACACCTAGGGATTCACCCGAGCGCTAGTATATTTCCCAGGTCGAGTTTATTTTCCACGGCGCCGCAACAGTTCGCTTCGATGAAACTTTAAAGACAGCTGTGGAGATCAACGTGCGAGGGACGAGAGAGATGCTACAGCTTGCACATGAATGTACCAAACTACGTGCACTTGTCCATATATCTACCGCTTATAGGTACATTTTTTGTACATTACACGTTTATTATCGCACTACTATTGTAAACTCGAAAATGATTTATATTTGTTACTCCTTCACGCTGAAACTGCTGGACGGATTTGATAGAATTTTTGTACACAGATAGTCTATAACATGGATTAACATATAGACTAATCTAAATAAAAATTAACATTTGTATATTTATCCTCTGGATTCCTAAGCCATGATCCAATCCTTCCTGATCCAATTGTAATGAAACTCTGGTAACTTATTTTGTATACGCATGTGAAGGTACTGATCCAAAAACAAAAAAATCTTTGGACGTTTGTCTGTTATGTGTTCCTAAATAAACCATTTAGGCTTATAGAAATTGTAAAATGATTATAGGAATACCTGGCCCCATCTGCCTAACATAAATCTTGGTACTAACGTGCTTGTCTGAAATCAACAGGATTTGAAAAATGCCATTAATTATTCCTATGTTTTAGTAACTGCAACTTAAGTGAGATTGACGAGAAGTTCTACGACATCAACCTTCATGGAGAGAAGCTTATTAACTTGGTTGAGAATACAGACGAGAATACTTTAAAGAAGATGACGCTTGGGTGAGTATTCTAATAGTAGTCTACCGACGAATCTTAAGTGCGAATACTACTATACTAATCCTTACAGATACATCCATACATACCAACACACACAATATTAAATAGCCATCAACAAAAAAACAAGGTAAGCGAATGTGTATGACTTGCTTTAATAAAGTGTTTAGGTTTACCATTCAGCAACTATTAGCTTAAAAAAAAGTTTTTTAGAATTATAGATGCATATTTTTAAAGACACATCCAAAAATCCCTGAGGGAGCCCTATGTGCAACAGTGGACTTAAAAGGGCTGATGATGATGATTTACGTACAAGTTTACGTACACATTTTTTATTCTTCACTGGTATATATGAACTACGGTATTGTCTAACTATTCATATGAGATACTTATCTATCAAATTTTGGCCATATAGCTCCAATAGTCGCCTAGTAATATAAAAAGATACGAACAGACGGCCATGGAGAAATCAGAAATCTTTCATTTCTTGCCTCGTCTAAGCCCCTTCACGTTTGGACTGCGTGACGCAAAGGAGGGTAATATGTATATCAGTCTATGTATGTATATATATACTCGTATGTTTGGTTCTTACTAGCGTTCTGGAGACCAAACGCGTGGGCCGATTTTGATGATTCACACGATGTTAGATTCATATTAATAACGCGAGTGTCATAGGCATATAAAAATAGCTAAAAATTAAAGTGGCGGATTTCAGGCGTTAATTTGTGTCCTTCTTTGATCTTTAAAAAAATCTTCAAAATCAATCGAGTGGGGTATCAAAGTAAAGGTTTTTAAGGGGCGATCACAAAAATATATATAATTTATATCTTTAAAAGTAATTTAGGATAAAAAATCCTTCAAACTTCAAAGGTCTAATTTGCAAAAACTTAAAAGCTGTAAATAAAAAAAATATTATAAAAGTAAAAAAACCGACTGCATAAAAGCTAATTAAAAAGATGATAACAAGTTGACGAAGAAATATAGTATTATGCAGTCGGAGACTACAATTTATGTTTGCATAATTACTATATTTCGTGAACTTGTTTTTATCTTTAAAGTTAGCTTTTTTATGCAGTCGGGTTTTTTTTTATTTTTATATTTTTTACTTATTTGTACAGTGATCTTAGTTAACTTTGTAAATGTGTTATTTTAATTATTTATTGGATATGTGAGAGGAAGAGTCCTTTTTTGGAAAAAAAAAACAGTAAGGTATAGGCTATATAACTGATTAGTCAAAATTCCCAAAGCAGTAAAGTTTTTATGAAAGCAGAATGTCCATTAGGCCCTTAGGTCATAATAATTATGTTATTGTTTTAGTAAATTCTTCAGGCCGTTACGGGTTTGAATTAAATTCGGAACGGATATAAACTTATATCAGATAAAATGCAGTCATTATTTGATAAAACTAATCAATATATGTTTGCTTTTCTAAGATTAATAGGTGATTTGCCCAATACGTACGCTTATACGAAATCGGCAGCGGAAGACATCATCCAGAAACATTCTCAAGGACTTCCGGTTGCCATAATTAGACCTTCCATAGGTAAATATAACATAGTATGTATATTATTTAATACAAGTACTACTTACTACTAGGATGTGGTGTAGTGTTTGTGTAAATATAATATCTACAGTATTAGTTCTTTACACTGTCTCGTGTTCACGGTATAGCGGGTAAGTCAGTCTGGACTCTGGCGTGAGCCATGGGCGAGTGCGGGCGTGTCACTTACGTACACCGTGTGTTGACGAGCCAGTGAAGTGTGTATGATACGAAGTATACCACACGTGGTAACGCGTTTGCTTGAAAAGCCAAATGAAGCGGGTTCAAAACCCGGATCTCGCACCTCTGATATTCTCACGTGCGAATAACTTTCAACATGATTACGCAATAGGTGTTACAGTGAAGTAAAACATCAAGAGGATACCTGCATGCCTGTGAGAACCGGTCAAATCAAAAGACATGTGATGTCCACCAACTCTCACTTGACCAACTTGGTGAACTGTGGCCTGATCTCTCTCGCGTTGAAGAGAGGCCTATGCCCAGTAGCGGGACGTAGTAATAAGGGCTGAATACCTACTCTATATTATTTGACACTAGCGCCACACTCAAACAAATCTATTCAACAAATATTTTTTATAGTAATTTATCTTGATGGATCTAACCATCTGGGTACCGCAGCCTGTTTGTTTGGATATATCCAGAATATTAGAATGTACATACACACATATATACTAAATATCTCTGCTATATTTAAATAAAAATATATTGTTACTGAATAATATTTGGAACGATTTCATAAAAGTAGTAGTACATAAAACACCTATCTATAAAGGCTCAATATACACCTATTTGGTTACAGTGATATCGACGATGCGTGAACCTGTGCCAGGATGGATCGACAATATATATGGGCCTACTGGTGTAAGTATACACATACATTTACATATCATATTGTACACCTTAACGTGATACGTTTCTCTCGGTTTGGTTATGACAATTATTGCCAACTAAGGAAAGCTACTAACAAATGTCTGATGTCTTGTTTTGTCCCAAATAATCCAATAATATCTTTTTCTATCTACAAAAGATTTTTATCGGTACTTCTCAGTATATAAAGATTATTGACGACACGTTTGGCTCAGTTTGTAGTTACCCTAATTGCTGTGCCAGCGGTCGCGGGTTCGAATCCCGTTAGGGGCATTCATTTGTGCGATGAGCACGAATGTTTGTACTCAAGTCATGGGTGTTTATATTTATAATATGTATTTAAAAGTTATATAATATGTGTAGTGTAGCAACTATCTGGTATCCATAACACAAGCCTCGTAGCTTACCATGAAACTAGATGGTGATGTGTGTTAATGTTCCAACAAATTTATTTTATTTATTTATTAGAGAATCATTTCAGATGGTGTTAGGAGTATGCTTGGGTCTCATACACTCCTTACAATGCAACCCACGAGCAATAGCGGATCTGGTCCCAGGTGACTACGTAATAAATGGAATTATAGCAGTGGCCTGGAAAACCGCCAAAGATTATCCTCTAAATTGTGAATATTCTCCAATTGATAATTCGCCTACTGTATACAATTATGTACCTTCTGAGCAAAATCCTATTACTTGGGGTAAGATTTAAGATTTTAGAAGTAAGCTAGGCGTAACCAGTTTATCCTTATTTCTAGTGTTTATTTCGTGCCTATAACTGTGTCTTAAATAACAATGAATGTTTTGTCGGACATACATAATATTACAATATATATTGCGATGCAACCGCAAGTTCACCAATTTCCTTAAAAAAAATCTCGTAGAGTATCCCGAGCTCCGATGTTATAAATTGCTCGAGTAGCCCTTTTTTTAGAGAATATATATATAGATTTTATATCCACTGCATTAGCCCACAACAAAATTCCGTAAGTCAAGATGCTGTGGAAGTAGCTGAAATAAAAAAGTCTAGCAGTACCAACATCTGTTAGCTGCCTGACTTTCCTAACAGCGAACACAGCGGAGCTCAGTCTACTCGCGAGAGATGACAAATGGGCTCCACTGAAGACCTGAGTCCAATGTTATACCCAAGAATACTGTGGAATCTACAGTATTAAGACTTTCATTATTTAAAAACTAACTAAAATCCTGTCTCCTTACATTAGGTAGGACAAATTGAATACATTTTGTTTTCTTGGTGTTTAATGCTAAATTATTAATAATAAACCACTTAAGTAATTGAGATAACGCACTGTTTAATTTGTCATAATCAGTTATATTTCTATCTACTTTAAAAATTAAAGAGGTATCATCCGCAAACAGTACAATATTACACAATTTATTAGCATAGAAAGGAAGGTCATTTATATACACTATAAACAAAAATGGACCCAAAATAGATCCCTGTGGAACACCCATTCTTAAAGGGGATCCGGAAGAATTAACGTTATTTACAGCAACTTTTTGAACCCTACCACTAAGATATGAAGCAATTAGATCAGGAGCAATGCCACGAATGCCAAAATGACTTAGTTTAAACAGGAGGGTTTCATGTTCTACGCAATCAAAGGCCTTAGATAAATCCCAAAAAACACCAATTGCATTTTGTGATTTTTCCCATATTTTCCTAAAGGAAGCATACCATTTATGATACACATAAATGTAATATTTGAATTTGTTACATTTATATTATTTGTTTACAGGCAAGTTCATCAATATTCTAGAAGTATATGGATTCCATATGGTGTTCACGCAAATCATGTGGAAGTACGTGTTATGGATGACTCCTTCTAAATTCTTACACAACTTTTACTGCTTATTACTACATTGGATCCCAGCTTACGTAGTAGATACCATCGCTATTACGATTAGGAAAAAGCCTGTGTAAGTGTGTGTAGTCCCCTTTGTGTCAATTTATTATAAATTTATTAATTTTTGTTGATCCGTAAACTGACAAACTATTTTATGACTACGGCGAAGCCCAGAGGAAGCTTATGTGCTTGTCCTGTAGTATATATGTTCGATCATATTATGTTCACTCGAAATTACTAAATGGATTAACGAATATTGATAATTCATACGTCGTTAGATTCATCTTTATACCTAATGTGAAAGTCTTAGGCTATGTAGAAATAATTAAAATTCAAAATGGTTGATTCAGGCACCAATTGTGTCTTAGTAAAGTAATTAACTGACTTCCTAAAAATAGGAGGTTCTCAATTCGTCGGAATCTATTTTTTATGTATGTTCACCGATTACTCGAAGACGCCCGAACCGATTTGGATTTTTTTTGTTTGGAAGGGTATACTTCCCAGGTGGTTTCATATAAATTTTATCGAAATCAGTGAAGCAGTTTTTTTTAAAATCAACTAGTAAATTAAAATAAATTGCAAACATGTTATTAAAAAACTTTCTTCTAACAAATTACCTGCTTATTACGTCTACACTAAATATGAACAAATAAAAACTTAAAAAAACCGACTTCCAGGCACTAAAATGTAAAAAAATATCTAAACGGGTGTTTTCATTTAGAATAGATACCTAATCAGATATTTTCGAAGTCAGCAATATTTTAAGATATGAATATCTAGTAGGTACTCGTAAATATGTCTTTTACGTATCGAAATATATTAGATTTGCTTTGTATCGGCTGGCACCGACTTGAAAATTAATATCTGATTAAGTATCTATTCTAAATGCAAACCCCCGTTTAGTTATTTTTTACCTTTTTGTGCCTGGAAGTCGGTTTTTTTATGTTTTTATTTGAGATAAGAAATTATTAAATAATACTTGAAATGTCTAACTGGCCAAAACTAAAACGCTGTAAATAAAAAAAAAAAATAACAAAAAAAACTCGACTCCATAAAAAGCGTACTAAAAAAATGGGAACAAGTTGACGAAGAAACATACACAGTATAATGCAGTTGGGACATAAGCACATCTCGCAGCAAGGATGAAACATGAATACCATTTTACCATTATCATCTATTTTTCTTTTCTTTTTAACCGACTTCCAAAAAAGAGGAGCTTCTGAATTCGTCGGAATCT
Source organism: Brenthis daphne (assembly GCA_947093115.1). NCBI lineage: Eukaryota > Metazoa > Arthropoda > Insecta > Lepidoptera > Nymphalidae > Brenthis > Brenthis daphne. The sequence continues at coordinate 5,062,242 of OX352478.1, read as the reverse complement.
TTTTTATTTATTAAATATACATAAACATCAATAACAAATTCATACACAAAGTGCAATTTATTGACAATCACTTCAACTAATACTTCTTTGTTTTTGAGGGAACCTTACATAATAGACATAATTATTTATTTTACAGTTTAAGAAAAGCTTACGAAAAGATCGGAAAGTTCTCAGAAGTTATAAGCTTTTTCGCCATCAGGGAATGGAAGTTTCATAACAAAAACACTCTAAACCTACTAAAGGAGCTAGATGACGCGGACAAACATATATTTAATTTTGACCTAGGGAGCTTCAAATGGGACGAATATTTTAAGGATTATCTAAAAGGGATTCGCTTGTATTTGTTAAAAGATCCCTTAGAAACGATCCCTCAGGCCAAAAAGAAGTATTTCAAATTGGTGTTGGCTCATTATTTCTTGGTCTCTCTTATTGTATTTGGATTATTAAAACTTATGTGGTGTTTAATGAAACTGTTTATGTAGTGGTCTTGTAATTTATAAGTAATGTTTTTTTTGTAACATTAAAATTAGTCTGTCAGTCAACTAATACTTGCTATCTCTGATCGTTAGAACGATCAGTTCTTTTGAATTTCAATAAATTGCTATTTTTTTTATTATTATCCTGAGAGTTTATTTTTATATTGATGTCCTTTCGACCGATTCCGGCCACGGCGGCCAATCACACTCAGGCTAGCCATCTGCGCAGGAGAAATTATAGTGGAGACACAACGTACTCTCTTATACCTGTAACTCTCATACTCCGTTGGGATGACTACTCGACACGACTTTTTTATATTAAACTAGTGACGCAGCCTTGCTTAGCTCATTGCGTCTCTATTACGATTAATAAATTACACATATATAACTTTAAATACATACATATTATAAATATAAACACCCATGACTGGAGTACAAATATTCGTGCTCATCACAAAAATGAATGCCACCAGCGGGACTCGAACCCGCGAACGCTAGCACAGCAAGTAACATAAACACACTAAAAACTGAGCGAAACGTGCCGTCAACGTGTAATGGCTTTTATTATTTTGTACAAAGTCAGAGTTATGCCTTAAAACAACATTACGGAAAGGAATGGCTTATTTCATTACGGTTTCCTGCCCTTTTTCCACTTAAGATGACAACTTATAAAGTTAAATAAATATTTTGCAATTAATATATAAATAACATTTTTATATAATTAATAATTTACGAATAGCTAGCATTGCCTGCGGCTCCGCCCGCGTTTAAACGACCTTAACCGTAATAAACGTATCGGTTAATCCTTCACAGGATCACCCGCTGGGCTAATTTGAAGATTGCCTGAAAATTTCATCATAATCGCTCTAGCAGTTTTGGAGTCCATAGGGAACATATGTACATACACACATCTATAATATATATATATATACATATATATATATATATATATATATATATATATGGATTTATATTATTATTATTAAAGTGTAACACATGACAATTGAATGAGAGAAGAGATTTTTAAACTTGGAAACACAAAACGCTTAGCGTATAATGGAGAAGTTTCCAAAATTTTTAATGAATAGTTTATAAAAGTTTTAGTATAAAAATAAAATGAAAAAATTAAATAATCCCCGACACAAAAATATCTCTTAAAAGTAAAAAAATAAAATTTCTCTCTTGGCCTTTTAACTTCATTAGAAGTTCCTATTAATTTTTTTTGGTGAAGAGCGTCACCGCGTCGGGGCACCGTTAATACTTTATCATTATTAATCTTCTTTTTATTTGTATTCTGACTTTTATTTTATTTATTTACTTAGTTAAAAGGCCAATAGAGAAATTTTATTTTTTACTTTGTAGTTATTTTTTTGTTTTTATTTTGATTAATTTTTTTTAACATTTTTGTGTTAAATTAGTAGCTGAGTATACTTATTTGTAATAAAATTTCACAGACAAGCGTAGATTTACCTTTTCAACAATATAAAGTAAATTACTCTGTTCAAGAGTTTCTTATTGATGGAATTGTGTGGAATTGAGATAAATTAAATCATTTGCAATATATTATAGCTATACCAGCTATAATATATTAAATATTAATTTGATTTATAAAAAGAGCACTTGTTGAGTTTATCCCGGTGATGCTATACTCAGCAGAACTGCCTTCCGAGCCAAAGTATCTTCCTCGAGCAACGACTACACTGACTATCGTTAAATTAAATCCCATCAAAAACACAAATGTGAAAATGGGAGCCAAGTTCAATATTAAGAATGTGCGTGGTTGTCAACTTCACCGACAAAAGAATTGAGATCAATGAAAGAGAAATGGGTGGCTAAGTTCTGTAGATAATCCTGTTTTTTTTTCATAAGAACATACAACATTCTAAAATAAATTTAAAACAAAATTTCTTGTTTTTTTTGCTACAATAGTATTAACAAATAGAACTTCTTCAATTTGAACAGTCGAATTATTTACACAGAGTAGATAACTTAGGATAAATTGAAGTTTTACTCATTCACTTTAAGCGTTACTTCACTTTAAGCATTCGAAACGGTGGGAACCAAAAATCAAAATAAATCCGCGAAATAATCTATATGTACGTTTTAACGGTTATTTTGGCATAGATAGACTGTATATTATGTATTATATATACATAGGTACAAAATAAACAGTTTTGAACTTTTTGATTTTCCAGCAGTTTTTTTTAGATTTCCTCTATTTTTTTATACTTAAACCACCCCTGCACACTCTCAACAAAACAAAGAAAGAATTACTCAATTCGGTTCAACTGTTTTTGAATTTTAGCGAGACTAACCAACGGTAATAGATTTTTATAATATTATGTAAGATATTATTATGTATATCAATGCTAGGGAAATTACCTATCGCTTTGTCCATTTACACTCTTCCGTTAAGGTGAAATACCACTGCCAATAAATAAAAAAACAAACAGTTGTACGTAAAATAACGAAGCGTATAGGCTAATTGGGGATACCACATAAAAAATCCGCTTCTCAGTCTACCTCATGGTGGTGTGGAAATCAGTAAAAAACGGTAGTATGGACTAAGTAATGGCAATATTTCGATTTCTGTAGTGCCGTAATTTGACGGTGAATTGAAAATTAAAAATTACTAATAAATAATCTTCTAGAATTTAAAATATATAGTAATTATGTAGTAGTTATATTTAATAGTTACTTGTTGGGCCCCAAAACTAAGAGAAATGAGCATGGGGGTTCTGGGTTTAAAATAAAAAAATGCTTAACGAGAAGGCTACCTACCGAGTGACGCTACGTTTTATTTTTTCAAGATCTATAAGAATTCATCGTCAAATTACGGTGTCACGAATATTAAAACATCCCCTAACCTAAATAAATTGAAAATTCTAGATTTTGCGAATTGTAAATATTTCCTCAAGGTGACTCCATTGTAACTCCTGAACTATTAGTCTGATCGATCGAAAAATGTTTAAAACAAAAGTTGCAGAAAATTTGATGCTTTACAATTTTTGTAATGACCATTTATAACTTAGATGACGCTGGAGAAAAGATATTCTCGAAAAACTGGTTTTTGGTACCTTTTCCCAATATGGCGGCGCGAGCGGCAGTCGCTCAAGGACGCAAATTCGGAAAATTAATTAAGACACCAAACTGTAACGCTCTGATAAATAAGAACTCTCCTTGACCTTTTGTAAGTCAGTATCTGCCAGAATCTACCTAGTGACTGGATTAATAGTAGATTATTGCATAATTGAGTTCATTTTTTTAAACACACTGTAGGTACAATTAATATAGAAAATGGTGTTCTATATAGAGGTTGTTTTGATTAAGTAAGTGAAATAACTAAAATTTGTTTTAAGTTTTTAAATTATAAGATGTTTGATTTTATATTAAAAAAGAAGTTATTCATATCTACATATTTTTTAATGTAACAGGAAATGTAACATGTATATTCACATGTTGATTTATTAAAAACGTTTAAAATTATCTAATGCCAGCGACTCACCCTCGCGTCGCTCGGATTCGTCCCTAGGTATGTTTTAATTTTTTTGAGAGTAACCCTATTTCTTTTTCTAAAATTAAAGTAGCCTATGTTACTCCCTATAACATCAGCTATCTTACAGTGAAAGTCCCGTCAAAATCAGTCCAGCCGTTACAGAGATTATCCGGAAGAAACAGACAGACAGACAAAATTAAAAAAGATGAGTTTTTACCGTATAATTTTCATATGCATTGGTTCATTGGTTGGGTTAAAAGCTACACTTACAGCAAGTGTCAAAGTATCGTCCCATCAGACTTTGAGAGTAAAAGGAATAGAGAGTGCACGTGTCTGCGCGCACACTGACATATAACATCTCCTGCGCAGTTGGCTAGTCTCAATGAGATTGGCCGCCGTGGCCGGAATCGGTCGAGAGGACATCAATATAAAAATAAACTCTCAGGATAATAATTAAAAAAATAGCAATTTATTAAAATTCAAAAGAAAACTGATCATTCTAACGATGAGAGATAAGTAAAGATGAGTATTAGTTGACTGACAGACTAATTTTAATGTTACAAAAAAAACATTACTTATAAATAAATATAAATAAATAAATATGTTAGGACATTAACACACACCACCATCTAGTTCCATGGTAAGCTACGAGGCTTGTGTTATGGATACCAGATAATTGATACACTACACATATATAACTTTAAATACATACATATTATAAATAAATATAAACACCCATGACATATAAATTACAAGACCACTACTTAAACAATTTAAATAAAAACCACATAAGTTTTAATAATCCAAAGACATTAAGAGAGACCAAGAAATAATGAGCCAACACTAATTTGAAATACTTCTTTTTGGCCTGAGGAATCGTTTCCAAGGGATCTTTTAACAAATATATGCGGATCCCTTTTAGATAATCCTTAAAATATTCGTCCCATTTTAAGCTCGCTATGTCAAAATTAAATATATGTTTGTCCGCGTCATCTAGCTCCTTTAGTAGGTTTACAGTGTTTTTGTTATGAAACTTCCATTCCCTGCAGGTGAAAAAGCCGGAAACTTCTGAGAACTTTCCGAACTTTTTGTAAGCTTTTTTTAACCTGTAAAATAAATAATTATCTCTATTATGTAGGGTTTTCTCAGAAACAAAAAAGTATTAGTTAAATAATTGTCAATAGACGGCACTATATGTATGAATTTGTTATTGATGTTTATGTATATCACAGACTATATAACCTAAAGACGACGAATTACTGGGGATATGTTTTAGCCAAGGATTGGCAGTGACACTGCATAACAGCCGACCCCGCCCCTTTACGCTCCTTAGTCCGCCGCCGACAGTCACAGCGATAACATTGTCCGAGTTACTAGTTATAATGCCGTATTGTTCAGTGAAATCGTTTGAAAGGTGTATTACAACGTCTAGTCTAACCAAAGATGGTATTACATTTCACAGGTTAGTCATTATTCCATCATTAATCATTGAATTGAAAAAAAATAATAATCACCCAGAAATAAAATATAAAAAGAGCTTGCGTTGATGTCTTTTTAGTTTTTTCACATGCCTTTCTTTCGTAGGTAAATTTAGATAACATTATCTCGCTCTGTCATTAGCACGTGTAAACTAGTGATGAGACACAATGTAAACATAAAAATTATGTTTATCGAAAAACATAATTATTAAGACTTGATATTCGTATAGTAGTCTATTAATACTTTATTATTCTATTTATTAATAATACTTTATTGTAATCATATAGTATATATATATATACGAGTATATATAATGTTAAAATGTGAATAGTTAAAATATGTAATATTTTATTGTTTTAATTTACAAATTTTAATTCAAGATCAAAAAATTAATTTGATATCCAAAAATAACAACTGTTTGTGTAAGTTTTCACTTCTGTCGGCAGTCCTCATGACTGCTTTTTTTACTTTAGTAAGACGTCTACTAATCTCACTATATTAAATAATTTGTATAACAATTAACATATTTTTTTTATTATCCTCTTATACCATAATCGATTCGACTCAGTTATCGATATTGATAAATGAGTCTCGTCCTATCACTAGTGAGTTATCACTTATATTGTTAACTTTGACGTGTTTCAAAGATCCAACGAATAATAGTCGACCTCCCCCTGCACACCGCCACGTTTTGGCGATTTTGTTTGAAAGCGGAGGCTTTTGGTTGTAATATCTGTGATGTATATTTAATAAAAGACAAGAAAAATAGATAATATTTTATATCCCGGCCTAACTCAATAAGGAAAAAAGATATTTTTTTATTTGTTATATAAACATAAAAATAATAATCATAATAAGCCCCCTAAAATCCAACCATACGTCCGAATCGACCATCTGATTCACGTAGGGGGCGGACACGTGACAATAGATTACTGGCACGGCTAACATGGCTATGGTAACCCTTTAATGGAGAACATGGAGAATAAGAGATATAGTTTACGGCCGCTGCCCGGGGGTCGCCGGGGCGCATCTGGAGCCGACGCTGGATGCTACAGTATGCGAACCGTTGGCGACGGGGGACTGAGCAGGCGGGTTCCCCTCGAACAAAATGCTACAGCGGACCAATCACCTTCATTATCTCCATCCCCATCAAATCATTCTCTCTTCACAAATATACCGTCACCTTCTTCCACTCATACTCTATTTCGCTCATCCAATTCATCACCATCATCTTCATATTCATCACAAACAAGGTCAACAGCTGTTGTGCAGGAGGCAACTGCCACTAACTCTGTACCCACTGCTGGCCCTTCACGTGCGCGAAAAAAATGGACAAAAAGTATGAACCGCTTCATATGGCGCACATATCTTATCATTACAAAATGTGAAACTACACTTATGAATAATTATTTGAAACCACTACACCAAGAATTCAACACTAAATTCCCCGAAATGCAAGTAACACGACAGCGTATAGGAGATCAGCGAAGAGCGATATTAAGAAGAAAGCTATTACCACAAAACACATTAGACGAAATCAGAGATAAAGTAATGAACCTCTTAAAAATTGAAAATCGTTTTCAAAAACAGAGTTCTAACTCAACTCATACACTTCCACCGACAAACACTAGAATGCGATGGTCGAATGAACTCAATGAAGAAATTGTTAGGTGCTACTTTGAGGTGACCAAACTAGAGACCAATAAGACCGGTTATCGAAAAAATTTGTTCGAGTTATTTATAGCCAGACACCCACAATTATCACACCTTACAGAACAACGAATTGCAGACCAAAGAAGATTAATATTTAATAACAAGAATATACACACTGATAGAATTAATGAAATAAGAAGAGAAATAGAACTAAAACTAGTCACTAAACACTCAATCCATTTTGAATCAAAAATACTGCAACAGGAGATGCTATTTATCATATCCAATTAGAAAACTCAGCTGATATAATATCTGTTCAATTAGACTCAAAACAATTAACACACCCAATGACACAAAGCACTAAAGATAATTTGCCAGAAAGGCACCCAAGTGAATTATTGAAGTATATTGAAACAGAATTCAATAATGCACTAACCCGATTTATTAACACAAACCCAGAAGCTAGGCCATATATCCCCAAACAGAAATCGTCCCGTAAATTTTCACAGATAGTCCAACATTTGAATAATGAAATACTTCCGAAACATTTAATTAACAATTTAAGCTTTAACTCCATACATACTATAATATATACAGCCGCTTTCACAGCAGCCCTCTGCAATGGCACAAAATTTAATTTTAGTGAAAAAAATAGTACATGTAAAAATAAACCATCATGGCAAAAAAGAATTGAAAGAAAAATAGGGAAATATAGATTAGAAATAGGTAGACTTACACAGTACATATCAGGGAGTAGAAATCAGAGTATAGTCAAGACAGTCGATGAAATAAAACTTAAATACAAAACCCACACACAACATGAAGAACCTAATACAGAACCACAACACTTCTTAGACACACTTAAACAAAAATTAAATGCAACTTCAAATAGACTTAGAAGATACTTAACTTGCACAAAACGGAAACAACAAAACTACACATTCACTACCAATGAAAAACAATTCTACAGGAATCTAACAAACAGACATCAAAACAACACAGCACAATCAATTGGATCACCATCACTAGAAGATTTACAACAATTCTGGTCAAATATTTGGGAAACCCCAACGCAGCACAATATGGATGCGATGTGGATGCAAAGGGAAACAAACATACATATAGTACAAATGGATTTCGAAAATATCCCCTTAGATATTATCACTCAAATTATCAAGCGTACTCATAACTGGAAGGCCCCTGACACAGATAATATACACAATTACTGGTACAAAAACCTAACTTGCACTCAATCGCTCATCCACAAGCACATAAATCAGTTCATACAGTCACCAAGTACATTGCCGACATTTATAACACGTGAGTTACATATATGGTGCCAAAGGGATCGGACACCAAAAATCCAGCTAATTACAGACCAATAACTTGCCTACAAACAATATACAAAATAATTACTGGATGTATTAGTGCTATAATTTACGGACATGTAGACCAACACAAGATATTAGTAGAGCAACAGAAAGGATGTAGAAAAAATAGCCAAGGATGTAAAGAGCAACTAACAATAGACGCAATAGTTATGAAACAAGCACAGAATAGAAACGTCCACACTATGTACATAGATTTTAAAAAAGCATTCGACTCGGTCCCTCACAGCTGGTTACTCCATGTATTAAAACAATATAAAATTCATCCAACCCTCATAACGTTCTTGAGCTCTGCCATGGTTCAATGGAATACAAGATTAAAGTTGACCGCTAATAACAAATCATTAACTACGGAACCGATCAAAATCCGCCGGGGTATCTTTCAAGGGGATGCGTTGAGCCCATTGTGGTTCTGCCTGGCTTTAAACCCCCTATCAGAACTACTTAATGACACAAATATTGGATTCAAACTTAAGTGTAATATCACAGACCACACACTTTCACACTTAATGTACATGGATGATATCAAACTCTACGCATCAAACTATAGTGACCTTGAAACCCTGGCAGATATCACACAATCATTCTCTACCGACATTTGTATGGAATTTGGAGTTGATAAATGCAAAATACACTCAGTTATCCGCGGAAAAACACAACATAATACTTACACACACACCCGGGGGAGAAGCCAACTCCTACCGGGCGCGTCCCCAGGTGGCGGATAGGGGCATGCCACCCGCTTAGAGGGGCGGGTGGTACCGGAGAAATCCGGCGCGGACCAAATGGCTTGGATGGGGCCGCTCGTCTAGGCCTCGAGCCGAAGACGTTGCGGCCACCGGTGGTGGGACCGCTTGGTCCCACAACCGGATGATGGGTGCCGATTGCGGGACTGTGGTCGCAGACCCGCATTCGGCGGAGGGGTAGGCCGCGGCGGGAGAGGAGTGCCGGTATTTCGGTGCGCCGTTCTCCCTACCTTCCGCGGCCTAGACGGGGCCGCCACCGTTTGATGGCGGACGCGGTGGGGCTGCAGGGGAAGAGGAGTGTCGGTGTTTCGTTGCCGCTCTCCCTGTCCTCTGCAGCCGATTGGAGGTGGCCCACTTCGGTGGGCGGTGTTTGTGTGGTGTGGGGCTGCTCCGGGTACTTCTCTGATCAGCAGAGTGGACTTAGGAGCGGCCTCACTTTTTGGGTTGTAAGTCTTCCCATAATGGGGTTGTCCCGCTTGGGGCGGCCTCATGGTTGGTGGCTTCGGCCAACCGTCGGGGCGTCGCGGTTGTATGCGAGAGCGATCCCGTGGCGCCCCACATGGCGGCAGAGGGGGAAAGTTGGGTTTTAGTGGGTATGCCGGTCTCATTAGCCGGAGAGTCTCCACATAACCACCCCGGGGGAAGTCGGGTGGTATCCGTAATAGGATTTCCCAACTATATAAAAAAAAAAATACTTACACACTAGACACATGCGAACAAATAGATCCCATGGACGAAAATAGTACCTACAAATATCTAGGATTTCACCAAGCAAAACAAATAAAACAAAAACACACTAAATTAGAACTTACCAAGAAATTTAAGCTACGATTAAATCAGGTTCTGAAAACACAATTAAATGCACGGAACAACATTAAAGCCATAAACACTTTCGCAATACCAATCCTGTCTTACTCATTTGGCGTAATAAACTGGTCTCAAACCGACTTAACAAAATTACAACGAATAATTAACACTCATATGACCCATAGAAAACATCATCCTAAATCTTGCATCCAACGTCTTACTTTAACGCGCCAAAGTGGAGGAACAGGCTTAATTGATATCCGCAACCTACACAACAATCTGATAACCAAACTTCGTAACTACTTTCACACAAAAGCTGAAAATTCTGAGCTCCACAAATGCATAACTGAAATAGACAAGAAATATTCGCCGCTCAATTTACACGATAGAAACGTGCAATTTAATCAAAATACGGTTAGTAAGCAGCAGAAAATAGAAGCATGGTCTCAAAAATCACTTCACGGAAGACATCTAGCTGATCTAAGTCAAACATACGTCGACAAAGATGCGTCGAACGAATGGCTGCGGCGTGGAGAGCTCTTCCCGGAGACGGAGGCCTTTATGGTAGCCATTCAAGATCAGGTAATAGACACCCGTAACTACCAAGAATATATTATTAAAAGGCCCAACATGTTGACTGATTTATGTAGACGATGCCACTGTAGTTCTGAAAACTATTCAACACATTACTGGAGCCTGCAAGTCCATAGTCCAAACTGACTACAAGCATCGGCACGATCAAGTCGCTGCCATCATACATCAACAACTTGCACTTAAATATTCACTCATCACACAGACACAAAAAACACCTTACTATAAGTACACACCTCAAACTATTCTAGAATCTCCTAATTACCAACTTTACTGGGACCGTACAATCATTAACGACAAAACCACACACTATAACAGACCCGATATATTGCTTCTCGACAAAACTAACAACACCGTATTCTTTATAGATATTGCTATACCCAACACACACAATCTTGCACAAACATATTCTAGTAAAATAGCTAAATATACGGACCTATCCATAGAACTTAGGAGTCAATGGAAAGTGCAAACAGTAACCACAATACCAATAGTCCTATCAAACTACAGGTGTTATACCACACACTCTACATACTAGCCTGGAAACCTTAGGCCTCCACCGCTCAACTTATATACTTCTTCAAAAAGCCGCAATTTTAAATACATGCCGAATTGTAAGAAAATTCCTATCCTTATAGGTGTAACTTTCTTACAGTTTTGGATTTTTAACAGGATTGTACTCGCAGATTTAGTTATTACTATTATTTATTTATAATATTTTATTTATATAATTACATGGCTGATATCTATTTTAAATCACCGAAACATAAAAAAAAATCCACCCAGTTTTTGCTTGGCTATTTGCCCGCAATAATTGGTTATAGCTACCCTAGTCACCTAGGAGAACAAAATTGTAAAAATCATAATAATAATAATAAATATATGGTAAAATGGTATTCAAGTTTCATCCTTTGCTGCGAGATGTGCTTATGTCCCAACTGCATTATATTCTGTATGTCTTCGTCAACTTGTTCCCATTTTTTTAGTATGCTTTTTATGAAGTCGGTTTTTTTTTAATTTTTATAATTTATTTTTTATTTATAGCTTTTTAGTTTTGGCCAGTTAGATATTTGAAGTTTTATTTAATAATTTCTTATTCCAAATTACTTTACTCACTCACAATTGGTGCTTGAATCGTAGCTTATCATGGAACTAGATGGCGCTGTGTGTTAATGTCCCAACATATTTATTTTTTTTTTTTTATTATTTTAGTTTTTAATTATTTTATTATCTTATTCTCATGAAAAAAACATGTTATAATACAACCCAAAAAATTATTCATGATTAGAATTATTTAAAACTTGGTATTAATGCTCTTCAATACAATAAAATTAGATGTTTTTAGACATTATTCGAAATTAATCCACTATGGGGGTAAAATAGTGGATGACTTTTAGCGCGAGCAAAGCCGCGAGTTCTGCCAGCTTATAACAAATTTACACAATGAAAACTTTTTAACAAAAAAATAAAAACCGACTTCAAACAAAGGCACTAAAAAGTAAAAAAATAACTGATTGGTAGTTTTCATTTACTATACATACCTAATCAAATATTTTTCGAAGGTGGGCTTTGCTTTGTGTCGGCTGGCACCGACTTCGAAATCATTAGGTATAGGTTAGGGATGACATCCCCCCCAACGTGCGTTCACCTTGTCGTGGTGGGGGGGCTCAGTAGTAGTAGCGAAGCTAAGAAACGCACAGGGAGGTTGCCCACTTCGGTGGACGGTGGGAGGTGGCCCTCTTCGGGGGGCGGTGTACCTTGCGGGTTGCTCCTGGTACTTCTCTGATAGCAGAGTGGACCTTGGAGCAACCCCATGGTTGTGGTGGTCTGCTTTGGCAGACCTGCCGTCAGGGCGTCGTAGTTGAATGCGTAAGCGATCCTGCGACGCCTCATTAAGACGAGGGAAGGTTTTGTTGGGTTTTAGTGGGTAGTACTGGTTGTATTACGCCGGTGAGTCCCACACGTCGTGCGTAAATGCATTTCCCAACGTTAAAAAAAAAAATAGGTTAGGGATGACGTATGTATAGTAAATGAAAACTACCAATCCGTAAAACTCAAAGTATCTACTATTAGCCGTTGAAGAGTTCCACCTATACACCTTCTGGCCTTACCATCAGATCAGGTCAACAATACCGAACCACTGTACTATCAACGGAAATAGAAACACTTGCAAAGTTTCAAGTCAATATGATAATTAGAAGTAGGTTAAATTCATTAATAGCTATTTTTCCACCCTTAGGGGTAGTATTTTTTTTGAAATTTAAATGGACCAATCTGGAAGTATACACTTTCAAACAAAACAAAAATTGTCCAAATCGGTTAATAAATGACGGAGTTCTGAAGTAACAAACATAAAAAAATACAGCCGAATTGAGAACCTCCTCCTTTTTGAGGAAGTCGGTTGAAAAGGACTTACACAGGTTTTTTCATAATCACAATAGCGATGGTATCTACTATATAAGCTGGGATCCAATGTAGTAATAAGGAGTAAAAGTTGTATAAGAATTTTGAAGGAGTCAACCAGAACACGTGCTTCCACATGACTTGCATAAATACCGTTTGGTACATATTTACTTCCATATAATTCTTAAACGTGCCTGTAAACAAATAATATAAATGTGACAAATTCAAATATAACATTTATGTGTATCATTAGTGTTATGCTTACTTTTGGAAAATATTTAATAATACCCCTTGGAAACTGCATCATTTGTTTAATTGAATGCGCAATGCTTTAGAACTATCTGTTCCATTAGAAAAATATTTTTAAATGCATGAGCAACCTGGCCTAAAGGGTAGAAATTCTCAATCTACATAATTGAAATAAAAAAAAACTGCGTTAAAATATAACATTTTTGTTCTAAACGCCATAAATCTATTTACTGTTACCGATGCAAAAAGAAAAAAGGCCTAGATTTGAGAAAAACTGGAGAAAAAAAATCTGTGCGAATGATGTTTTGTTTAATGAGGAAACTCATTCACAAGCTTTTTTTCGATGGTGAAACATTTCTAGACACATTAACTGACAATGACCTATTATACGTCATTTTTCCAATTTGTAGAAGAGCATCTAGCCTCTGTCTATGAAAGTTTCGATGTGTGATTGTAGAAACGACAGACGTTTGGCAAACTAATCAAAAAGACTAGTTTTCCACAATTTTCATAGTTCTTACGTCTAGGCAGTTGACAGTTTTTTGGGAAATTCTTAATTACTTAAATTATAGATCCTGGCTGATGCATGTACCTTGAACAAGTAAAGAACTAACTACGAGTACACGCTGGAACATTTTCCTAATGAAAACCTTCTAGATCCCTATCCCATAAACTGCTACTGTCCTCTCTCAGAGATCATAATCTGTGATCTACGAGGTGAAAATCTTCAAGATCGAGCTCAAAACTCTTAGCAAAATATCTTGAGACTTATAGTCGTCCCAGAAGTTGAACCTAGACCCCTAGTACAATAATAAAATATTATGCAATGCAAAAATTATTAATCTTAAGTCTTACCCCAAGTAATAGGATTTTGCTCAGAAGATACATAATTGTATACAGTAGGCGAATTATCAACTGGAGAATGTTCATAATTTCCAGGATAATCTTTGGCGGTTTTCCAGGCTACTGCTATAATCCCATTTATTACATAGTCACCTGGGACCAGCTCCGCTATTGTTTGTGGGTTGCATCGCAAGGAATGTAAGAGGCCCAAACATGCTCCTAACACCACCTTAAATGATGAGTTAAAATAAATATGCTGGGATATTAACACACATCACCATCTAGTTCCATGGTAAGCTACGAGGCTTGTGTTATGGATACCAGGTATTTGCTACACTACATACTACTACTATAACTATTATACATATAAACACCCATGACTGGAGTACAAAGATTCGGGCTCATCACACAAACGAATGCCCCCAGCGGAATTTGAACCCGCGACCGCTGGTATAGTAAGTAGGGTCACCATAAACTGAGCCAAAGGTCATCAATAATCTTTATAGACTGAGAAGTACCGATAAAAATCATTTATAGTTAGAAAAAAATATTTTTGGCCTATTTGGGACTACAAAACAAGACATCAGACATTTGTTATTAGCTTTCCTTAGTTAGGCAATAATTGTCATAACCAAACCGAGAGAAACGTATCACGTTAAGGTGTACAATATGTTATGTAAATGTATGTGTATACTTACACCAGTAGGCCCATATACATTGTCGATCCATCCTGGCACAGGTTCACGCACCGTCGATATCACTGTAATTAAATATATATTGAGGCCTTTGTAGGTTTTCTTACGTACTTCTATTTTTATGAAACAATTATTAATTACACAGTAATAATTTATTTTTATCTTATTACTAGCGACTCACCCTCGCTCGTTCGGGTTCGTTCCTACTTCCGTTTTAATGTTTAGTATAGATTTCTCAGAGGTGAGATATTTTTCAGCAGTAAAAAGTATTCTAAATGTTGAACCGGATAACCAACCATCATACCAAATTTCATCAAAATCCCTCTATAGTAGTTTTTCCGTGATGCGGTCATATACAGATAGACAGACAAACAGACAGATAGACAGACATACATACAAAAAATTCTAAAAACTATATATGCGGCCTCTGTATCGATAATATGTAATGACAATAAGATTTCCAAGAAAATTATTAAATGTACAGTTTCTCCTTATTTACAATTTTATATGTATAGATAATAGAAAATATAGTGATATACAAATGTATACTATTTTTTCTAGTAATGCCCAAAGAAACAAACAGCGAACTGTATCCAGATGGTTAGATCAATCAAGATAATGACTATAAAAACATATTTGTAGAATAGATTTGTTTGAGGGTTTCGCTAGTGTAAAATAATATAGAGTAGGTGTTCAGCCCTTTTATCAACGTCCCGCTACTGGGCATAGGCCTCTCTTAAACGCGAGGGAGATCAGGTCATAGTTTCACCAAACTGGCCAAGTGCGAGTTGGTGGACTTCACATGCCTAGTATAGTATGTAATCTAGTTGAAAATTATTCACACGTGAGCATATTAGAGATGTGAAACCTGGAGTTTTGAACCCGCTTCACTTGGTTTCCCAAGTAAACACATTACTACGGCCTAATACTAATACTTGTATTGTATAATAACATTATTTATTTTATTTATAAGCCTCTCTGTTTCCATGACCAAGAATACATTTAAATTATTTTATATAACATTATGATTGATGATTCTAATAATTTGATTCAATAAATAATATTATTATTTTGACTTTATTTTTGATAAGTCCAAGTGCCTCCACTTTTTCCTATCTCTAGCCAATTCCATCCAGTCTGTGCCTATTATTTTAGTGATCTCATCGATCCAGCGCTCTTTTGGTCTGCTTCTTGCTCTTTTTCTACCTTTTGGACCCGCCCACTTAGTTGCCTGTTTGGTCCATCTTTCGTCAGAGGTTCTTGCCAGATGTCTCATCCATCTCCAGTTCTGACATCGCGCATGTTGTAGTGCATCTATTACTTTGGTCTTGAGCCTGATTTTATTGCTGTTTCACATTTCAATGAGTTTGATGCCCAAAATACTCCTTTCCATAGCTTTCTAGCATGAACGTATTCTTGACACCGTGTATTCGTTGAAAATCCAGGTTTGAGCGCCGTATTAGTAGTAGTTAGACAGAGCAATAAATTCGAGTCCAATACTTTTTTCTTTAATCTTAGTGGAAGTTTTTGATTTTAATATTTCTTTGTAGCTCCAGTACTTTTTCCAAGTCATGTTGATTTTCCGGTCTAGTTCGTCTTTGTGTCTCGTGTTTTTGAAAGAGATTAGTTTTCCTAAATAAATGTAGTTTTCTACATATTCAATGGGTGTTTGGTTTATTACTATAGCGTTCTATGCACCATTGGTGGCTAATTTTGTTTTCAAGGTGTTAAGTTGCAGACCAATACTTTTACTTTTCACATAGCTGTCCTAGCATTTCTTGTAGCTGACTCGAAGTATTTGCGAAGAGAACAATGTCGTCTGCAAACCTAAGGTTGCTAAGAAATTTCCCATCTATTTCGAGTCCTTTCCTGTCCCAGTCTATGTCTTTCATGATGTTTTGAAAGACTGCTATGAAAATCCTTGGTGATAGTGAATCCCCTTGTTTGACTCCTCTGTTAATGTTGAGGCCTTCCTCGCTGGACGCCGTAGCGAGTGGACGTGTGTCGACTGGTGTTAGTAATTTTAAATTGCATTTAATGTGATTGGTGTTTCACAGTTTAAATGTGTTTCCTTGTTACTCTTACGGCATTGACATTAGCTGATGAGACTAGTAGATGGCCCCAGAAAGGGATGTATATGTTCGCTCAATAACATTCGTAAAAATCTTAAGTTATTGGACTGTGATTTGAACCTGCTGCTCTGGAAGGAGGAGCCGAGCGCTTATACTTCTGCGCTGCCTCAGCGCTGACGACGATACTCTAAATAGCGTTAAGTTACGAGCGATTGACGTCTCTCGAGTGCGCTACGAACCTACGGTGCAATTGACTGTGCTACGACGCAGTGATACGTGCTACGCAAGCCACGCCTATAGTGTTATACGCTACGTGAAGACTAAATGAATGAGATCCGTGCCTTTTTATATAGAAACAGTTAAATGTTTTTTCACCTGGACATAAGCATATAAAATTTTCAATACTCAGAGTCTATAATATACATAGGGCATGGCAAATGTACAACGCACACCACCCCAAAAAAACCCAAAACACCACAAAATTTACCGGCTCACCAAACAATGTCGCAATCGGAACCTGACATCAACTTAGCGATTCAAATGAGTGAAAATGTTAACACAAGCAGGAATAAGCGTCTCCGCCATAATAATTCACCACAAACCGGACAGGTCTCGGCAGTAAACAGTGGCTTTTAACCTACGAGATTTACAAGATACTCTAGCTGAGTGGAAAACAGACCAAGATACATGTATTTCGAAAATGTTAGGTGAACAGACTGCCCTCATAACTAGCCTAATAACAGAAATAAAAGATATAAAAACTCAAAATGCCCAAATAAAAAAGTCAAATACGGAAATTTGCAATTCTAATGCTGAGATTGTGCAATCCATTTCTTTTATGAACAACAAATTTGAAGAAATGAAAAAAGAAATCGAAGAACTAAAAAAAGAACGACAAGAACAAAGAATTTACATAGAGAGCCTGGAAAGAAAGATAAATGACTTACAGCAGAAAACACGATCGTCGAGTGTTGAAATTCGCAATATACCGCAAAACGAATCGGAGACTAGTTCAAGCCTTATACAAACGGTTTGTAGCATTGGCAAAGTCGTCGGGGTACACATCCCTCCATCAGATTTCCGTGACATATATCGTTTACCTGGGAAGCCTAAAAACTCTGCTACTCCTCGCCCAATTATCGCCGAATTTACAACTGTGCAAACTAAACAAAAAGTAATTTCTTCTGTCCAGTCCTTCAACAAAACCAAAAAATCTAGGGATGACAAAATGAATACAGAAATCATCGGCATTGCGGGGAAGAGACAGCCAGTGTATATAACCGATAAATTATCTCCTAGCACTAAGAAGCTGTTCTTTATCGCACGAGAATTTGCCAGAAAAACAATTTCAAATTCTGTTGGGTTTCCAATGGTAATATCTTTCTAAGAAAGCAAGTGGGCGAAAAACAGATTCTAGTGAACAACGAAAAATGTCTCAATGACATCCTCCCTACCTTGTGACTAGTTAACGCAAAATCTTTTAATTTTCTCAAATTTCTATTTAAAGCATGTTTTACTTACATTTATATAAGAAAATTATATCCTACTTATTACTCTCATTATAAATTAAAAACAATACACTCAACAGTACACTACACGATAAAACTCCACTACTACCACAATTACTACAAGAACACACATATTCAAACATACACTATGCTTACTCTTATCTGTATATACAAATGCAATTCATTTTTACACAATCAAGTCAGTTACAATCATATTGTACCTACTATAAACGAACCCTGTGCTACATGTCTTGGATTCAAAACTTACGTAAATGGCTACTATAATTAATAATATAAACGAAGAACTCGATCACACCAGTGCAGACAGCGGTATCATTTGTTCTCCTGAGGACTGTAAGTACATATTACCACATCAAATAATAACATAAATATACTTCATACTAATATTCGTAGCGTAAACAAAAACTTTGATAGCCTTCAAACACTAATACATAGAACGAAAATCAATTTTGATATCGTTGTGCTTACTGAATGCTGGCTGAGCAAAGTATGTAACTGCCCCAATCTTAATGGTTTTCACTCATATGCGACTGCTAGGAACCTAAACAAAAATGACGGAATTATCATATACACTAAGACCGACTTAAACGCAACTGTAAGTGAACCAAATATTAATAATGCAAATTTTCTTATATGTAACATAGATAACAAATTAGCTGTGGTCTCAATCTATCGCTCGCCAGCATACCAAACCAAAGAAAACTTCGATAACTTCCTTATAAGCCTAAATAACGTCTACTCCGACCTGTCATCTTACCCAAACATCGCTCTCGTAGGTGACCTGAATATTGATATAAAGGAACTGTCTAGAAATGATCGTAGCATTGAATACCTTTTACTAAATGCATCTCATGGTCTAATTCCTACCCATTTGTTACCTACTCGTGAAAAAAATTGTCTCGACCACACACTTCTAAAGACCACTCTTCCAAGTACTACACTAGTTTTGGACTCACATATAACCGATCATAAGCCTACTATCCTAGCGGTATCCAATATTAGAACTGCACATAAGGCACAATGTACTGTATCTAAACTAAATTACGATGGAATCAAAAGCGACCTGGAAAACACAGATTTCAGTGACATTTACTCAACATCGGATCCAAATATTTTAATGAATCACATTATATCAATAATTAAAGCCATTATTGCTAAAAATACAAGACAAGTCACAATTCCAAGAAGAATGCGAACACTAAAAGCATGGATGACACCTGGACTATTAAAGTGTATCAGAAATCGCGATAAATTACACTCCAAATCAAGAAAGTTTCCTGATAATTTAACGCTCAAAGCCACATACACTCGATATCGGAATTTTTGCAACGGTCTGCTACGTAAGCTTAAACGAGCCCATGAAAGGAGTAAACTAGAGAAGGCAAAAGATAACACTAGAGCTCTTTGGAACGCAATTAAAGAAATTACAAACACAAAGAAGGTAAGCGTAAGTCCTTCAGAATTGTTAAAAATAATGGACAATCCCAGAGTGTCTATTAACGAGGTTTCCAAATATTTCAGTAACATAGGTCAAAATTTGGCATCCCAACTCCAATCAGCTAACGAAACCGGCCTAAATGATACAACCGCACAGTTTGATCCTACTCCCATGTGTTCGCTTCCTAACTCTCTTGCCTTGATGGCTGTAGACGAGTCCGAGGTCGAATCATACATTCTCCAATTACGCAGTGATTGTGCCGCAGGTTGGGATGGAATATCATCCTTGGTTCTAAAACTATGTTGTAAACAACTAACACCACCGCTGACATTCATTTTTAACAACTGCCTGCAACTGGGAGTTTTTCCAGAAGCCCTTAAGAGAGCTGTTGTACATCCAATTTACAAGAGTGGTAACAGAGACTGTGTCAGCAACTATAGACCGATATCAGTACTTTCCTCCCTCTCAAAACTACTTGAAAAATTTTTAAATAAGCGCCTAAGAGACTATTTGGACAGATTCAGAATTATAGCTGATAACCAATACGGTTTTCGCCCTGGTATCTCCACTGAAGATGCTGTACTGGATCTAACACAATATATAGCTGAAAATATGGATCACAAAGAGAAATGTCTTGGTATTTTTCTAGATCTGTCTAAGGCGTTTGACACAGTCTCTGTTCCCTTGCTAATCACGAAACTTGAGCGCCTCGGAGTCCGTGGTATGGCCTTGGATATTTTTAGAGATTATCTTACCAATCGCAAGCAAGTAGTAAAAATTGATTCCTACTTAAGCGACGAAAGGACTATTAATTACGGTGTACCTCAAGGGAGTATACTTGGTCCCATTCTATTCCAAATTTATGTAAACGACCTTTGTAAAATGACCCTCCCAATCTGTAAAATCTATGCATATGCTGATGACACTGCGATTATAGTTAAAGGTTCTACCTGGGAAGAAGTCAAGATAAAAGCTGAATATGCCCTCAAAAGTATCATGAAATGGTTGAAACTAAATCTTCTGACACTAAACATCAACAAAACTGCATACATCCCTTTCACTATTCGCCGCAGAAATAAACCTCCAAACTCATACTCAATAATTGCCCACACATGTGACGCACCGATAATACAATGTTCCTGTGCCCCTCTTACAAGAACTGACACTGTAAAGTATTTAGGCGTTCAAATTGATGATGGATTAAGGTGGTATGTTCATATAAACGCTCTCGTCACTAGAATAATGCGACTAATCCACACTTTTAAACTACTTAGGGAGTCATTTAACCTAGAGATTCTAAGAATGACCTACCTCGCTCTATGTCAATCGATCATTGGATACTGTATTGCTGCTTGGGGCGGTGCAAGTAAAGCAAGTCTTCTTAGGGTTGAGAGGGCACAGAGAGCTGTACTTAAAGTTATTTTGCGAAAACCCTATAAATACCCAACTTCCCAAGTCTATTCAGAAACTAACGTATTGACGGTCCGACAGCTCTTCGTGCTCATGTCGACTCTGAGAAGACACAAGAACGTTAGCCCATCAAATTCAAATAAACGAACAAACCTTCCACCAAATGTGCAACACAGAACCTCGTTTGCTAAAAACCAATTCTTTGTCCTAAGTGTACATATTTATAGAAACCTTCATAAAAAATTAAACATTATAGATTTAAATACCTACGACCTAAAACATAAACTTACGGACTGGCTTCTAAAACAGGATTACTCGAACACAGAATCACTGCTGATCTACTCCAGATAAGAACTACTTTTTTTCATATAATCACTACCCATTCACAACAAACTCTCTCTCTCTCACACACGCACACACACACACTCACGCACACACACACATTAACACACACACCCATCACAGGCACATACATATATACATATAGCACCAACCAACAGCTCAAAATGGCACACTCGCAAACTAAACAGATAATTTAATTCTGACAATATTTTGGGGGATTGGCACTGTATGCCGTAATACAGGTCTCCTAGTACGGCAGCAGAGACAACCGTATTATTTGTATTGATAGTCTAAATTGTTTGTTTCAAAATGTACTGTTCAATATGCTTTTCAACTACAATATGTATGTATTTTTGTGAAATAAAGTATTATTATTAAAAAAAAAATATGTATAGATATATAGATAAAGTTAATAAGTTTATTCAAGTTCACAAATTTCACTAGGAGATATAAAAATATTAGCTAATAACTACTATAAATAGTACATATATAATTTTCTTACATTTCTCATTAAGTTAAGCTGGTATTTCCTAAATCATGATTGCTTTCTACAAATTTAATAAAAATGAACGAATATATTAATATTGAATATTAAGAAATAGTTACAACCTACGAGTTTCTATCGCATAGCCAAAAAGCAGGTGTTATCTATACAGAGAATGTGGTTAACGTTTTATTTGACGGTCAACTAAGCACAAGTATCGATACTACTTTCAAATTTTTTTATACTTATCAGTGAAGTGTAAGTTATATTTTTAAATCAATCTTTAGTTTACTTGTTATGGTGGCGCTTTATTGCGTGTCATTAATTTGAGTATATGTAAACACGTAAAATTTTAAGATAAATCTCAACATTTGTTTTAAATATTTGGTAAAATAAAAAATAGCACCAAATTTCTAGGTAAAATTATATAATTTGAAAATAAGACTATTCATGCAGAAGTAATTAAAACGTATACGTAAAAAAAAAAAATCTGGGCCTAGCCTGCCTTTACACGGCTTTTACTTTTTCTGTATAAATCTTTAATTATGTTGATGTAAATAGATGGTAGGTTCTGTTGTTCCAATGCATCCCAGATACTCTCGTGTGAGACGGAATCAAAGGCTTTATAGTCGACAAAGGCAAGATATAGAGTTTTATTAAATTCTATGTTTTTTTTCTACTATTTGTTCGAGGGTGTGGATGTGGTCGATAGTAGAGTAACCTGGTCGAAAACCTGCCTGCTCGACTGGGTGTTCCTTCTCTATAGTTGGTGCTATTCTTTTCTCAAGGCACATTGCAAAGAGTTTATATAAAGTTGGAAGCAGACTGATTGGTCGGTAATTGTTAATATCCGCCGGGTCTCCTTTTTTGTATAAGAGAATTATCTGTAACTTTTTCCAGTTTTTAGGTATTTCTTGCCTTTCGAATATTTTGTTCTCTATTAAGAGGTGTCGTTCTTGTTTTAAAGCTTCATTAGGAATGTTGTCTGCGCCTGGGCTTTTCAGTTCTTTCAATTTTTCTAATTTCATCATTATTTCTTCTCTATTAAAAGGTGCGATTGCTGTATTCCCGGGTACTCTTTTCTTGAGTTTTTGTTTTGGAAGTACAATAATTGGCTTCATACAATTTCCTATAAAAGTCTGAGGCTATGTTTACTAATTCCTTCCTAGTTTGGTATTTCTATGAGGTTTTTTGTGTTTTCACTGTCGGTATCCATTTCTTCTCTATGTTTAATTCTTTATAGGCTCTTTTACACTACTGTATTTTGTAGATGTTTTTCAAATATTTCATTTCTGTAATTTTCGTAGACTTTTTTTAGCATTTTATTATTAGTTTTGTATAGATATGTAAGTTCTTTTTTTTCTTCGTTGTTCTTCGAAGTCTTGTTTTGTACAGTTGTACGTCTTTTTACTGAGCTTTTAGTTTCATATGATAGTATTTCTTTTTTCTTTTTGATGTAGGTGAGAGCGTTTAGGCTTTCCTGTATTGATGACTCTATTTAGGAGTAAAAGGAGTATAATATACATAATATGTTATAATTACCTATGGAAGGTCTAATTATGGCAGCCGGGAGTCCTTGAGAATGTTTCTGGATGATGTTTTCCGCTGCCGATTTCGTATAAACGTATGTGTTGGGGTGATCACCTATTAATCTTAGAAAAGCAAAATATATTTTAACTAGTTTTATCAAATTTTTAGTCCACTTAATCTATTATATACATAAAATGCTTTTTTATGACTGACTGATCGATAAGCACAGCCTAAACCGCTGGCCGTAGAAACCTGAAATTTCGAGAACATATTCCTTATACAATGTAGGCATACGCTAAGAAAGGATTTTTCGAAATTCATCCCCTAAGGGGGTAAAACAGGGGATAAAAGATTGTATGAAACTCTGTTACATATTCTAAATGCGCAATGCACAAATGCGAAAGTGGAATTTAGTTTTAAAATAAGGAATATATGTATTAGATTTTTTCGAAATTCATCCTCATCATCATTAAGAGGGGGTGATAAAGTTTATATGCGCAAACAATTATTTATGATCAGAATTACTTGAAACTTGGTATCAATGCTCTCCAATACAATTAAATAAATACATGTTTTAGCAATTTTCGAAATTCATTCCATAAGGGTTACCCCCTGGAACAGACGGTGCCTACCCACAATGTATATCACTTTTGAGACGTCTATGACTTTGTCTCTCCCGTAACCATGATTGCTGTAAAGCATTCGAAACATCGGGAACCGAAAGTCAAAATATATCCGCGAAATAATCCGAAAAGATAGTTTTATTTAAAATGTCAAATATTCGCCTAAATCTAAGAAAGTATTAAATATATAACGGCTAGAAGTAGTAGTAGTTAAAATTCGTCGCTAGACTAAGTACTATTAGACTACTAACCCACGCGTCACCTTCTTTAAAGTATTCTCGTCTATATTCTCAACCAGGTCAATGAGCTTCTCTCCAGAGAGGTTGCTGTCGTAGAACTTCTCGTCGATCTCGCTCAAGTGGCAGTTACTGTCGAAATGGGAATAATTAATGGAGTTTTTCAAATCCTGTTGATTTCAGATAAGCATGTTATGTTAGTGCCAAGATTTATGTTAGCCAGTTCGGGCCATATATTCCTATAATCACACCACTATTTACTGTTAGTACTCCTACTACGAATATATGCTCAATAGATTTTACTAAAATATTCTTAACTAGTGACTTACCGTTGCTTCACTCGGATGTGTTTCTCGATGAAAGTTTTACTGCTAACTAGTGACTTCCCCTCGATAATCTAAGCTTGAAATGTTTAAGAACGTAAACATCCAAACTTTTTTTTGGACATTACCTTCGCAGGCGTATACAAAATTACCCACCAGAGTTTCATCACAATCGGATCAATGGCTTATAGAGATTAGTCCATATCATAGACTATTTGTGTACAAAAATTCTATCAAATCGGTCCAGCTGTATCAGCTTGAAGGTAACAAACATACATATATCATACATTTTCGATTTACAATAGTAGTGGGATATTATTATGTAATGTAGAAACAATGTAATGTACCTGTAAGCGGTTGAAATATACACAAGTGCACGTAGTTTGGTACATGCACGTGCTAGCTGTAGCATATCTCTCGTCCCTCGCACGTTGATCTCCACAGCTGTCTTTAACGCTTCATCTAAGCGAACTGTTGCGGCAGAGTGAAAAATGAACTCGACCTGGAAAATACATAAACTAGCGCTCGGGTGCATCCCTATAGGGGTATCTCGAAGATAAGTATGTAAAACTCGCTTTTTTTATGTCTTAACTATATTTTAGAATAAGAACTTAAACTCTCAATTAGTTTAAAAAAGAAAAAATAAATAAAAAGAAAAAAAGAAGAAAAAGAAGATTTATTAAGATTTATACATGCATTAAGGTAATCTTAAGCTAAAAGAAAGTAATTTAAAAAAATTAAACCGACTTCAAAAAATATACTAAAAAGTAAAAAATAACTGAATGTGGCTTTTCATTTGTGGTAGTCTGAAAAGTTTCCGACTTTAACATGGAGATGGCAGCACTCGTGAACAAAAACTAGGTTATGTAATTGCGCATCATTTGACAGGTATATTTCAGCCATTTTGGACGCGCAGTTTTTGATGGACAATCATTTCACTAAGTCAATTTGAGTGTTTTTGTGAAAATGGACACATCGGGTGTCGTCCTCTCACAGCTTGGAAGACGACGAACGTTTGGGATGTTCAAAAACAGCAACGACTGACTAGCATCGCTAAATTTCACCGAATGGTGTTAAACAACCGTAGAATTAAAGTGAGAAAACAGCAGAGGTTATGAGTATATCTTAAGAACGAGTTTCTCACCTATTGAAACAAGATTTAGGCATGAGAAAATTGTCTGCGCGTTTGGTGCTGCGTTTTCTTACGTTAGACCAAAAATGTGTACGAATACACATTTCCAACGCTTTGTTGGCGGAGTTTAGACGCAATAAATCAGAGTTTTGGCGCCGATTTAATTAGTGTAGGTGAAACTTGGATTCACCGTTATACACCCGAAATAAAAATATAGTCAAAACAGTGGACTGCGAAGGGAAAATCAGCTCCAAAAAAGCCAAAACCTGTTATTCTGGCTGGGAAAGTCATGGCGACTATTCTTTGGGATCTTCATCTACCGAAATGAAATCTTTTGCTTTCGGACAGGATTTATTCGAATTCTTTCTCTTACCTACTACTTTGATCGCCTTTTACGTACGAACACTACGTGGACGGCCAGATCTTTTTTTTGTCACAAACAGAGGAGATATCATTGTACCTATCAATAGCCTGGTACACAAACTTTTGACTAATACCAAGCGTATGGAGAATTTTAAAAATTGTATTTGGCTCCAAACTTTTTTTTTTTTAACGGTGGGAAATGCATTTACGCACGACGTGTGGGACTCACCGGCGTAATACAGCCAGTACTACCCA
Source organism: Brenthis daphne (assembly GCA_947093115.1). Classification (NCBI taxonomy): domain Eukaryota; kingdom Metazoa; phylum Arthropoda; class Insecta; order Lepidoptera; family Nymphalidae; genus Brenthis; species Brenthis daphne. The sequence goes on along the minus strand of OX352478.1, from coordinate 5,035,679 downwards.
CTAAAACCCAACAAAACCTTCCCCCGTCTTAATGGGGCGTCGCAGGATCGCTTACGCATTAAACTACGACGCCCCGACGGCAGGTCTGCCGAAGCAGACAACCACAACCATGGGGTTGCTCTGCTATCAGAGAAGTACCAGGAGCAACCCGCATGGTACACCGCCCCCCGAAGAGAGCCACCTCCCACCGCCCACCGAAGTGGGCAACCTCCCTGTGCGTTTCTTAGCTTCGCGCCCGGTTGGATTGCCGGGCACTACTGAGCCCCCCCACCACGACAAGGTGAACGCACGTTGGGGGGGGATTTGGCTCCATACCTACTTTGTGTAATGCAATCATAGCGATTCGGTACTTTTTATCACCCCACTCCATTTTAATATAAAAAAATATTTTACAATGTATTGGCGCGACAATGAGAGAACACAATAAACATTCATATAAAAATGACGGATTCCAAATTCAAATATAATTATTTGTTTATTTTTAATTGTAACAGTATTTATGGCCAGACTATGTACTTTCGAGGTGGTCAGTGCCAGCCGACGTTTTTAATTTTTTACTTCGTTTATTTATTTTTTTGAAGTCGACAATTTTTTTTAAATTACGTTTCAATTTCGTAATTTTAAGTTTTAAGTAAAAACTGAAATGTGAAAATTTTGCAGTTCCAATAACAATGTTGAATGTGTTATCACGTCCAGGTAAATATCTAGGAAATTAATTAAAATTCTAAGAAATCTATTTTAAATTTAACAGTCGTGAAGGGATTAAATACATACGTGTAGAATTGATTACTTCCTTCTTTTTGAAGCTTTTCCGGCGAATTGAAAACAAGTTATTATATTGCAAAAATAACGTCCGAGTATATGTACAATGGCTAACAAACCTATGGTTTTACGTGCTCTCCGAGGTATCGGGATTGGGGATACGGACCGCCAACTTCCCAACTCCAGGTTCTTACTGAAAATTTGTTAACTCAGTAACTATACTTAACCCGACCCAGGACTCGAATCCAGGATTTTCGAATCTGCAGCCGTGCATGCCGTCAATAGACCAACGAGATAGTTATCCAATAGACCAACGAGACAGTTAATTATATTTACCTCTTGTATAATCTTGCCGCGATCTGCATCACTCATGCCTAGATTGATTTGACCCATATCACCTTCAATAATACCGATTTTTTGCATAAAATCTGGGTTTTCTTTTCTTAACTTATCGTATAGCTGTAGAATATGAAATATCAGTTCAAAAATAAAAAAGTAGTTACCAATCGTTTAATTATTATTTTTTTGCAAAACAAACATTATTTAATGGGATGGATAAATTAATGTACGAAGCGGTTAACGGCTTCATATAATAAACTTAGGTTATATATAAAGGTACAAAACATAAACAATATGTTTGTAATATACATATTTTAACATCGAAATCTATACTTATAATAAAATTGTAACGAAGCCAAATAATAAATATTTTATAAATATTAAATATTTTTTATAAAATTAAATATTTTTTGGAAAATCTTATTGAAATAGATGTTATTATCGATACAGAGGCCGAATCTATAGTTTTTAGAATTTTTGTCTTTTGTCTCTTGTGAATAGCCGGTTAAATACTAATAGTATCTATGTATATAAACTTTATAAGATATTTCAAAATATTTAATATTTACTTTGACATGTCCTAAAAATAATCAAAAAATATAAATAAATAAAAGTAACAAAATATTTTGCGTCATTAATATATTGCACACCGCATCTAGTTCCATGCTTAGCTACGAGATCTGTGTTATGGATACCAGATAGATGATACATACATATAAGTATAACTTAAAATATTATATAAGTACCAATGACTGTCCATCGTGCATGTTCATCACACAAATGAATGCCACCAGCGGGACTCGAACCAGTCAATACAAACTGAGCCAAACCTGTCGTCAAACTTACCAAATCTTCAAACTGCTCTTGCAATCTTTCCATTGCATCTTGATTTTTCTTCGCTCTCGTTAATAGATATAGCTTTTTTATATTAGGGCAGGATCTGTAAATAAAAACGTAAATAGTTACCTTTTAAACATGCTCGCCCACGCCTGCAGATCTCTTTTCTCCTGCTGATGACTCTTTTTAATCATGACTCTCTTTTGTACCTTTTACTCTTTTTTCCTTTTACTTACCTTAAAAACTTTTCAATTAACAGTTTTCCAAGAAATCCTGTACCGCCAGTCAAGAATATTGTCGAGCCAGAAAACATCTTCTGTATCTGAGATTCTTCTGAGCCTTCCGCTATGTGTGAATGGTCCTCAATCTTCATGTCTGTTTGTTCATTTAACGCCATCTTCTATACAATTACAAATAATTAATAGTCCGTATCTACAAGTACCTGGTTTCTAATTAAGTTCCTTAAGGTTAAACCGTTACATGCACTTAAAAACTCACACTAACTGACTTTGTTGCACAGCCTGTGGTCAGATTCTAGAACTTAAAGTTTATATTAATCAAGAATCTAGACCGATGAACATAAAAGAAAAAATATATAATGAAAGAAAAAAACTGAGTGTAAGCAGTGACCTAAGCAAATATTTCAGCCAAATAAATGTATTATGTGATTGAATTACAACGTTCGGCTTTATCATTTATGCAAATAACTGTAACATTGTCTAGGGGCATTTACATACAAAAAAACTCTGATATATCAAAGTCGAGACACCTTGAATACATAATAAATTAGTATTTCCGCTCATGTAGCTTATACATAACTAGCGACAAACCCTAGCTTCGCTCGGGAGTTTACGATTTAATTCTTTCAAACGGAACCTTATTTTTTTCTAAAGTAAAATTAGCTTAAGTTACTCATTATAATATCTACTACTTAAGTTACTCATTATATAAAATGAATGCCACCAGCGGGACTCGAACCCGCGAACGCTGGCACAGCAAGTACAAACACACTACAAACTGAGCGAAACGTGCCGTCAACTGCTTTCCGAGCCAAAGTATCTTCCTCGAGCAACGACTACACTGACTATCATTAAATTAAATCCCATCAAAAACACAAATGTGAAAATGGGAGCCAAGTTCAATATTAAGAATGTGCGTGGTTGTCAACTTCACCGACAAAAGAATTGAGATCAATGAAAGAGAAATGGGTGGCTAAGTTCTGTAGATAATCCTGATTTTTTTTCATAAGAACATTCTAAAACACAATTTCTTGTTTTTTCTGCTACAAAAGTGCTTGCTATTTACAAATAGAACTTCTTCAATTTGAACAGTCGAATTATTTACACAGAGTAGAAAACTTAGGATAAATTGAAATTGAAATTGAATGTTTTACTCATTCACTTTAAGCGTTACTTCACTTTAAGCATTCGAAACGTTGGGAACCAAAAATCAAAATAAATCCGCGAAATAATCTATATGTACGTTTTAACGGTTATTATGGCATAGATAGACTGTATATTATGTATTATATATACATAGGTACAAAATAAACAGTTTTGAACTTTTTGATTTTCCAGCAGTTTTTTTTAGATTTCCTCTATTTTTTTATACTTAAACCACCCCTGACACACTCCCAACAAAACAAAGAAAGAATTACTCAAATTGATTCAACTGTTTTTGAATTTTAGCGAGACTAACCAACGGTAATAGATTTTTATATATATGGAAGATATTATTATGTATACCAATGCTAGGGAAATTACCTATCGCTTTGTCCATTTACATTCTTCCGTTAAGGTGAAATAACACTGCCAATAAATAAAAAAACAAGCAGTTGTACGTAAAATAACGAAGCGTATAGGCTAATTGGGGATACCACATAAAACCTAAGTAATTGTTAGACGAATAAATTGAAAATTCTAGATTTTGCGAATTGTAAATATTTCCTCAACTTGACCGTTGTAACTCCTGAACTATTAGTCTGATCGATCGAAAAATGTTTAAAACAAAAGTTGCAGAAAATTTGATGCTTTATAATTTTTGTAATGACTTAGATGACGCTGGAGAAAAGATATTCTCGAAAAACTGGTTTTTGGTACCTTTTCCCAATATGGTGGCGCGAGCGGCAGTCGCTCAAGGACGCAAATTCGGAAAATTAATTAAGACACCAAACTGTAACGCTCTGACCATGAACGAATTAACCACAATTCGTCCATGGCTCTGACAAATAAAAGTCAGTATCTGCCAGAATCTACCTAGTGACTGGATTAATAGTAGATTATTGCATAATTGAGTTCATTTTTTAAACACACTGTACAATTAATATAGAAAATGGTGTTCTATATAGAGGTTGTTTTTGTTTTAAGTTTTTAAATTATAAGGTGTTTGATTTTATATTAAAAAAGAAATTGTTCATATCTACATATATTTTAATGTAACAGGAAATGTAATATGTACATTCACATGTTGATTTATTAAAAACGTTTAAAATTATCTAATACCAGCGACTCACCCTCGCGTCGCTCGGATTCGTCCCTAGGTATGTTTTAATTTTTTTGAGCGTAACCCTATTTCTTTTTCTAAAATAAAAGTAGCCTATGTTACTCCCTATAACATCAGCTATCTTACAGTGAAAGTCCCGTCAAAATCAGTCCAGCCGTTACAGAGATTATCCGGAAGAAACAGACAGACAGACAAAAATAAAAAAGATGAGTTTTTACCGTATAATTTTAATATGCATTGGTTCATTGGTTGGGTTTAAAGCTACAGCTTACAGCAAGTGTCAAAGTATCGTCCCATCGGACTTTGAGAGTAAAAGGAATGGAGTGCACGTGACTGCGCGCACACTGACATATACTACTGACATATAACATCTCCTGCGCAGTTGGCTAGTCTCAATAAGATTGGCCGCCGTGGCCGGAATCGGTCGAGGGGACATAAATATAAAAATAAACTCTAAGGATAGTAATTAAAAAAATGTCTTTTATTGAGTAGTTAAAAGAACTGATCGCTCTAACGATCAGAGACAGCAAGTACAAGTGTTAGTTGACTGACAGACTAATTTTAATGTTACAAAAAAACATTAGTTAAAAATTACAAGACCACTACTTTAAACAATTTCATTAAAAACCACATAAGTTTTAATAATCCAAAGACATTAAGAGAGACCAAGAAATAATGAGCCAACACCAATTTGAAATACTTCTTTTTGGCCTGAGGGATCGTTTCTAAGGGATCTTTTAACAAATATAAGCGGATCCCTTTTAGATAATCCTCAAAATATTCATCCCACTTGAAGCTCCCTATGTCAAAATTAAATATATGTTTGTCCGCGTCATCTAGCTCCTTTAGTAGGTTTAGAGTGTTTTTGTTATGAAACTTCCATTCCCTGATGGCGAAAAAGCTTAAAACTTCTAAGAACTTTCCGACCTTTTTGTAAGTTTTTTTTAATCTGTAAAATAAATAATTATCTCTATTATATAGGATCTCCTCAAAAACAAAAAAGTATTCGTTGAAATAATTGTCAATAGATGGCGGTGTATATATGAATTTGTTATAGATGTTTATGTATGTTTCATCCTTGCTGCGAGATGTGCTTATGTCCCAACTGCATTATATTGTGTATGATTCTTCGTCAACTTGTTCCCATCTTTCCCCTTCCCCCCTCGTTTCGGTAGAGAGTAGACGTGAATTATGTTGCGTATTTAATAAAATAATTATATGTAAATAATTTAATTTTAACAAAATAATATACGTTTAAATAATAGGACTGCATAAAACCAAGAGAGGTTGATTCAAGTGCTCTTGAAATTAAAAATATTGGGAGAGGAAAAAATAGAACGTAAAAAATATTTACAAAGCTTAGAAAATAGGATCGAGAGTTTGGAAAGAAGCTCGAGAGCTTCTTCTACTCGTATTTAGATAAAGAATATACCGTACGATACTAAAGAATCGAAGTAATAGTATAAAAAAATGTTTTAAAAGACAACAAAATCGAAAGTGCATCATATTACAAGACTTCCGCGATAAACAATAGCATTCCCAAGGAGGGTTGACGTCAGGCAGGTTTTAAAATTCTCTTGCAAAAAAAGCAATCAGAGATAATGCGCCACAAAATTCAATGTCTCTTTATTTTACAGATGAACATGAAGTTATGACGATTATCGCAGGACTAATAATAATAACTATAAAGCCTTTTAAACGGACAATATATATATATATATATATATATATATGTATATATATATATATATATATATATACGACATACGTTAATATTATGTTTCTTACACTACTGCACTGTTTTTTTTACATAATTAAAATTATTCGCGTATTTGGTGTCTCTTTACTTTTTGTAAGTCCGTTTGCCAGTTGGCAAAGGTTTCCTCCAACCTACTCCACTCTGATCTCTCTCTGGCTACTCTACTCTATGTTATGCGTGCAACGTCACTGATATCATCGTCCCACCTTTTTTGCTGTCTACCTCTTTTCCTTTTACCTTTCCTTGGGTGCCATTGTGTAACTATTTTGCTCCATTTGTCCTTTCCTCTGATCATGTGTCTCGACCACTTCCATTTTAGCCTTTTTATTTTTAGGGTTACGTTCTGTATCTTGGTCTTTTTCCTAATGTTGAGATGTTTTATTCTATCATCTCTCTTTACTACAAGCATGCTTCTCTCCATTGTTCGTTGGCAAATGGCAATTCTATTGGTTGTGTTTTCTGTTATGGCACATGTGTGGCTTCCATACATTAAGATTGATAGAATGCAGACATTGAATGATTGGCTCTTTATTGTTATATTTAGGTTTTTGTTTTTCATTGCTTCCCTTAGGCCCCAATACCTTTCCAACTGTTTGCTATCCTTCTTTCGATTTCTTTGTTTATGTTATCAGCTGTCCGAGGTATATGTATTCTTCAACGTAACTAATTTGTGACTCGCCTACATTGATACTGCTTTTACTTCCATTGGTCATTACTTTTGTTTTATCGGGATTTATTTTTAGTCCTACTTTTTCACTCTCAGATGCTAGTTCGTATCGTATCGCAGGACTAAAAAACAATAAATCCCCTGGTATTGACAATATCCCTCGTCAATCTTAAAAATATTTACGTTGGGGCCTACTTTATTTTTAATATACATTAATGAACTCTGTCGGGTAACATTACAGAATGCTAATATTATAATGTATGCAGACGATAGAGCTATCTTGTTTCGAGGTAAAAATTGGGATGAGGTTCGCAGACTCACTGAAACAGGCTTATGCACCATAACAACTTGGCTCGAGGATAGTTTACTTTCTCTGAATACGAGCAAAATGAAATTTCTTTGCTTCAGCAAAACTAGTCGTGGACATCCCACAAACTTTCAAATACGCATACACACACATCCTCGTAATCGTGGATTTTTCATGGGAAGTCTTAATTGTAGTTGTAAAGTCCTAACAAGAATAAATAATATAAAATATTTGGGCGTCGTTATTGATGATAAACTAAATGAATACAAGCATACAACCAAACCCACTCACTCAAACGCACACACCACACGCACACACACACAAACTCATACACACACATACAGACTTTTTTCTGTGTCTTGTAAGTTAGAAGTATTTTTTTTAATTTTTAATTTTTTTCTTTCTTTTTTGTTTATATTAACTTACCTTATTATAACTCTCACTTATTTAATACAATCACAATTTATATTGTAAGAATTTACATTTTATTCAGCCCTTTTTAACGTCCCACTACTGAGCACGGACCTCCCTTCAATAAGAGGGGCCATAGTCCACCACGCTAGCCAGGTATGGGTTGACGGACTTCACATGTCTTTCGAAAACCTGTTAAGTTCTGTCAGACATGGAGATTTCCTCACGATGCTTTCCTACACCGTAAGGCAAGTGGTAATCATGTTAGAAATGATTCGCACATGAAAATATCAGAGGAGCAAGACCTGGGATTGAACCCGCTTCACTCGGTTTCCCAAGTGCGTTACCACTGGGCTACCACTACTTAAATTTTACATTATGACACCTTTAACTTTCAGCATTACTTCAACACACTCCAGAAAATACATAGTGCCTTTCTTTTTACAAAATACCTCTCTTATACCTTACAATTTTTCCACTACCGCATTTTTAAATTAAAGGGTCATATGTTTTGACTTTATTTTAAGAATCATAATTTACACTAAATTCAGTTTGTGGTGCTGCCATCTCTACAAGCTTGGCAGGAAATAAGTAATTCTTCATCTGACTCTAAATAATATAGAGAAAGATCCCAGGGCCGCCAGATGTCACTTATTTTCTGACGAACGAAATGTGGACGATTGGGTAGTGTTAGTATGTACTAAGATCGCATGCGTACCTGCTAACATGGTTCGACGGCCAATTTCCATGTATCAGGTAATCAAGGTACCTCAAAAGATTACTTACCTCACGTACATTCTTCAAGCTGATTTTGACATATATTTTAGACAATATCGTTAAAAATAAGTCGTCAATACTCCCAGACACTTTCAGGACCCAAAAATAATTACTTAACTTTACGTAAATTCTGATGCTCCATTTTTATATATGAGGCATCCTGCCCACAGAGTCATTAAAATTGAGTTTAGGGGATTGGCCCCTTGGATCGGTTTGTCTTCTTGTAAAAGGTTTTATAATAGTTGTCTGGCGAACATAATAATTCAACTGCTTTAGTGATGTAGTGGCTAGCATGTACGGCTGCACACCCGGAGGTCCTGGGTTCGAATCCCGGGTCAGGCCAAGATTAATTATTTATAACAAGCCTCAGTAACAGCCCAGAGTTGGGAAGTTGGCGGTGTTTAATCCCCGTGCCTCGAAGAGCACGTAAAGCCGTCGGTCCTGCGCCTTAACTCTCACCGGTCGTGTTGAACAGTCGTCCCACCGGAGTATGAGAGTGATAGGAATAGAGAGTGCACCTGTGTTTGCGCGTAAACTTGTGCACTATAATATCTCCTGCGCAGTTGGCTAGTCTCAATGAGATTGGCCGCCATGGCCGGAATGGGTCAGGAGAACATCATCATACATCCTAAGATAGTTGTCAAAACATTTCCGGAGAGGCATCGAAATTACTAGAAGTTTTGATATATACATAAGAAAAATTAATCGTAAATTGCCGTGTGTAAGAGAGAGAGAGAGAGGAACAAAACATTCGAGAAAGGCATCGAAATTACTAGAAGTTTTGAAATTTTCGTATACTAGAATGTTCTTTGTTTATGCATATAAAAAGGTCGGCAGTTTGTCGAGAGATCAGTTGAATTTCGAGGATAAGTGAAAACTGAGAAGAAGTATGGAAAAGTGAAAAGTGAAGCAAAGTGGAGTGAAGTTATAGTGTAAGTGGTGAATTTTTTTTGACATTAACCCGCAACACCATCTAGTTCCATGGTAAGCTACGAGGCTTGTGTTATGGCCAGATAGTTGATACATTATACATATATAATTTTAAATACATGCATATTATAAATATAAATACCCATGACTGGAGTACAAACATCCATGCTCATCACACAAATGAATACCCCCAGCGGGAGTCGAAACCGCGACCGCTGGCGCAGCAAGTAGGGTCACTCCAAACTGAGCCAAACGTGTCGTCAATTAGTGTTCAGTGACTGAGTTTAACCAGAACTGTGTATATACTGCGCGTGTTAGTGAATCTCCATAAGTCACTCTTGTTAACCAAGAACAATAAAACATCAATAGTGCGAAAGACGGGTTTTAATTTCCGATTCTCAAACTCATAGAACGTAACAATATATACTTACTGGACAAACACAAAACCCTCCTCTGGGCTTCGCCGTATAGACCAGAGTCGATAATTTTTGAAACCAAAAAAAATGATAGTAGGATGCAATCCATTAGAAAGAAGGGGAATTATAAATACGTATAGTATGTATAAATATATAAAAAATATGTATAGTATAGAATTTTAATATATTTATAATATATTTTTTATACATTTTGACATTTATTTCTTTAATATTTTATTTTCATGGGGGTATACTCACGATAAAATAGTGAAGGCATTATTAATTCGATTTTGTCTTTTCAGATTATCAGTATGGATGAATCTGTTTGTATCATCTGCAATAAGGCAGATGATAAGCAAGTGTATGAAATAAAAAAGGTTTTTTGTTTTTTGCATTTTCTCAGAAGATTTACTATAGTAACATATATTTTTTTTCACCATCGGAAAGTAGACATTTCAACAAACAGAAAACACACCAACTTTTTGAAAAAAGCTGATATTTTGACGGGTGAATTTTCGATTGAAAATTAGGGTGCTTTTTCGATATTAATTCAAAATAAGGTGAAAAAATAAATATTTTTAATCAAATAAATTACAGCATATTTGGGACATAAAAAGGTAAGTTTTCACCAAATTTCGTTAAAACAAAAACATTTTTGTAAAAGATAAAAATAAAACACCAAAAACTTGGTTTTTTGAATTTTTCACATAAATTTTGAGGTTATGTGAAAAAAGTGTAAATACAAAAGTTTTAGATCTTTTTATTACCTACAACTTTGCCATTTCATTTTTTTCGATAGAACTTTTAGTTTTGCCGGAAATCGAGAAAAACCATTTTTTACCCTTAAAAGCTCCCCCCCACCCCCTTCCCGACCTCAGATCGCCCGTAAATTATTTTTCCTTTCATTTTTATAATATTACCCTCCTTTTCTAATGGGTTGCATCCTACTATTATTTTTTTCACTTTTTATTATTTTTAAAGGCTTCTACCCTGGTCTAGTAGTCATAAAATAGTTTGACAGTTTACTGACCAACAAAAATTAAATAAATTTATAATAAATTGACACAAAAAAGACTTACACAGGCTTTTTCCTAATCGTAATAGCGATGATATCCACTATATAAGCTGGGATCCAATGTAGTAATAAGCAGTAAAAGTTGTATAAGTATTTTGAAGGTGTCACCCAGAGCACGAACTTCCAAATGACTTGCGTGAACACCGTTTGGTATCTATATACTTTTACACTGTACATGAACTTGCCTGTAAACAAATAATATTGTATGTATTCTATTCAGCCCTTTTTAACATCCCACTGCTGGGGGTGGGCCTCCCTTCAGTACGAGGGGAATCAGGCCATAGTCCACCACGCTGGGCAAGTGCGGGTTGGCGGACTTCACATGTCTTTTGAAAAGTTGCTAGGTTTTCTCAGACATGTAGGTTTCCTAATGATGTTTTCCTTCACCAATCATGTTGGAAATGATTCACACATGAAAATATCAGAGGTGAGAGACCTGGGATTGACCTCGCTTCACTCAGTTTCCCAAGCGAGCGCGTTACCACTGGGCTAACTAACTAAAAACTGGAGAAACAAATCAGTACGAATGATTTTTTTTAATAATGAATAAACTCATTGAGGAGCTTTTTTTCGATGGTTAAAACTTTCTAGTCACCTTTAACCGACTATCTGAGATACGACATTTTGCCAATTTGTGAGAGTCCATCTAGCCTCCGTCTACGTAAGTTTCGATGTGTGATTGTAGAGACGATAGACGTTTGGCAAACTAATCAAAGATTCTAGTTTTCCATCGTTTTCATAGTTCCTAAGTCTAGGCAGTTGACAGTTTTTTTTTTGGGAAATTCCTAATTACTTAAATTATTGATCCTGGCTGATGTATGTACCTTGAACAAGTAAAAAAACTACATTCGTGCTATAATAATCTCCTAATGAAAACCTTCTAAATCCCTATCCCATAAACTACTACTGCCTCCCTCAGAGATCATAATCTGTGATCTCCGAAGTGAAAATCTTCAAGATCGAGCTCAAAACTCTTAGTAAAATATCTTGAGATTTATAGTCGTCACAGAAGTTGAACCTAGACCCTTGTATTTATTAACTTTATTATATCTAAAATGACGATGGAATCTCTAATTCTTAGGCACGTATAAAATACTGTGCAATGCAAAAACTATTAATCTTAAATCTTACCCCAAGTAATAGGATTTTGCTCAGCAGATACATAATTATATACAGTAGGCGAATTATCAACTGGAGAATGTTTATAATTTCCAGGATAATCTTTGGCGGTTTTCCAGGCCACTGCTATAATCCCATTTATTACGTAGTCACCTGGCACCAGATCTGTTATTGCTTGTGGGTTGCATTGCAAGGAGCGCACGAGGCCCGAGCATGCTCCTAACACCACCTAAAACAATTAGATAAATATAATTGAATATGCCACCTTTACGTGTTCTTCAATAAATAAATAAAATAAATATGTTGGGACATTAACACACATCACCACCTAGTTCCATGGTAAGCTACGAGGCTTGTGTTATAGCTACCAGATAGTTGCTACACTACATCTGTACTAATATTATAAAGAGGTAAAGTTTGTGATATTGTGAGTTTCTGATGTTGTAGGGGGTAATCTCTGGACCTACTGAACCGATTTTCAAAATTCTTTTACCAATAGAAAGCCACGTTTTTTCTGAGTGTCATAGGCTATATATTAACCCGAAGAATGAAAAGAATTTTTCATGGTAGTTGGATTTGCAAAGTAAGTCGGAGAAAAAACGGTAAAACGTAAACGTTTCTTACGAACGCTGCCTTAACGATGAGAGATATATGATTATGTTCTAGAGAAAAGTTGTAGAGCTTAATAATGCCTACAAAGAAGTCAGCGGTAGCATATGTCTAACTTTTATATTTAAGTCACAAAAAGTAGTTTTTTATATTAATAAATAATTTAAATCGGTAGGTCATGTTTATTGGTCATATTATCAACAATTATGAATTCTTATCAAAATAAGTAAATTTATCGTCTAAAATATTTAATACAAAAAACTTTTCCCTTTTACTGCATATAATTTGGACAAATGGTTAAAGAGATAATACGACATACACGTAGGTATGGAACCGCGACCGCGTCGTAACCTATTGAGTGATATTTCTATAAGATGGTTTTTTTTTCATATATAATACGTCAATCTATCTATATTAATATTATAAAGAGGTAAAGTTTATGAGTTTGTGAGTTTGTGACGTTGTACGGGGTAATCTCTAGATCTACTAAATCGATTTAGATGAAATTTGGTAAGAAGATAGTTTGAGACCCTGGGAAGGACATAAGATCCTTTTATCCCGGAAATTATCCCTTAAGGGGGTGAAAATGGGGATGAAAGTTTGTATGGGGAAGCAAGCCAGGGACGAACCCGAGCGAAGCGAGGGTTAGTCGCTAGTATAATATACATAGAGCTTTAAATACATACATTTTATAAATATAAACACCCATGACTGGAGTACTAACATTTGTACTCATCGCACAAACGAATGCCCTAAGCGGGATTTGAACCCGCATAATAAGTAGGGTCACTACAAACAAAGCCGATAAAAACTGTTTATAAGTTAGAAAAAATATTTTTGGCCTATTCGGGACTACAAAGCAAGACATCAGACATTTGTTAGTAGCTTTTCTTAGTTAGGCAATCATTGTCATAACCAAACCGAGGGAAACTAGTGATGGGCGTTAAATGAACGGACTAGTTCAATCAACCGGTCGACGTGACGGTTCGACGGTTCACGTTTTTCGAATGGACTAGTTCATTTCTTAGACTAAAACAGACGTAAACAAGGAGTTCGTTTGTCGTCAATTGTTTATAGTGGTTTGATATTTGAATGCGAGTTTTAGAGTGAGATAGGCCTATCATATTATTGTTGTGGTCAATGTAGAAAAGAAATGCCATAATTATTATAGTTTCAATTTTTTTGCAAGTGATAATATTTTGATGTGCGCGTAAATATTAAGGTATCAATCGTTTCGTCTCACAACATAAACTAGTAAAGATAGGATAGACTGTCTAGCGTCTACAACTACATTGAAGTCGGAAGCGGAATGTGAACAGTATATACCAATGTACTCTGTGATGTGAACCATAGTCCACGAATTGAACTAGTTGACTAGTCGATAAAATGAAATGAACGGTCTAGTTTCGTTCACGCCAAATACGTCGACGACCCATCGCTAAGGGAAACTTATCACGTTAAGGTGTATATGATATGTAAATGTATGTGTATACTTACACCGGTAGGCCCATATAAATTGTCGATCCATCCTGGCACAGGATCACGCACCGTCGATATCGCTGTAACCAAATATATATTGAGCCTTTATATTTTTTTTACGTACTTCTAATTTTACGACGATTTCGTAAAATACAGATATTACATAGTTATAATTTATTTTTAACTGATTACTAGCGACTAACTCTTGCTCCGCTCGGGTTCATCCCTACTTACATTTAAACGGTTAGTGTAGATTTTTCAGAGGTGAGATATTTTAAATCAATAAAAAGTTTCCTATATGTTGACCCGGATAACCAGCTATCACCATACTAAATTTATCAAAATCCCTTCCAGTGGGTTTTCCGTAATACGGTAATAGACAGACAGACTGACAAACAGACAAAAATTTTAAAACTATAGATTCAGCCTCTGTATAGCCATCGATAATAATGTCTATTTTAATAAGATTTTCCAAAAAATACTTAATGTACAGATAAGGCTTGGTTACAATTTTATTATGTAGAGATAAAAGAATATATATTGATATAATTTAACTGCCTCGGTGGTGTAGTGGCTAGCATGTACGGCTGCATACTCGGAGGTCCTGGGTTCGAGTCCCGGGTCGGGTCAAGTTTAGTTATTGATTTTTTCTGTATAGTAAGCCTCAGTAACAGCCCGGAGTCGGAAAGTTGGCGGTGTTTCACCCCCGTGCCTCGGAGAGCACGTAAAGCCGTCGGTCCTGCGCCTTAACTCTCACCGGTCGTGTCGTCCCACCGGAGTGAGAGAGTGACAGGAATAGAGTGTGCACTTGTGCCTACGCGTACACTTGTGCACTATAATATCTCCTGCGCAGTTGGCTAGTCTCAATGAGATTGGCCGCCGTGGCCGGAATCGGTCAGGAGAACATCATATTAATATACATATGTATACATATATACAAAATGCTCTAGATATTTTCAAAGAAACAAACAGCAAACGGTACCCAGATGGTTAGATCAATCAAGATAAATGAAATAAAGTGAAAGTGAAATAATATAGAGTAGGTATTCAGCCCTTTTATCAACGTCCCGCTACTGGGCATATGCCTCTCTTCAACGCGAGGGAGATCAGGCCATAGTTCACCAAACTGGCCAAGTGCGAGTTGGTGGACTTCAAATGTCTTTTTAAAATTTGATCGGTTCTCACAGGCATGCAGGTTTCCCCTTGATGTTTCCCTTCACTGTAACACCTCTTGCGTAATCATGTTGAAAATTATTCACACGTGAGAATATCAGAGGTGCGAGACCCGGGGTTTGAACCCGCTTAATTTCGTTTCCCAAGCAAGCGCGTTAACCACTACCTAATAGTACTAACTAGTATTCAATAATATACATACATATACTATATTTACCTATGGAAGGTCTAATTATGGCAACCGGGAGTCCTTGAGAATGTTTCTGGATGATGTCTTCCGCTGCAGATTTCGTATAAGCGTATGTGTTGGGATAATCACCTATTAATCTTAGAAAAGCAAAACACATTTTAAATAGTTTTATCAAATTTTTACTCCATTTTATCTGATATAATTTTATATCCATTCCGAATTTTACTCAAACCCGTAACGGCCTGAAGAATTTATAAAAACTATAACATCGTTACTATTTTCAATAAAACTATCTTTTCGAATTATTTCGCGGACTTATTTTGATTTTTGGCTCCCGACGTTTCGAATGCACTCATGGTTACGGGAGAGACTAAGATTATAGACGTCTCAAAGGCATTATATTATACTTATTATAGACAGTGCCTACCCACTCTTTTACAACGATGATTTCAAAAATAATATGAAAAGATAGTTTTATTAAAAATGTGTCATATTCGCGTAAATCTAAGAAAGTATTATCATTGTTACTACTTCGGACATTATACATTATTATATTATTAGTTAATATTACCTTTAGGTCGTAATAATGATGTTATTGCCCTAATAAAAATTATTTAATGTGTCTGTGTGTATGGATGTATGTCTATAAGAATTCGTTACTTACACTTACATGTAGTCAAAATTAAGATTCATCGCCAGCAAGACAATTAAGATACTCACCCAAGCGTCACCTTCTTTAAAGTATTCTCATCTATATTCTCAACCAGATCAATGAGCTTCTCTCCAGAGAGGTTGCTGTCATAGAACTTTTCGTCGATCTCACTCAAGTGGCAGTTACTGAAACATGGGAATAATTAATGACATTTTTCAAATCCTGTTGTTTCAGACAAACATGTTAGTACCAAAATTTATGTTAGCCAGATTAGGCCAGGTGTCCCTATAATCATCATGTCGTGGTGGGGAGGAGGGGGGGGGAGGGTCTCTTTAGCGTCCGGCAAACGAGCCGGGCACGATGCCAAGAAACTTACTGGGAGGCGGCCCACCTTGTTAGGCGGTGTATTATGTGGGTTGCTCTTGGTACTTCTCTGACAGCAGAGTGGACTGTGGAGCTACCCTATGGCTCTTGTGGTCTGCTTCGGCAGACCTGCCGTCAGGGCGTCGTAGTTGAGTACGTAACCGATCCTGTAACACCCCATAAAGACGTGTGAGGTTCCGTTGGTTTTTAGTGTGTAGGTAGTACTGGCTTTGCCGGTGAGTCTCACATAACCACCTGTTTGTATGTAGATGGTATGCCTAAATATTCAAAAATTTCCCAACGATAAAATCCCAATTTATTCCTATAATCACACTACTACTTACTGTTAGTACTCCAACTACGAATAATATTTGCTCAATCGATTCTATTAAAATACTTTTAAGCTAGTTAAAAACTTATCTTCGCTTCACTCGAATGTGTCTCTGGATAAAAAATTTACTGTCAACTGGCAACTTCCCTAGATTCACGCGGGTGCGTCCCTAAGCTTGAATAGTTTAGGAAGGCATAAAAGACAAACGTCCAAAGATTATTATTTTTCGCAGTACTATCGCATGCTTATACAAAATGACCCACCAGAGTTTCATCACAATCCGATCAATGGTTTAGGCACGCATAGAGGATACACATACGAACGTTCATTTTTATTTTTATATGTAGATAGTAGTCTGTATGTTAATCCACGTCATAGACTATCTGTGTACTAAAATTCTTTCAAATCCGTCCAGCTGTTATAATAAACTGTTACACTAACATACACATAAACATTTTCGAATGTACAATAGTAGTGGAATATTATGATGTAATGAACAAACAATGTAATGTACCTGTAAGCGGTTGAAATATAGACAAGTGCCCGTAATTTGGTACATGCATTTGCTAGCTGTAGCATCTCTCTCGTCTCTCGTACGTTGATCTCCACAGCTGTCTTTAACGCTTCATCGAAGCGCACTGTTGCGGCGCCGTGGAAAATAAACTCGACCTGAGAAAGAAACGAGCGACTTATCCTCGCCCTGCTCGGGTGCATTTGCATTCTTAGGTGCCTAGGTGCCACTCTCATATTATGTACAAAATCTGTCCATCCACTTGGGTGCTACGATGTCACAGACAGGCACAAAGATTCACAGGTATACAAATTAACCTTATGTACGAGTATAACCCAACTCTTTTTGCATAAACGCACAGACATTACAACCAAAAGACTCCGCTTTCATTATGGACTAAGATCCCACTGCAAGATTGCTACGTTCATAGCGTATTTAATCGAAATCATTTTTTTATATACAATAATAAAAGGGACAATATGTTTTGACCGGGGTGCCTATTCAAATGAGCCCGCTAGTATGTTTAATTAACTAAATAATAGTTGACTTTTTGGAATAAAAACGATGCATTTGTTATTACAATGAATTATACTGCTGCCATTGCGCATTTGGCCGCAACCTCTGCGCAGCCAGGTGTAAGCGGGTCATATTTTGGGACGTTTATACGTTCATCGCGTATGTTCATCATTTATATATCAAATTAAAGCTAATTTTTTTCTGTACTTAATAAACTACGTCTGCCTATGTAAAAGTGGCCGCAAAAGTGGTTGCGAGTCATTCAAAATGTTTTTGTTACATTTATACGTTCATGGCGTATATTCATCATTTATATATCAAATTAAAGCTATTTTTTTCTGTGCATGATAAGATACCTCTACCTATGTAAAAGTGGCCCCAAAGGCAAGAAAAGAAGGAAAGGATATAATATCATATGTCATCTGTCAGACAATAACAACGGTTACCATAGCAAAGATAGATTAAAGTAAAAGAGAGTTAGCGCGTTAGTTATCTGTTTGTTATCGCGGTTGTATCGCGGTATCAAACAGTTAAACAGTTGTTATTTTTGGATATCAAATTAATGTTGTGTTCTTAAATTAAAATTTGTAAATTAAAACTATAAAATATTATATATTGTAACTATTCACATTTTAACTATATATATATACACCACCCTTAATTTTAAGCATAATTTTTTGTTGACAATTGTTTGGTGAAAAAAATACCGCAAAGGTAATTAAGGAGATTAGACGCCTTTGTTTCCTTCAAAAAAGTCATAAAATTCCTGGAAATGCACGTGTGCGCTTAATTATAGTCAATTAGCAGTAATTAGTGAATATTTGCATAATATGGATTGAAGCCACAAATACTGTTTTTTGTTATTTTAGAAGCTTAGTTGAGTTCCAATTATTGAACAAGACACTTCTACTTTGATCTGCGATTATTAGAAATACTGCAAGATGGATCTGACCGAGGCTGAATGATCTCGAATTGTGACTTTGCTTGAAACTGGACAAAGTCAACGTCAAGTGGCTCAAGCTTTTTCTGTGAGCCGTTCTACGGTCCAGAAAGTGTACAAACGTTACATAGAGACTGGTGGCTTTGTACGACGACATGGTTCCGGCCGACGAAGAGCCACATCAGAGCGTGATGATCGATTTATTGTGTCATCAGCTCTAAGAAATCGTCATCGCACAAGGGTTGACGTTCGAAATCTCCTGAGAGAAGTGAGAGGTGCTTAGCGAGTGCTTAGCGAGTGGACAGTAAGGCGCCGACTTAGAGCCGCTTCCCTGATGCCACGCAAGTTCGCAACTGACCCCAAACTCACCCCTGCACATCGAATTGCAAGATTACTTTTTGCCCGAGATCACGTGAATTGGAATTTGGAGCAGTGGAAGAAGGTTCTTATTACTGACGAAAGCAGAATGTGTTTGCATGGTGCTGACGGTCGTAATTTTATTTACCGGCGACCAGGTGAAAGATATGCACCATGCACTATGCGGGAAACAGTGTCATATGGAGGGGGATCAGTTATTTTTTGGGCAGGATTCTGTTACGAAGCGATAACCGAGCTTATATTTATAGAAAATGGATCCCTTACAGTATAGGTATACATTGGAGAAGATTTTCTGCTTCTACAAGATAATGCTCGCCCACACACTGCTACATCAGTAAGGCAGTATCAATAGCAGAGGTCGGAGTGTCTATATTGCCTAGCCAGCGCGAAGCCCTGACCTGAATCCGATAGAGCATGTATGAGACCATCTCAAAAGAAAAGTTAGAACTCGTGTAGTAGTCCCGAGCAACATTCAAGAATTAAAAAGCGCCTTATTGCAAGAATGGGAGTCTATTACACAAGATTATCTAAAAAAGTGTGTCAAATCTCTGAAAACCCGATTAAAAGCTGTAATTAAAAATAGAGGCGGTAATACGCATTATTAAAAATCATAAAACCAATCGAAATCTTTTAATTTTCCCATCAATTAGCGGCTTATATTTTTATACCAAACTCGCGAAAAATCAATAAATTTGATTTTCCTCTATTTTCGACCAATATATTTATTTAAATTATTCAACGATTATTGATTTAGGTACCTAGGGCAGCTACATATATAATAACAAAATTATTAAAAAAATATCATATCTTAAGTTTGTCCATTTTCTCTGGGTGGCCCGATTTTTTTGCACGCCAGTGTATATATATATATATATATATATATATATATATATATATATATATATATCTTATATATTTAAACGAGCTATTCTTGTATATATATATATATATATATATATATATCTCAATATATAATCTGAATCTCGGAAACGGCTCCAACGATTTTCATGAAATTTAACATACAAGGAGTTTCGGGGGCGATAAATCGATCTAGATTAGTCTTATATCTGGAAAAACGCGAGTTTTCGAATTTTCATGAGATTTTCTTTTGCATTTTCACAATTTTTGCATTGTCAGTTGTCTCTTCTGGTGCGTGGGCGGCGCCACTGTGCAACTGTCTACATCGTGTCCGTATTTACATCAAGTTTAAAAATATTTAAGTGAAAATAATCTAAAGAAAAATAGCAAATTTTTAAATAAAACCTATGGGCAATATGTAAACATCACCAAGTCTTGATGTGTTGAAGAACAAATGAGCTTTTAAAAATTCACCTACCAAACAAATACAAAAGTGACAAACATAACATATAGATACTATCAGTGCAAAACCATCTTTTCCGTGTGTAATGACAATAAAACAAAATAAATTTGTGAAGTGAAAGCGTAAAATATTAAAACATAAGTTTATAACCTCAAAAACTAATACTTGGTATAAAATTGCAATTCAACTAGGTATAATTGGTGCTCTTTTTCAATCAGCTTTTCTACTTCCGACTTCTCACTTAAGATGGAGGACAAAAAAATTGCTAATAAACATGCAACAAGAATTAAGACAGCAGAAAACAGAAATGTTAGAAATGAAAGAAGACATTAAAAATACAATCAACAATAATATACTTAAATGAGAGATTTAAACACTTAGAAATAAAAATTTAAGTTCTTGAGAAAAAAATCCAGGAACAAAGTACCTCAATAAATAATTTAGAAAGACATATTAGGCGCAAGAACTTGGTTATGTTCAGAGTAGAAGAAGGTGAAAAATCCTATCATGAACTAGAGGAAAAAATAGTCTTAAACAAACGCAAGGAGTTACAAACCCAACTGAAGATAAAGAAAAAGACCTAGGCAAAACAGCTTTCTTTAAATATGACAAACTAATTATTGTGGATAATAATAAGAACACTTCTCACCTATACTCAAATAAAAGAAGTCTGCCTGTATCTCCAGAAACGCCTTACCTCAATTATAAACAAAAACTAACAAATAAACAACATACAAAGAAAACCATACCTGGTAATATTAAAGACTTTATATTACAAAAACCAAAATTAACTTTTAACCACACAAATGATAACCAGGAACAACTAAAAACAACACTGCGAGATACAGTTTATTAAACACAGTAGGAACCTCCTCATCTTTATCCCCCAGTACGGCCGGTCACCATAGGGGAGTTCGACCATAACCCTCCAAAGAAAAACAGATATACAATGAACAAAGGTATACATATCTTCACCAGAAAAACTTCTAGAATTAAAAGCAGTATTTCCTACAACAAATCAAAAGAACACAAAGATAAAATTATAAACTTGATAGGCATATCAGAAACAAATTATATATTGGAAACAAAATTAGAAAAGAAACCCTTTGCAATCATACAAGCATAATCTCCAACGGAGAGCTCTAAGCAGGACTACTTTGGAGTTAACCGAGAGGGGTCTATACATGAAAAAGACATTTACTAAATAAATACATTTAAATATGAAATTAAATACCTAATTTATAACTATTGTCAGAATTAATGTATGGAAAGAAATTTTATTTATATTTATTATTGTGAAATGTTTAGTATTTACTCAATTGAATTATTTAATTTATTGTCATTGTTTATTTATTTGTTTGTTAATGATAATTTATATATATACAATATAATTTCAAATAATATTAAAGATTTTTAAAATAATTTAATTCCAGATTACAAAATTATTAGTTAAAAATTTATAAGCTAATAAATAGTCACTAAATTATATAATTTTATATTTCAGCAATGTGATATAGACATTTTTCTTATTGTACAACTAAAATGGCTCCTTATATACTCGTAACCATAAAATTTTAATGGAATACTTTTATAAAAAGCTGTGCATACTTTTAAATTAAATTTTGCAATTCAAATAGGTAAAATTATAATGTTAAATAAATGTTTTTATGTAAATTTAGTTAGTAAGCCTTTATAATAAATAAATGAATAAATAAATAGAGCTTTATTATTATTATGATTTCTTTTGCATTATTTCAATAAATTAATAATTAATAATTCCACGCAAAATATTATGTTCGATAATTTCGCATGCTCAGATATAAGCATCATGGTCAAGGGGCCAATGCGCAAGTTTGACAACCACAGGTGTCTGGGTTCATATCCCGGTCAGGCACAAAGTTTTTAATTTTGTTTTTTTTTTGTATTTATTCAAATTCTTAGTTTGTTTTTTTTAATGTTTTTTTTTGGCCAAAAACTCCGAGCAAGGCTCGGTCGCCCAGGTACTATATATATATATATATATATATATATATATATATATATATATATATATATAAACTCAAAACAATGTAAAGTGCACTTCATTACCTTTACATTAATTACCTGTATCATTAAAAAACCAATTACTATTTCTAACCAGGGACAAATCAATAAGTTGTTGGAAAAAATGCTCACTTAAGGAGCGCTAGTTGAGCTACCTTAAAAGGGTATAAAATTTCATGTCCAGGTAAAAAATGGATCAGTCGCTACTCAGACTTTTGAGTGAACACACCGGAACAACATACGCAAAATAACAATATCTGAAGATGGATACAACCCCGGAAGAAGCCGCTTAAATCATTGCGCTATTGCAAACAGGACTGCGACAGGTTGACGTTGCTCGACAGTTGAACCTTAGCCGATTCTCAGTTCGACGAGTATACAAACGGTTCCGTGAAACTAGTGGCTATACCCGAAGACGTGGATCCGGAAGAAAACGCTGCACATCAGAAAGAGACGACCGATTCATTGTGTCCACGTCGTTGCGCTACCGCTTCAGCGATGCTGTTGAGGTGCAACAAGAGGTCCGATCAGCTCACAGAACCTCTGTGAGTGTCTCTACGAATAGAAGACGATTGAAAGAAAAGGAATTAAGAGCACACGGGCCCAAAATTGTCCGTGCAGCATCGAAGAAAGCGGTTGCAATTTGCTCAGAAGCATGCCAACTGGACGCTTGACCAGTGGAGGACCGTTCTCTTCACCGATGAGACACGAGTATGTCTTTTCTGCAACGACAGACGCAGAAGAGTATACCGAAGAAGAGGAGAGCATTTTACCCAGGCTTGTATAAAGGAATCCGTCGAATACGGAGGTGGTTCCTGTATGTTCTGGGGTGGCATATCCGTCGAAGGGAAAACGGAGCTTGTGTGCGTTTCTCGGACTGGCGGTGGTCGCGGGCAAGGGCCGCTGAATGCTGGGCGGTACATAACGCAGATCTTACAAGACCATGTGGTCTCATATGCCGGTATTGTTGGCAATGGATTATATTAATGCATGATAACGCCCTTTGACACACTGCGTTTGCTTTGCGGGACTACTTGGAAGAGGTTGAGACTACTGTTATGCAGTGGCCAGTGCGAAGCCCAGACCTGAAACCGAACGAGCATTTCAGGGACAATCCAAAGAGGCACATACGAGCACGAGATCCTGCTCCCACCACTCTCCAAGAGCTCCAGGATGCCGTGACGGAAGAATGTGGAGAACATACCCCAAGAAAGAATGATGACCCACGTAACGTCCATGAAGGATCGGATGGAAGCTGTCATCAAAGCAACGGGTGGAAACACTAGATTTTAAGGACTTATTTGTAATTTTTCTTAATGTTTTTAATTTTATTTTTTGTAACCTGTTCCCCATTTTAAGTTTTTTTTATTAAAAGATTTAAAACGCATACATAAGTTTTTAATTTCTAATAGGCAATTAAATTACCATTCCAATGATATCCTACAACTATACCCTTATTGACAAAGTTTGAGTAAAAGTATTTTAAAGTTGCTTTTTTATAAGGTGCGATTTTTGTGACGCCGAGTTAAAATTACGTTTATCGAAAATATATACATTTTCGATAAACATAATTTTTATGTTTACATTGTGTCCATCACTAGTTTACACGTGCTAATGACAGAGCGAGATAATGTTATGTGAATTTATCTACGAAAGAAAGGGATGTGAAAAAACTAAAAAGACATCAATGCGAGCTCTTTTTATATTTTATTTCTAGGTAATTATTATATATCTTTTTCAATTCAATGATTAATGATGGAATAATGACTTACCTGTGAAATGTAATACCATCTTTGGTTAGACTAGATGTTATACTACCCCGGGGGAGAAGCCAACTCCTACCGGGCGCGTCCCCAGGTGGCGGATAGGGGAATGCCACCCGCTTAGGGCGGCGGGTGGTACCGGAGAAATCCGGCGCGGACCAAATGGCTTGGATGGGGCCGCTCGTCTAGGCCTCGAGCCGAAGACGTTGCGGCCACCGGTGGTGGGACCGCTTGGTCCCACAACCGGATGATGGGTGCCGGTTGCGGGACTGTGGTCGCAGGCCCGCATCCGGCGGAGGAGTAGGCCGCGGCGGGAGAGGAGTGCCGGTATTTCGGTGCGCCGTTCTCCCTACCTTCCGCGGCCTAGACGGGGCCGCCACCGTTCGATGGCGGACGCGGTGGGGCTGCAGGGGAAGAGGAGTGTCGGTGTTTCGTTGCCGCTCTCCCTGTCCTCTGCAGCCGTTTGGAGGTGGCCCACTTCGGTGGGCGGTGGTTAGGTTTAATGGGGCTGCTCCGGGTACCTCTCTGGCGTAGCAGAGTTGACTGTGGAGCAGCCCCATTGGTTTGGTGGTCTGCCTTTTTAGGCAGACCTGCCGCCGGGGCGCCGTAGTAGTTATGCGCAAGCGATCCTGCGGCGTCCCATTAAGGCGGAGGGGAGGGGAATGTCGGGTTTTAGTGGGTAGTACCGGCTCTTCTAGCCGGTGAGCCCCACATCACCACCTGGGGGATCAGGTGGTATGCGTAAATGCATTTCCCGACATAAAAAAAAAAAAAAAAAAAAAAAAAAAAAAAAAAAAAAAAAAAAAAAAAAAAAAGATGTTATACTACACTTTCCACACCATTGCACTGAACAATACGGCACTTTAACTAGTAACTCGGACAATGTTGTCGCTCTGACTGTCGGCGGCGGACTAAGGAGCGTAAAGGGGCGGGGCCGGCTGTTATGCAGTGTTACTGTCAAACCTTGGCTAAAACATACCCCCAGTAACGCGTCGTCTTTAGGTTATATTGTCTGTGCATAAACGTTAAAAATGAGAAATGACAGCAAAAATTGGTAAGACAAAAAGTTTATCGGACAGATTTAACTCGAGTCATTGTAATACGAAAATAACGTCCGACCATAAATATAACAATAAACCGAATTTGAGCCATACGGTCCACCAAATTCCCAACTTCTGGTTGTACTGAGAATTTCTTAACTCAGTAATTAAACTTGATCTTACTCGGGTATCGATTCCAGCGATCCTGTGACGCCTCATTAAGACGGAGGAGGTTTTGTGGGGTTTTAGTGGGTAACTGGCTTTTCTACCCGTTGAGTCCCACGTAACCACCTGTATGGCTACAGGTGGTATGCATAAATGAATAAGGACTACAGGATCTGCAACCGTGCATGCTAGTCAAAAGACCAACGAGATACTAGTTAATTATATTTACCTCTTCTATAAGCTTGCTTCGGTCTTCATCACTAATGCCCAGATTGATTTGACCCAAATCACCTTCAATAATACCGATTTTTTGTATAAAATCTGGTTTTTCCTTTCTTAACTTATTGTATAGCTGAAAAATATGAAAATTTAGTTCAGAAATAAAAAAAAATCCACTTCATTAAATTTTTTTTTGCAAAACTAACATTATTTGATGATACAGATAAAAAGTATAAAACGCAGTCCCACTTAGAATATATATGAATTTTGTAATATATTTTAACCTCGAAATATTTTGTATAAATTAATATTTCTTTTTTAAATCCGTATTTGTCTTCTTGGTAGCCCAGTGGTAACGCGCTCACTTGTGTAACTGAGTGAAGTGGGTTTAAATCCTGGGCTTCGCACTTCTGATATTTTCATGTGTAAATCATTTTCAACATTTCATTCCTATCATCACTGCCTTATAAAGGAGACCCGTGGCCAGCAGTGGGACGTTAGAAAGGGCTGAATCCTTCTTACTTCTATACTATATCTTGGGAAAATTATTAAGAGCTACTTCATATTCAGGCTAACTGAATAAAAATATTGTATGTCCATTTTTGGGCTTTCCAATATGTGTTTAAAATTCCATTCGTACTCAACAAACTGGGACTTTCTTATTAATCTGTCTATATTGTGCTTACCATATGACATGACTTGCCCTAAAAATATAATAGTAAAACCGTACCAAATCATCAAACTGCTCTTGCAATCTTTTCATTGGATCTTTATTTTTCTTCGCTCTCGTTAATAAATATAGCTTTTTAATATTAGGACAGGATCTGTAAATAACAAAGTTAATGGTTATGTTTTTAAACATACTCACCCTCGCCTGCGGGTCTCTTTTCTTCTGATGCTTGCTCATGACTCTCTTTTTTCCTTTTACTTACCTTATAAGCTTTTCAATCAACAGTTTTCCAAGAAATCCTGTACCCCCAGTCAAGAATATCGTCGAGCCAGAAAACATCTTCTGTATCTGAGATTCTTCTGAGCCTTCCACTATGTGTAGATGGTCGTCAATCTTGACGTCCGTTTGTTTGTTTAACGCCATCTTCTAAATAGTTACAAATAATTAATAGTCCGTATCTACAAGTACCTGGTTTCTAATTACGAATACATTGTTACTTATATATCTTTTGAAATTTCCTTAAGGTTGAACCGTTTCATGCACTTAAAAACTCACACTGACTGACTTTGTTGCACAGCCTGTAGTCTAGATTCTAGAATCCAAACTTTATATTCATCTAAAATCTAGACTGATGAAAATAAAAGAAAAAATATATAATGAAAGAAAAAAACTGAGTGTAAGCAGTGACCTAAGCAAATATTTCAGCCAAACAAATCTATTATGTGATTGAATTACAACGTTCGGCTTTATAATTTATGTAAATAACTTTAACATTGTCTAGGGGCATTTACATACAAAAACTTTTATATATCAAAGTATAGACACCTAGAATACATAATAAACTAGTATTTCCGCTCATGTAGCTTATACATAACTAGCGACAAACCCTAGCTTCGCTCGGGTGCCTCCCTGGGTAGGTACCTACGTTTTAATTCTTTCGAGCGGAACCTTATTTATTTCTAAAGTAAAATTAGCTTAAGTTACTCATTATAATATCAGTTATCTGCTAGTGAAAGTCCCGTCAAAATTGGTCCAGCCGTTTCGAAGATTAGCCGGAACAAACAGAAAGACAGACAAACATTTTCAAAATTGTGGTTTTTCTTAAAAGTACCGTACCTATTGGTATATCTTCATATGCATTTAATAAAAAGTTGTTATTTTGACAAATATCAAACAAACTTTTAAATTTTATTTTTGTGTATGTACCTACTCCTGTCTATAGATTGGTCAAGGTCATCAAGGTCAAGATCAAGCGGGTTAACATTTTTAAGGGGGTAAGCATTTTTCTGTCGATAGTTGCACTTGGGTTATGTTTTGATTTTCTGGTTATTTTAAAATTGAACAATATTTATATAAGTATTGTTTATTTTTTATAATTATTTTATTTTCAACCGACTTCAAAAAGGAGGAGGTTCTCAATTCGACTGTATTTTTTTTAATAATAAAATGCTTATATAACTCTGTTGGTACTTTTACGCATATGGCTGTTTTTTGCATAACTGGGTCTAATTAGACTAGTGATGCAGGCAAGATGCCCTCGAACAAGGATCGCGACTTCCTCATGTTTATAACGTTAATGTCCGGCATAAAAAGAGAGAAAAATAAGACAGTCATCAAAGACATCTTTGTCACATACAAGCTCATGCTATAAAATCCAACACGAAACTAAGCCGAGTTTGTTCAAACGCGTCGGAACACGATCAAACGGCGCATCAAACACGACAAAAATATGATTTTTTATCAAACGTCCTTCAAACTCGTATATGTTTGACAAACCGTTCAAAATACCTTTTTAAACGATCAAAATGGTTTGAGTCAAACCAAAATCTACGTGCTTGAGTCAAACCGTTGGACCGTCTCGGGGGACCTTTAAACTTTATTAATTTCAAACCTTTTTTTTGTTACACGTAGAACATGATAAATTATTCAGATAGTCGATTACATTTCTTACAATAATATTACAACTAGCGACTCACCCTCACTTCGCTCGGGTTCGTCCCTAAGTTGCTTCCCTATACAAATTTTCTTCTCCATTTTAACCCCCATAATGGATGATTTTCGGGATAAAAACTATCCTATGTCCTTCCCAGGATCTCAAATCAAATGTTCTTATCAAATTTCATCTAAATCGGTACAGTATTTTCGTAGCCTATTCGGTACAAACAAACCAATCTTTCCTCTTTATAATATTAGTATAGACAATATTAGTAGGTATAGATTACAATTAATATTATTTTCAGTTATAAGTACCTGGGCGGCCGTTTTTCGTAAAATATAGGATTATTCGTAATTCGACGTATTCCCGTTAGGAGGTGATAGGGGTGATTATTTGCGATAATTTTAACCCCCTTATGCATTATGCAAAAGTGGACCATTTTTGAGTAAGCATGTTTTTTAGCTTTTTTCAAAATAAGTCAAAAAAGCAACATCAAAAATTTATTATTTATATCGTTTTGATAGAAGGGACACTAAACTACACAACAGTATATTGCTACGTACCAAAGCATTGTATAGAGTTTTAAAACACATACCTATAGATTTAAATACTCTTGCATACGGTAGATTTATTTATTTATTTATTTATTTATTGGTAATCTTACAGCGTTATAAAATTGTTGATATACAGTTAGAGCACAGAGTTATTAATAAATATGGCCAAGATTAGATTACTCTATTAGATATAATAGTGTATGTATTAGACAACAGAGTACAGAGTAATAAAGGAAGAAAAAGTCTGAATAAATTAAATTGATCATACTACTGATATGCACATCAAACATAATGTGTTTACATGTATCTGCGGGTGTGTACGTATGTATGTGTGTGTGTGTGTGTGTTTGTGTTTGTGTGTGTGTGTGTGTGTATGTATGTGCATGCGTTTGTGTGTGTGTGTGTATATTTGTGAGTATATGTGTGTTTCTGTGTTATGTATAACTGTACGGGTCTATAGTAGTTACGGATATATTTACAGTTATGTACACCTATTTATGTAGATTACGGGTATATGAAGACATTAAGCATTTTCATTTTTTTTTTAAGAGCGTGTTTAGAGAGATTAAATATGTCTAAGTCGCTGTAATATTTGTTATAGGTTCGTGTCAGACGCGGTATGATGCCGTATTTAGCATATAGTGTTTTTTTTGGTGGTTCATATAATAGGGCGGTATGTCGCGTTCTTAATTTTGGGACAAGTAGTGATATATTTGACAGCAAGTCAGGACAATCAATTCTGCCAGTTAAAATTGCTTGTAACAAAGTAATGTCACTTTGTGTGCGTCTATGTTCAAGTATTTCAATGCCGTAGTGTTTGTATGCACTTTGGTATGTATCAAAGTATTTAAAATCCTTGAATTGTAAATATTTTATGATAGATAAAATGATCATCTTTTAAAGTACAGACAGTTTTATTTATATGGCTTTTAAATTTCATTTGAGAATACATTATAACACCAAGATCCCTAACTTAATTTACTTCTTTTAGTTTTGTTACATTAATATAATAATTTGATAACATTTCGATATAATTCCATTCGATTATGGATATATCATTCATAAAGATTATTGTAGCATTTTTTGGTCTTCGTCAATTTGTACACTTCTGAATATTTTTAAATCATTGGCTTATAAGGTAAATTCTAAATTTACCATTATATATTTATTAATATCATCAATAAACATTAAAAATAACGATAAGCTCAAGTGTGAACCTTGAGGTACCCCAGATGTTGGTGTTATGATTTTTGATTTAAAGCCATTTAGGACTACATTCTGAGATCTATTAGTTAAATATAAATTTATCCAGGTTGAAAGATTTCTGTGTTAGCTAAAATAATATTGTAATTAAAAAATATATAATTCATGATCAACTGTATCGAATGCTTTGCTAAAATCGCTGTATATGGCATCGATTTCATTGGCTGAACTATCTTACTTAAGGTACCTTCCACAAATGCAACAAGGTTTGTTACTGTAGATCTCATTTTGGGAGAGCCATGTTCGTGATCAGATAGCATTTATTTTATGTGCCAATATATAATAGGATAAATTAATGATTAAAAAACTTTAGCTGCACTACTTAACAAACTTATTGCCTCGGGCACGGATCTATTAAAATCGGTCGAGCGGTTTTTTAAAAATCAACAATTAATTATTTTTTTTAAATAAATTGCTTTATCGAATATGTTATTAAAAAACATTCTTCTTACAAATTACCTGGTTATTACGTCTACACTAAAAATGAAAAAATAAAAACTTAAAATAAACCGACTCCCAGGCACTAAAATGTAAATAACTAAACGGGTGTTATCATTTAGAATAGCTACGGAACCAGATGTTTTCGAAGTCTGTGCCATCTACAATATTTTAAGATAAGAATATCTAATAGGTAAATATGATTAGGTATAAACTCTAATTATAGTTAAAATATTATACATCAATTTGTGATGTATTTTACGTATCGAAATATATTAGATTTGCTTTGCATCGGCTGGCACCAACTACGAAAATATCTGATTAGGTATCTATTCTAACGTACCACTGAGCTTAGACCAAGATGTTGCAAATACTTTTGAGAATTATTTTTCGGAAATCTCAATGAAAGTCACATCTTCTTTAAAATCATCTTTCCTAGACGCGATTAACCTCTTACAAAAACATACCTACACATCACTGTTATCACCAGTTTAAATTTTTGTATGTAGAAACCATTAACCTTAAGGGGTGCATTTGTGGCGTGTGTCTGTTAAATTACTCAACTCAATAATAAGCATTGCGCCACATTTATCCCTTATTTTCAATAAATGTGAACATTATCAGACTTTCCCTGATCTTATGAAATTTAGTAAGATAATACTTCTTTTTAAAAGCGGAGATAAAAATGATGCTGGCTGTTATAGACCTATTTCTATATTGCCATGTATGAGTACAACTTTTGAAAAACTTATTCTAAACCAATTATTAGTTCATTTTAATATTAATAGTATCTTCCACAGTGACAGTATGGTTTTACCAAAGGTAGATCTAGAGTTGCTCTTCTTAAACACATTTACAACGCTTGGGAAAAATCACAAAATTTAGTTGGTGTTTTTTTGTGATTTATCTAAGGCCTTTGATTGCGTAGAATGAAACCCTCCTGCTTAAACTAAGTCAATATATGGCCATTTGGGAAGACTAAATCGTAAGTGTCTAACAAAACCATGACTAAAGCATTCGATACTTGGGGAACCTGAAATCAAAAAAGTCCGCGAAACTATCCGAAAACATAATTTTATTTAACATGTTGAACATTTGTGTAAATCTAAGTAAATTAAAGATTTTACATATATATTATTACCTTACAGGTAACAGTTTCAATTAATTTAATATACCGAGTCTTTTACTTCGTTTTCTGATGTTGATCTATTTTTGGCTAGCGTTCTGAAACTTTTTTTAAGATTAGAGTTCTACCAATACAGAAAACAGACATATAGGTTCGTATGTCTGTTTTTCTCTTTCAATACCGTGATTCAATGTGTTTTCACTACCAAAATTTGAAGAACTTCTGCTCGGACACTCATCGTCGTGTGGATCTCTTTGTTTGTTCTTTTAATTTAGTGCTCTGGTATGGTGATTGGTAGCGTATTTGTTCCACTTCGAAAATATAATTTTTCATCTAACCACTCATTGACTTTCTTGACTTAACTGGGCCTCATAGTAAATCTTCAAGGCGGGCAAGGATGATAAAAGCTCGTAAACTAAAATGTACTTTAGTCAAAATAATTCATAGTTTTACATCTTGAAATCTAACATTTTTACTTAGTCTGTGAGGAAGATCGTACGAGATCGGTATGACATTTTGTTACGAAGAACTGACTGTTAAAATCTTAAAGTAATATTATAAATTTTTTCTTTATTCTTTTGTTATTTTATTTGCTTCAATTTGTATACATGTTATACATAATACAAAGGATAATAATATAAACTATAGTAAATAAACCACCATATTCAAAAATACTTTGTATTTCAAGAGATTAATGGCTCTAACAGTCTTAAATATAGCATTTTTGTAACTGGAAGACTTATTTTTATGTTATAAAAAACACATTACTTAAAAATTACTGGCAAATTTTATATAAATAGTCTCACTAAAATCCACATAGATCCTAATAATCCTAAAGCAATGACAGATACTAAGAAATAATGAGCCAATTTTAATTTTAATTGTTTCTTTCTGGCCTGAGGGAGCGTTTCTAAAGGATCTTTTACCAAATACAAACGCATGCCTAACAGATAATCCTTGAAGTATTCCTCCCATTTTAAGCTTTCGATGTCAAAATTAAATGTATGTTTGTCCGCGTCATCTAACTCCTTTAGTAGGCTTACTGTGTTTTTGTTATGAAACTTCCATTCTCGTAAAGCAAAATAGCTTATAACTTCTAAATACTTTCTGATTTTTTTGTAAGCTGGTCTTAATCTGTAAAATAATTATATTAGGATTAGAGTAAGATATAAATCAACAACAAAAACGTACATATCTACTATATCTTCTCGTATCATAGGTATGTATGTGTGTGTATGTATCAGCCCTTTTTAACGTCCCACTGCTGGGGGTGGGCCTCCCTTCAGTACGAGGGGAATCAGGCTATAGTCCACCACGCTGGCCAAGTGCGGGCTGGCGGACATCACATGTCTTTTGAAAACTTGCTAGGTTCTCTCAGAGATGCAGGTTTCGTCACGATGTTTTCCTTCACCATTAAGAAAGTGGTAATCATGTTGGAAACGATTCGCACATGAGAATATCAGAGGTGCGAGACCCGTGATTTGAACTCGCTTCACTAGGTTTCCCAAGCGAACGCGTTACCACTGAGTTACCACTGCCTTCATATGCATATCATAGGTACTATAATATTACTAGGGAGTTACCCTCGCTGGTTCATCCCTGGATGCGTTTTTACTTATAATAAATTGAAAATTATAGCTGATCTCTCGTGAGTAGCTTTGTTTTGAAGAAATGCCTGGTTTTTCTCTATGAAAGTTTATCATGGGAAGGCAATTACTTACAAAGGTTTTTTTCCAATCAGAATAGCGATAGTATCCACTATGAGCGCCGGGATCGAATGTAATAATAAAAAGTATAAATTAAATAAGAATTTTGACGGTGTTATCCAAAATATGGTCATCCAGATCGCTTGCATCGTCGGCACTTGCGCTCCATATGCGACTGCGTAATTTATGAATGTACCTATAAACGAATAAAACAATTGTGATAAATGTAAAAATTATAACTAGATATTTGTATAACACGAAATTTATATTTAACTACTCTAACGTTACGTCATAAATTCAAATCTCCTATAGGGCCTTAAATATTTCATAGGGCATGCTAGATTTGTATTCCCCAGGCTCCTTTATACAAAGTGCTTAGAATTTTTTTAAGATGTTCCAAGTAACTTGAAGGTAAACAAAACAACCAAACTAAAAGAGATAGAGAACAGTATTTTTGTAGAAAATGAGCAAGTCTAGTTTTATAATCAACTCAATTTAGATGAAATCTTCATGATAAATCAAAACTTAAAAAACCGACTTCCAGGCACTAAAATGTAAAAAATAACAAAACGGGGGTTTTCATGTAGAATAGATACTATTTTCGAAGCTGGTGGCAGACGACATTATTTCAAGATATGAATATCTAATAGGTAAATATGTATTTTACGTATCGAAATATCGATTTGTTTTGCATCGGCTGGCACCGACTTAGAAAATATCTGATTAGGAATCTCTTTTAAATGAAAACCGCCGTTTAGCTATTTTTTACATTTTAGTGCCTGGAAGTCGGTTTTTTTTTAAGTTTTTATTACTAATCACTTGCCTCGGTGGTCTTAGATCTGGAGGTTCTGGGTTTGAGTCCCAGGTCGGGCTAAGTTCAGTTATTGAGTATTTCTGTCAAGAAAATCTCAGTAACAATTCGCTATTGGGAAGTTGGCGGTGTTTCTCCCCACTTAAAATCTTACCCACAATCAAAGGATTTTGTTCAGATGATACATAATTGTATATAAGGGGCGAATTAGCGAGGTCAGAATGTTCATCATTTGCAGGATAGTCTTTGGCAGTTTTCCAGGCCGCTGCTATAACTCCATTTACTACGTAGTCCCCTGGGACCAAATCGGTTTTCACTTGTAAGTTGTAGTTTAACACGTGTATGAGGCCCACACCTACCCCTGCTATTACCTGAAATGGTAAGATACATACATATATACACACATGATGATTTTACGTGATCTTCAAGACACGGGGGCTAATAAACACTGTCAACTTCCTAACTTTAAGACATCTAAGAAATAGTTATTACTTTTGTTAGAAGAAACTAATATCAATTTTGGGCTTACTTAGGACTTACTCGTATACCTATGAGTTTCGCAATCGTGTGTGATACCTTCCTGAATTATTTGTCATAACAAAATTTAGATAAAAGCAATCCACTTTGATGATGATGTAAGATTGTTTGTTTATATTATTATGTACGTGTATTGTATACTTACACCAGTAGGTCCATACATATTATCGATCCATCCTGGTAAAGGTTCACTCGCCGTCGATAT
Organism: Brenthis daphne; assembly: GCA_947093115.1. Lineage (NCBI taxonomy): Eukaryota > Metazoa > Arthropoda > Insecta > Lepidoptera > Nymphalidae > Brenthis > Brenthis daphne. The sequence goes on along the minus strand of OX352478.1, from coordinate 5,000,839 downwards.
CACTGTAAGGAAGATATTAAAATATACAGTATTATTTATGAATAATCTAGCCATCTTGCAGAGCCTGTCTGGTAATAAACAGTGTAGTGTATCTATTAAAATATTAATTACTAGCATTGCCCGCGCCTCCGCCCGCGTTCAGATGACCAAAAACCAAATTCTTAATTCTTAGGTTTTACATATTAGTATAATCTTACATTGCAAAGCGGGCAATGCTAGTACTGAATATAATGTGTAAGCTATTGTCGGCAGTTCTGCTCGCGTAGTCTACATAAGTATGTCAAATAAATATATTTACCAATGGAAGGTCTAAATATGGCTACTGGAAGTCCCTGAGAATGTTTCTGGATGATGTCCTCTGCTGCCAATTTACTATAAGTGTATGTGTTGGGAAGGTTGTCTAGTAATCTACGAAAAAAAACATATTTTGATAGCTTCCGATTTTTTTATACTAGCCTTAATTACTACCTATATGCTACTATGATGTATAATATACATTACTGTAGAGTTTCAACGGAATCCGTTCATAGCTTTTGCAGAAAACGTAACAAACATCCATCCTCAAAAACTTTCATTTATAATATTAGGAGATTGGTTCCCCATTGTTAAATAAAACCGCAGCAAAATCCGAAAAAATAGTTTCATTTAAAATGTCAAATATTGCGTAAATCTAAGAAAGTATTAAATTGATTAATCTTTGCTTAAACAAAAATCTATTAGAGTATGATTTCCTAGAACTATTTTCAGTACAAATATTATTGCTATTATAATGAAATCATTTTAAGACTTTCTAACAGTGGCCGATAAAGTAATAGAACGATCATTCTTTTTTCGAATTCTACTTATTATGTGTTTAATAGTAATCAATCCTAAGGTCCCACTGCTGGGCACGGGACTTCCTCAACACGAGGAGGATCATTTCATAGTTCACTACGCTGGCGAAGTGCGAGTGGACTGAGTACTTCATTAGAAACCTGGCTAGAATCTCTCAGACATGCAGGTTTCCTCACGAAGTTTTCCTTTAGTAAGACAAGTGATAATCATGTTGGAATTGATTGGAATGATGAACGCGTTACCACTGGGTTACCACTGCATCATAGGTACTATTATCGAAATAAAAATAATTCATAGCACTTAGCGCCATAATTCTTAGAATTCTATGAATTTCAGAGATAACCACTTTCATGCAAACTTACAAATATATTTACAAACTATTCACGAGTTAGGAAATATTATAAAGAGAACACTCTTTATAATATTTTCTTACACATGAATAAATTTAGAAATGGTCGAATAAATACTCATACTCACCCTGGCGTTATGTTTTTCAAAATATTCTCATCTATGTTCTCAACAAGGTCAATAAGCATGTCACCGGAGAGGTTGATGCCGTAGAACTTCTCGTCAATCTCATTTAAGTGGCAGTTACTAACAAAAATACAAGCTTTTATACCTTTGTATATATATTTATATATAAAAGATACTTAAACAGATAAAAAAATCGGCATTATAATGCCCTAGTGCCACGTTCTCGAGGTATTTGAACATAGAGGTCTATCTGCATATATTGATATGAAGAATAAATGAAATTTTATTCAAATAGACTTATAACAAGCACTTTTGAATCATCAATTTAAAGAGCGTCAGTGTAGTCAGTTTGTGGGGAAGCTGCCGCCTTCTCGGAAAGCAGTTCTGCTGAGAAAAGCCAGCGATAAACTCAACAGTTGCTCTTTTAAATATCGAAGTTACATTAATAAATCTAATATTACAGATAGCCCACCTATGAGTCAATATATCTTTATTCCACACATTTACATCAACAAGAAACTATAGAACAGTGTAAAACGCTTTACTCAATATAATATGCTTGTTTTATCTTTAAATTTTTGAAAAGGTTAACCTAGGACAGTTTGTAGAATCTTATTATATTATATGCGTAGGCCCATGAAGGATTCATTCACCTTTTGGAGTTGAAATCTGAGCGTAACAAGCATATTTCTATTCCTAATGTTTATGGCGTGTCTATCACTGTTTTTACATAATTATTTAAATTCTTACGAACGAGTAATATATTACACAGTATATATTGTGACTCAACCGTAAGAATACCATTTTTTTTTAAAACATCTCGCAGGGAATCACGAGCTCTTAGATCATAAATAGCCCGTACAACTCTTTTATGAAGAATAAATATCGAATTAATTTCCACAGCACTGCCCCAAAGAAATATTCCATAAGATAGAATACTATGAATATAACTAAAATATACAAGCCGATCAGTGTTAATATCCGTTAGATTTTTAACTTTCCTAACTGCATAGGCGGCGGAGCTGAGTGAGAGAGTAAGAGAGTGCAAGTGTTGAGAGATGGGAGTTCCACTGGAGTTTGGAGTATAGTGTTATACCTAAAAATACTGCTGATTCAGTTATTTCCAGCGTTTCATTATTCATAATCAGACTAGAATTCTGCTTTTTTACGTTAGGCAAAGTAAATTCGACACATTTTGTTTTTTTTTAGAATTTAATACGAGTAGGTTACTTAATTCAAACCAGCGAAGTATATACGATAATGCACTGTTTACTTTGTCATAATCAGGTTCACTACGCTTAATTTTAAAAATTAAGGAGGTATCATCAGCAAAGAGTACAATATCGCATAATTTATTTATGTAGAAAGGTAAATCATTAATGTATATTAAGAATAAAAAGGGGCCAAGAATAAATCCTTGTGGAACACCCATCTTCAAAAGAGATCCAGAAGATTTTATATTATTTGTATCAGCCCTCTTAATTCTCTGATAGAGGTAGGAAGCAACAAAATCAAGCGCAGCACCCTGAATGCCATAGTGATTCAGTTTAAGCAAAATTGTTTGATGATGTAAACTATCAAAAGCTTGAGACAAATCGCAAAATACACCAATAGAATTCTACGATTTCTCCCATGCGTCGTAAATGAAGCGCAGCACGCGCATCAGTTGCCGATTTACCTTTGGTGAAGCCATATTGATGACTATGCATATGTTATAAAAGAAACTACTTAATTGGTTTAAACCATTTTTCAAAATTTTTGCTTAGTGCAGGTAATATTGAAATGGGTCTATCAGGTTCAAATCTACCATCACTTTTAAAGAAAGGTGTTATTTTACTGTTTCATTACATTGGGGAATGTACCGCTATCTACACATTTATTAAAAATAGAGGCTGAATATGGAGCAATATTTATTATAATATAACTTAGTAGTTTTACTGACATCCCCTATAAATTACCGATCTTTTTTGATTTAACGTTTTAAATATTTTCTTAATATCCGTTAAAGAAAAATGTTTGAACGTGAATAAATTATTGTTATTTACTTTAATATTAGATTTCATTATTTTAATTGCCTCTGATGGAGATGATTTTAGCAATTGAGTTACCGTCAAAAGTATTTCCGAGAAAAAAAAAATCGATACTATTTGCCAATTTATAATCCGAAGTTACCCTATTTTTATTAATATTTAAGCTAATGGGTTCTTTAGCAGCTCTAGATTTCCCTGTAATGTAAATAGAAAACAGTTCACTACCGTCTCCCCTCAATCGATTATCCTTTTTTTATAATAGTTTACTCGGGTCAACATTTAGGATACCTTTTACTGCAGGAAAATCTTTCGTAAAACATAACAACTGGTTCTGTCGAGACGTCCTTAGAAATTTACATGACTTCTTCTCCCTGCCCATTTCCCAATCACTTGGGGTCAGCGCAGTACATGTTCTGTACTGCTAAAAGGATTTCGCAAAAGCTTTACGATCGGCCGTCTGCCTGACGTCAACCCTCCTTTGGAATTTACATGACTAACGCTGGCTAAATCATAAGAGACACATCAAATTGACCTGTACTATAATTGTAGGTCTTAAAAATCCTATAAAGGGATATATACCTAGGGTTTCAAACCAGCGAAGCGAGGGTAAGGAAAAAATAATAAAACATGTAATTTACAAAACATGTACCAGTAAGCGGTAGAAATATGAATAAGTGCACGTAGTTTGGAACATTCGTGTGCTAGGTGCAGCATCTCTCTCGTCCCTCGCACGTTGATCTCCACAGCTGTCTTTAACGTTTCATCGAAGCGAACTGTTGCGGCGCCGTGGAAAATAAAATCAACCTGGGAAATAAACGAGAAAAATAATATCTAATACTTTCTTAGATTTATGCGAATATTTGGCATTTTAATTAATGCACTGTCCATTCGTACTTTAATAGGACGAATAAAAAAATATTATTCGTCCTTTAAAAAAATATAAATTATAAGGAAGGACGAATTGACTAATAAATAAGAAAATAGAATAAGCAGCTCGACTCAGCTCGGTAGGTTAAGGTTGTTGTTTTTTGCATAGAGACACTCCTGCATCTAAAAATCGCTTATTTTACATTAGGAAACAAAAAAAAAACCGACTTCAAACAAAAGCACTAAAAAGTAAAAAATAACTGATTGGTAGTTTTCATTTACTATACATACCTAATCAAATATTTTCGAAGTCGGTGTGCTTTGCTTTGTATGGGCTGACACCGATTTCGAAAATATTTGATTAGGTATGCATTTAATAGGAAGCTTTAATAACTAAGCCAAAGCACACCGACTTCGAAAATATTTGATTAGGTATGTGTTGTAAATGAAAACTACCAATCAATTATTTTTTACTTTTTAGTGCTTTTGTTTGAAGTCGGTTTTTTTTTTTAAGTTTTTATTTTTCCCTTTTTAGTGTAGACAGTAGTAGCAAAGTAAAAATTCTAACGTGTTAGGCTTGTCAAATCAAACAAAATAAGCCCAAACTCAAAGTATCTACTATTAGCCGTTGAAGAGTTCCACCTATCCACCTTCTGGCCTTACCATCGGATCAGGTCAACAATACCGAACCACTGTACCATGATCCACGGAAATAGAAACACTTGCAAAGTTTCAAGTCAATATGACAATTAGAAGTAGGTTAAATTCATCATTAGCTATTTTTCCACCCTTAGGGGTGGTTTTTTTGAAATATAAATAAGATCAGTCTGGAAGTATACACTTTCAAACAACACAAAAATTGTCCAAATCGGTTAATAAATGACGGAGTTCTGAGGTAACAAACATAAAAAAAACGGTCGAATTGAGAACTTCCTCCTTTTTGTAGTCGGTTGAAAAGAGAAAGTAACCTACTTCTTGTTAAATAAGTTTAACAAAATACCATTATTTATTACTGCTAACGCCATCTTATGTCCTTTATTGTAAACACTTAACTTATAATGAACGATTGTATGGAACAACTCGATGATGACTATATATATATTGTATTTGAAATAAATCAGTTCAGTTGATGGCCAACTATCATAGCATTTTTAATAGGTTATGGGCCCAGATTTCGTAAAATTATATTATTTAGTGATCAATTAGTGCATTAGTTTTAAAAATGTCGACTAATTATTTAGCAAACGTTCCGAAGTTGAAAGGTCGCGTAAATTACGATGACTGGTGCTTTGCGGCGGAAAACGTGCTTGTGTTAGAAGGCATGGCGGACGCTATCAAGCAGCCATTAGCAGAAATGGCTACATCGGTGCAAAAAGCAGAAGATATGAAGGCTAAAGCAAAATTAGTTTTAACAATCGACGCTTCTTTATACGTTCATATTAAGCAATGTGCAACGATATATGATTTGTGGACAACTTTAAAGAATATGTTCGACGATTCTGGCTATTCACGTAAAATTAGTTTGCTTAGAAAGCTCATAAGTATACGCCTAGAGGAGTGCGATTCGATGACCAGCTATGTAAGCCAGCTTATGGAAACCGCACAGAAACTAAAAGGAACAGGTTTTGAAATAAACGACCAGTGGATTGGATCACTCATGTTGGCCGGATTACCTGAGAAATTCGAGCCCATGATTATGGCAATCGAACACTCGGGCATCAATATAAACGCGGATGCTATAAAAACAAAATTGTTGGATATGAGTGTTGAGGTTAAATCGGAAGGTGCATTCATCGCAAAAAAAATTCTCATAGTCATAAATATGGCGGTTACAAAAATCAAACCACTCACTCACAAAATGGCGCCGGCAGAGGAATGAACGGAACCGAACGTATCCGTCTACTGTAAATGTCAGTGAAAGCAGCTTTAATACAGCAGCAAAAACAAAAATAATCCGTTGTTATAAGTGCAAGCAGTCTGGACACTTTAAAAATAGATGTCCACACACAGAAAAAGCGAAGACGAATGCATTTAGTGCAGTTTTTCTCACAAAAGAATACAGTCAAACTGACTGGCACTTGGATTCTGGTGCGAGTACTCATTTGGTTTCCAACATGAATTTATTGTCAAATGTTTGTCATCAACCCAAGATTAAGAAGATAATCGTAGCAAATAAAACGATAGTGCCTGTTGAATGCTCAGGGGATCTACAGATTACGACATGTGTCGGAAGTAAGAACTACGAGATAAAAGTAAACAATGTTTTGTATGTGCCAGATCTCACCACAAATTTACTATCAGTAAGTAGAATAATTGCCAACGGAAACAGAGCCGAATTTTATCGACATGGTTGTTCAATTTATAACTCGCAGAATGAATGTATTGGTATAACAAAATTAGAAAATGGTGTATACAGACTAATTGTGAAAACTGAGCAAGTGTTTGCAGCATCTGAAAAAGTGTCTAGTACAACTTGGCACAGGCGTCTTGCTCATATGAATGCCACAGATATGCCGAAATTGAAGAATGGAGTAGTTAAAGGTGTTAATTTCAATGAAAAGTGTGACATCAGCAAGAATAGCTGCACAGTTTGCTGTGAAGGGAAGCAAACAAGGCAACCATCCCCTCACAGTACAAATAAAAATCTTGGAGTCTTGGAACTGGTCCACACAGACTAATGTGGACCAATGGAGAACCAATCACTAGGTAAAGCCAGATACTACCTATTGTTTGTGGATGACTTTAGCAGGATGTGCACTGTTTATTTTCTGCGAGAGAAAAATGAAACCTTCAAATATTTTAAACAATATAAAGAACTTGTCGAGACCCAGCAGTCAAAAAAAGATTAAAATTCTAAGGTCAGACAATGGAGGCGAGTTCTGTTCGGCAGAAATGGAAAACTACTTAAAGCAGTGTGGTATAGTTCATCAGAAAACAAATAGTTACACACCGGAGCAGAATGGGCTATGTGAGAGATATAACAGATCAATAGTTGAGAAAGCACGCTGTCTCCTGTTTGATGCTCAATTTCAGAAATTCTTATGGGCGGAGGCTGTAAATACAGTTGTGTACATTATAAACCATGCACCAGCTGCAGGCATTAGTGAGAATATTACTCCTTATGAAATATGGACGGGCAGAAAGCCGAATTTGGATCACCTGCGAATATTCGGCAGTCCAGTCATGGTACATATCCCCAAAGAAAAACGCTAAAAATGGGATAAGAAAGCGAAGAAAATGTTCCTAGTTGGATATTCAGAAAATATCAAGGGCTATCGCTTATATGATCCAGTAGCACAGAATGTTATTGTAGCCAGAGATGTTGTGGTTATGGAGAACATAGATGACAGCTCGATGACAACCATCACCATTAAAGAAGACAGATCACCTGAAGATACAAAAGAGGTAGAAGTTCCTGTGAGTGAAGGGCATGATAAAAGTGAAAGCGAGAAGGATGATACATTCATCCCAAATAGTTCAAGTGACACTGATGACAGTTATGACAGTTATTCAGAGACATTATCACCAGAAGACATGGATCTCCTCTATACACAATGTGATATAAATGTGCCTGCGAAACGTGTGAGACACAAACCAGACTACTATGGTTTGTGCAAACATGTGTGCGGAAATGTCAGGTGAACAGCTTACTTTATGTGATGTGTTAAATAGTTCTGAAAAAGAACAGTGGCAGTGCGCGATAAAAGATGAGTTAAAATCTTTTAGTAAAAATGACACTTGGGAGTTAGTGGATAGGCCAAAAGACAAAACAGTGGTCAGAACCAAGTGGGTGTTTAAAAAGAAATTTAACAGTTGATGGCAAACTATCATAGCATTTTTAATACTTCTAAGGCTAACTAAAGATTTAAGGTTATTTTTAATTTAGGTATTTTGTACGCAAACTGAATTGCGGATAAAAACTAATCTATAATTATAATAAAATTGTAACTAAGCCGAATCTGTACATTAAAGTTTTTTGGAAAATCTTATTGAAATAGACATTATTATCGATACAGATTCCGAATCTATAGTTTTTAGAATTTTTGTTTGTCTGCCTGTCTGTCTGTTACCGCATCACAGAAAAACCACTGGAGGGATTTTGATGAAATTTGGTATGGTGATAGCTGGTTATCCGGGTCAACGTATATGATACTTTTTACCGCGGGAAAATATCTCATTTCTGAGAAAAAATACAAAAACTGCATTGTAAGAATATACTGATATGTAAAACCTAAGAATTTGGTTTTTGGTCATCTGAAAGCAGGCGTGGCCGCGGGCAATGCTAGTTTGTAAATCAAATATATGTGTATATATTAAGTGATCCAAAAATCAGATTATATTCATACATATATTTTTTTTATATATGATTATCAGTACATACATATTATATAAGTATTAAAAATATTCTAAAATATTCCATTGGATTCAAAACAATTACGTACACGTTTAAGTACATATTCTAAATGATAAGAAAAACTTAGAAGATAAGGAGCTTAATCAACAAGTTAACTTATACCTCATTTGTAAGCTTGCTTCGGTCCTCATCACTCATTCCCATATTGACTTGACCCATATCTCCTTCAAGAATATCGATTTTTTGTAAAAAATCTGGCATTTTGTTTCTTAATTTATCATATAGCTGAAAAATATGAAAAAATATTTTTAATATATTCATTTTGGTGCAGTTCATACTTTTAGAAAATTAGCGGTAAAAACGTACCACATCATCAAATTGCTCCTGCAGTCTTATTTTTATATCTTTATTTTTCTTTGGTCTAAGCAAAACATACAGTTTTTTAATCTTCGGGCACGATCTGCAATAAACAAATATATTTTAATTCAATCTTCTAATATATAAAAATCTTGTGTCACAGTTTTCGTGTTTATACTCCTCCGAAACGGCTTGACCGATTTTCATGAAATTTTATATAATATATATTCAGTAGATCTGAGAATAGGTTTATAACTAATTTTTATACTCTTAAGGGTTAAGGGTGGCTCACCCTAAAAAAAATTTTTCATTTTTTGGACAAATTACTTTTTGGTTTTATTTTTATTGGTGTGGCCATGAACGAATTAACCACTGGACCAGACATATAAACGGACGTACCTTTAACGGTCATGTTAGTAACCAGGGAATTTTAGCCTAGGTCGTTTGTTACTTGTGTCAGTCTCAAGCACTTACTTGTCAATAAAACATCTCCCAAAAATGACTAAATGTTCTGTTAAATGGTGTAAAAACTATCACGGCGGAAGCAGCACTATTTCTTTTCACTTGTAAATACATTATTTTATTACATTTATTGTTATTTATCACAAAATTTAATTAAATGTAAAATAAAATGTCATATTATCCAACTATGTTAAATATAGTCGATATTTCTATGTATTCTTGACATCTGACAACCATCATAAACGGGCTGGATTATACCATTCAGAACAAATGACAAAACTGTCGAGTGAGTCCATTTGACATCGACTAGTGCTTGACAATGTCGAAAAATATATCGATATTTGACGAAATAACTGAACGAATTGTGTTATTTGTACAGTACAATAACATAAAATACTTTTATCACAGTATCCTACAATCTGATGACAATAAATTTAATTTAAAAAATATTTTCTAAATCAAATAAAAATATAAATGCAAAAATTATAATTAGTATGTGTACTTAATTTTTTATTTTATTTTATACCACATTTATATACTTTGGAGTATTATTCCATTGTAATAATAATAAACATCATTTTCTTTCAACACGTAAATTACACAAAATCAAACAATAATGTTTTAGCACTAAACTTCTGGGTTGGCGATTTGTAATAACACTTTACCACTTGCACTAATTATTTTACTTTCACGATCCAACACTCACTTTTTCACAATTTGCAATCACTTTTTCTTTTTCCTAATTTCACAAATGTTTATTAATAACTGAGCAATATTAGGACAGTGTCACATTTTTATAACTACCCGAGACAATCAATTGCCAATTAAAATAGTTCAATAACAGAATCAACAAAATCACTTTATGTAATTAAATTAGCTTAATAATATTTTTTAAATCTTTACAAAATAATATTTATTATATATTAATGGAATATACACCCGATATTCATTTGTTTATTAACATTATTATAGGCCAACAGAATGTTGCCATCAATGCCATCGTATTAATATAAATCAAATTAAAAAATAATTATTATTTGACACATTATTATTGCCTCTTTAATTCATTTATTTTAATTTATTATAATAAATACAGATATTTTAAATTAAAAGATGTAAAATATGATGACTATGCTAACCAATGTCTAAAATGTCATTCATTGGGTCATCGATATATGTATTTTATCGATTACGTTCAAGCACTAGAAATATTGTATTGTGTATCAGTGTTTATAATAATGTAATAAAATCTTTGTGTGTGTTATGCGTCACATGGTTGAACTAGTTTTCATACATTTGTATTTTATGTCAGGTCCAGTCTCTAATTCGTCCATGGGTGTGGCATAAAAAAATACTTCATATGGCAAAACAACGTTTGTCGGGTCAGCTAGCTATTATATATTATATTTCATTTAATTATTTATTTATACGTACTATCCCTTCAGAAAAAGTTGAGTACGCACTAAAAATTAATGAAGAATATTCACCTTAAAAGCTTTTCAATCAAAAGTTTTCCTAGAAATCCTGTACCGCCCGTCAAGAATATCGTCGAGCCAGAAAACATCTTCTGTATCTGCGATTCTTCTGAGTCTTCCATTATGTGTGGTTGGTCGTTTTGACGTCTGTTTATTCGTTTAAAGCCAATTCTAAGAACATAAAGTTACATATTATACACATCATAAAATTGTTATGGATTAAAAACTGTACCCCACGTACAAAATATATAGCTTGCTTCTCCATACAAACTTTTATCCCCATTTTCACCCCCTTAAGGGATAATTTCCGGGATACAAAGTATCGTATGTTCCCAGGGTCTCAAACTATCTTCTTACCAAATTTCATTTAAATCGGTTTAGTATGTAAGAAGACAAATAGAACAAATCCAGATTTTTTCAATTTTTTTGTTTCTCTGTCTGTTTGTATGAGCTAATCTTAGAAACTATTGGACAGATTTAAATGACATTTTGCATGGTGGTGGCTTATATCCCCGATCAATATCTTAGATACTTTTTATCCCAGAAAATTAAAGAGTTCCCGTGGGATAGTTAAAAAATTATAGTAACTTATACAGCTTAGTACACAATAACTTATGCACCTAATTTAGTCAAATTTGGCATGCTGATACCTTATATTGCCGGTCAAACAAAAGGTTACTTTTTCATCCCAAAAACATGAACGGTTCCCGTGGGGAGTAATGGATCTCTATTAGTGTTTTCTAAAGGTGAACACGAGCGTAGCGAGGGTGAGCCGCTAGTATTATATATATACATACAACTGCCTCGGTGGTGTAGTGGCTAGCATGTACGGCTGCACACCCGAAGGTCCTGAGTTCGAGTCCCGGGTCGGGCCAAGCTTAATTATTGAGTCTTTCTATAAATTAAGCCTCAGTAACAGTCCGGAGTTGGGAAGTTGGCGGTGTTTCACCCCCGTGCCTCGGAGAGCACTTAAAGCTGTCGGTCCTGCGCCTTAAATCTCACCGGTCGTGTCTCGTGTCGTCCCACCGGAGTGAGAGAGTGACAGGAATAGAGAGTGCACGTTGTGTCTGCGCGTACACTTGTGCACTATAATATCTCCTGCGCAGTTGGCTAGTCTCAATGAGATTGGCCGCCGTGTCAAGAATCGGCTAGGAGAACAACATCATATGTACATACATATAAATGATTGAATCTCCATACAAACTTCCACCCCCTTAAGCGATGATTTCCGGAAGAAAAACTATCCTATCTTCCCAGGGTCTCAAACTGTCTTCATACCAAATTTCATCTAAATCGGTCCAATGGATTAAGACTGAAAGGTAACAGGCACACATACAGACGGATAGACGGAACTTTCGAGAAATTGTAGGCTGGCACCGACTTCGAAAATATCTGATTAGGTATCTATTTTAAATAAAAACCCCCTTTTAGTTATTTTTTACATTTTACTGCCTGGAAGTCGGTTTTTTTTTAATTTTTATAGAATATTCAAACGAGTTATTGAATTTATTTACTTACCAGCGACTCACCTTCGCTTCGACCGGGTTCATCCCTACTTACGATGTAACGTTTAGTATAGATTTCTAATAGATGAGATATTTGCCCACAGAAAAAAATATCCTATATGTTGTTCCGAATAATCAGATATCATAATACCAAATTTCATCAAAATCCCTCCAGTTGTTTTCCCGTGAAGCGGTCACAGACAGACAGACTGACAAAAATTCTAAAAATATAGATTCGGCCTCTGCATCGATAATAATGTCTATTTCAATAAGATTTTCCAAGAAAATATTTAATGTACAGATTCGACTCAGAATTTTATTATATACATAGATTACTACATACTGTAGGTATTACGTATTTAATTTTTAGAATAAGACTTACAAAAAATATAAGTATATAATAATAATTAAAAAAAAATTAAATATACATTTAAAAAAAAATACCTTTACATTAATATTCAAAATAGAAACAGTATAAAACACACTGCGATAATTTATCTGTCAACAGCGGAGTGTCAACTGCTAAATAAAAGTTAGGTTTTATAGTATTTAAAGTTTTCATAATTTATTGAATTTAAATATTTCGAAATTATTACAAGAAATTTGAATTTTAAATTTTAATATTTAATGCAGTTTAATTTTTTGAATAACAAAAAATAGCTATAATGAGGTCATACATATTATAATAATATTACAAATGAGAAAGTAAAGTTTGTCTGTTTGTTTTAACGTTTATATATAAAGTAATAAAACAGTTTTAATGAATTTGGACATTAAATTTTTCTCGCAAAAATAATATTTACTTTTAGGGGATGAAAAGCTACTAGTTATGTTAATATTTTTGTTAAACGACAATGTAGCTTAAGTATACCCATAGAAGTAGAGACTGGACTGAGGCCTCAGAAAGAGAAAAAGCGACCGTGCGGCCAGTAGGTGTTTCATATTGCAATTTGACTTTATAGATGGAATGTAAAATATTATAACACAGTGCAATAGAAAAAAAATGGTTGTAAATGTCTATCTTCATTAATCGTATTTCAACTAATACAGAAGACTTTTGGCCGCAAATTCGTTTTGTTTCTGTCGCGCCTTTCCGCTATTTTTAGCTGACGGCTGGCAAATGGCAACAAACTCTCAGTCCACTCTCTATGGACTAAGATGTTGCAAGATTATTACGTTCATAGCGTATTTAATCAACATCAATTTTTTTTAAATGATGATGACTTAGCAACACTATTACTATATATTTTTACAAATGAAAAATATTAATCTGAAATGTTGTCATTTTGATCCACACAGTAAGAACTTACTACATCTATAACACGCGTCATCTCAAAAGAACGCTGGCTGTCAAGCTGCGCAGAAGCGATTTATCGGCCAAATTGGCGGTAAGAAGTGGGGCGCGGGGCGGCGCGGGGCGGCGGGGCACGCGCCTCGTGCTTGCCGGAGCGCTATTGGTTCGTCAGTTCGAAATATCATCGCACACACAAAAGTTTAATCAGACAGACAGACAGACAGGCAGACAGGAAGACAGGCAGACAGGCAGACAGGCAGACAGGCAAACAGGCAGACAAGCAAAAAAAAATTCTAAAAAACTATAGATTAGGCCTCTGTATCGATAATAATGTCTATTTCAATAAGATTCTCCAAAAAATATTTAATGTACAGATTCGACTTTGTTACAATTTTATTATATGTATAGATTAGAGCACAAGTGACAAAGCAAAATTGGTATAAGGCAATTGGTTAATTAAAGTTAAAACTAAAAATAAAAATAATAATCAGAATACAATAATGAAAACATTAATAAATTTTAATAATTTCGCGAGGAGTTGAGGTCTATCGAAGCGAATATAATGGCTTGGGCGGTCCTGACTATGTTTGCAGACAGCAGATGTTGTATTGCGACGATGCTTCACACCAGCTATGTGTTCTTTGACCCGGGTTCTAACGGATCGCTTTGTTTGTCCGATGTAAGAGAGCCCACAATCACAATCAAGCTTGTAAACTCCTGCATCTTGTAGAGGGATGTGGCACTTAACAGGTGGTAAGAACTGACTAATTTTTTACCGAGTTCCAAAACGAGGAGGTTCTCAATTCGTCGGAATCTTTTTTTTTATGTATGTTCACCGATTACTCGAAGACGTCTGAACCGATTTGGAAAAATTTTATTTTGTTTGAAAGGGTATACTTTCCAGGTGGTCCCATATAAATTTTATCGAAATCGGTCGAGGAGTTCTTAAAAAAATCAACAATAAATATTTTTTAAACGAATTGTTTTATCGAATATCTTATTAAAAACTTTCTTCCTACAAATTACCTGCTTCTTACGTCTACACTAAAAATATAAAAATAAAAACGTTTAAAAAACCGACTTCCAGACACTAAAATGTAAAAAATAACTAAACTCATTTCTTTTTCAACCGACTTCAAAAAGGAGGAGGTTCTCAATTCGACTGTATGTTTTTTTTTTTTTTTTTTTTTTTTTTTATTTTTGTTACCTCAGAACTCCGTCATTAATTAACCGATTTGGACAATTTTTGTTTTGTTTGAAAGGGTATACTTCCAGATTGGTCCCATTTAAATTTAAAAAAAAAATACCACCCCTAAGGGTGGAAAAACAACGAATGATGAATTTAACCTACTTCTAATTGTCATATTGACTTGAAACTTTGCAAGTATTTCTATTTCCGTTGATAGTACAGTGGTTCAATGTTGTTGATCTGATCTGATGGCAAGGCCAGAAAGTGGTTAGGTGGAACTCTTCAACGGCTAATAGTAGATACTTTGAGTTTGGGCTTATCTTGTTTGATTTGACAAGCCTATCACGTTAGAATCCTTACTTTGCTACTACTGTCTACACTAAAAAGGGAAAAATAAAAAATTTTTAACAAAAAAATAAAAACCGACTTCAAACAAAAGCACTAAAAAGTAAAAAATAACTGATTGGTAGTTTTCATTTACTATACATACCTAATCAAATATTTTCGAAGTCGGTGTGCTTTGGCTAAGTAATTAAAGCCTACCTATTAAATACATACCTAATCAAATATTTTCGAAATCGGTGCCAGCCCATACAAAGCAAAGCACACCGACTTCGAAAATATTTGATTAGGTATGTATAGTAAATGAAAACTACCAATCAGTTATTTTTTACTTTTTAGTGCTTTTGTTTGAAGTCGGTTTTTATTTTTTTGTTAAAAATTTTTTAGAATAGAGACCTAATCAGATATTGTTGAAGTCGGTGCCAGCCTACAATATTTTAAGATATGAATATCTAATAGGTAAATATGTATTTTACGTATCAAAATATATTAGATTTCCTATGCGTCGGCTGGCACCGATTTTTTTTAAGAATTCGGGAATCGATTTTTTTAAGCTTTTATTTATTTAATATTTTTTATGTTAAATGTGTTAAAAGATAATAAAGTACCTACATTTTAAAAACAGTAAAAAAACTGTTTTTAAATTCCAATACGTCATCAAGGATACACAATTGAATGACTTGCATAGATTTTACTGACTTGCAAATGTATTGACAATTATTTAAAACTAGCATTGCCCGCGACGCCGTCCGCGTTGAGATTTTTTTATACTATTCTGAATTAGTGCTTGACTACGTTCCAACTTATGGTAAGTGGTAACGCAGTCGTAGATGGTAAGTCGCACTAATTCAGTAACTACCTATTCACTCTTGCCTTGAAGACACCCACCCATATTATAATCGGACGGAAACACCGACGCAGGCAGGTTGTTCCAATCCTTAGCCGTACGTATAATAAATGACGTAGCGAAACGCTTCGTGCGGGTGGAATGCCCACGACATAAGGATGGAGACCAGCCGTTCGTCGGGTTGTCCGATGATGGAAAGGGGATGGGGGAATTAATTCATGTAGTTAAAAATAACCTTTAGGTTCTAGAATCTAGACTTAGGCTGTGCAACAAAGTCAATCGGTGTGAGTTTTTAAGTGCATGAGTCGGTTTAACCTTGTAGAAATTTTAGAAGATGTGCCAATATATTTGTAATTAGAAACCAATTAAGATGTTATTCTTTACTTTTTATCCCTACAAATCTTTTTAAATACAGTGAGAAAAGTAGCCTAGACTACTATATACTATGTAGGTTTTAAAACTTAAATAGGAAACCGCGTTTTAGAGTATCACATGCTTTTTCAAAAAGATTCTACTAGATTTACGTACAAATCTGTAACAATTTTATTATGTGTACTCGTAGATACGGACTATTAATTATTTGTAATTGTTTAGAAGATGGCGTTAAACGAACAAACAGAAGTGAAGATTGACGACCCTCCACATATAGTGGAAGGCTCGGAAGAATCTCAGATACAAAAGATGTTCTCAGGCTCGACGGTATTCGTAACTGGGGGTACAGGATTTCTTGGAAAACTGTTAGTTGAAAAGCTTTTAAGGTAAGTAAAAGGAAAAAAGATTTTAATTCATTTATTAGGTAACTCAAGATATTAAAAGTTTTTGACTGCTTTAGTTATTATTTTGTTATCATTCATTTAATTTGCGCAAAATGGTACAATAGAAATCAGAGCTAGACTGACAAGCACGTCTATAAAGTGAAAAATTATGTTCCATAATGATAGTCTTTCCTTTATATACACATGTAATGGCGACCAACTCATGACTAGTTTAAAAGAATCAGTAGAAAAAAAGTAATGAAAACAACATATCAACTCAGGCAAAGTATGAAAAAATTATAAACATTTTACAAACAGAAACCAAGAAACAAAAACGTCGTTTCTGATAACTGCTACAACTTCAACAATTGTTACAGGAGAGGAAAGAACTATTACAAAAAAAATCAACCGCTGTAAAATAGCAGAAATGAGCAAAGAGATAAATGAAAGTATAAGAAAAGATAAGAAACTAAAAAGACAAAATACATTGAAAAAACATATGGAAAAAACTGGGGGTACAAAAAGGACTATTAAAGAATTGAATACTACAATTGAATACAAGAATTGAATACTAATAAAAAAAGATTGGATGCTAAAGGTGAAGACTAAAGTCGGAAACTATACAAATGGAACTTTATGACTACTGTTACTGTGTACCGAAGGTCTCTACCAAAATTCAGTCGGAAATTTTGTTATTTGAATTGTCTATTTTGACCGGACTAATATGGCTGTCAAACATGGTAATTAACACAGAAACTAACTAACAAAATTATCATATGTCAAAATAGAATAAAGAGAATTGTAATAGGAGTCAGAAGAAAATATAAGATTAAGCAAGATTTAAGCAGTTTTTAATGTGAATAATTTTTAGTGTGCAAAACACTTAAATGGATGTGATCAGGACATATGCTGAGAAATGGATTAGAATAATATCAGAGTGGTACCCCAGGGATGGCAAAAGAAGTAAAAGTTCGACAAATGAAACGCTGGGAAGATGGCTTCAAAAGAGTTGCTGGTCCAGAATGGATCAGTATTGCAACAGACAGAGATAGGTGGAAGTCTTTGGAGGAGACCTTTGCCGAAGGACAAGATGTTGTTGAAAAAACCGATCGTCAGTAACAAATATAATACCATACCCATGTATTGTATTGTAATTATTGTAAAACAGCAATAAAGACTTATTTATTTTTATTAGAGAGTTATGAGTAAGCAGCAGGAGAAAGGATATCCGCAAGTGAGGACGAGTATGGTTAAAAGATAACTATTTTTTTTTTTATTTACAGATCCTGTCCTAATATAAAAAAGCTATATCTATTAACGAGAGCGAAGAAAAATAAAAATGCAATGGAAAGATTGCAAGAGCAATTTGAAGATTTGGTAAGATTGACGATACGTTTGGCTCAATTATATTATGTATATGTGTAATGTATCAACTAACGTATACATAATCATTAATTATTTTCTCTAAGTATGCTATCATTTTTTTATTTAATGTATATATTTTTTATTGTAATTAATTGTCAATTTTACTTATTATTTCTTATTTTTCTATGTATTATTTAATTGTGGAAACTTGATTGGTCGATGTTTTATATTTTAGGTTTTGTTTTTTAAATGTACTTTGTACTTTTTGGTACTTTTTGTTTCCCAAATAAAATAAAATAAAACAAACTATCTGGTATCCATAACACAAGCTTCTTAGCTTACCATGGAACTAGATGGAACTAGATGCCGTGTGCAATGTGTTGATGTGGTGTATTTATTTATATTGTTTTATTATTTTTAGGAAATCATCGGAAATATTAAACATTTTCAAATATCTTATAAAGTTTCGATTAAAGCACCGATTTTCGTTAACCGAATCATTAACATATTTATTATTCACAGGCAATTAGGATAACAGGAAAACTTGTTACTCTAATAAAAAAATAATAATTAAGCGAATTGGTCACAACTTTTTTTATTTTTAAACTGAATTTTCATATTTTTCAGCTATACGATAAGTTAAGAAAAGAAAAGCCAGATTTTATGCAAAAAATCGGTATTATTGAAGGTGATATGTGTCAAATCAATCTAGGCATGAGTGATGCAGCCCGAGGCAAGATTATACAAGAGGTAAATATATTTAACTGTCTACTTGGTCTATTGGCTAACTATCTCGTTGGTCTATTGGCGGCATGCACGGATGCATATCCGGAAATCCTGGATTCGAGTCCTGGGTCGGGCTAAGTATAGTTACTGAGTTAACAAATTTTCAGTAAGAACCTGGAGTTAGGAAGTTGGCGGTCCGTATCCCCAATCCCGATGCCTCGAGAGCACGTAAAGCCATAGGTTTGTTAGCCATTGTACATATAGTCGGAGGTTATTTTTCAATATAATAACTTGTTCTCAATCTGTCTCAAATTTTTTTTATCTTATCAGTTTTTGTCTTTACTTATTAACCGACTACAAAAAAAGGAGGTTATCAATTCGTCACGTGTGTATGTAATATTATTGGAACTGCAAAATTTTCACATATCATATTATGTATTTATTTGGGCTTCCAAACAAATATACAACATTTTATAGGTTCATCCTTTTTTATTTGCTTACATTTATTTCAACTTAGGGAACAGTAAAGATTTCATCAATATTGGTCCAGTAGTTTTTACGATATGGACGTGTAACTAAAACTGCAATAGTTTTTGTAATTACTACTTATTACAAAAATTGTTTCAGTTTATTAATCTTAAAACTAAAATTTACGATGTGAAAAATGTAATTTTAAAAAAACCGACTTTAAAAACATACAAAAAAAGAAAAAAATAACTGAATGGGGGTTTTTGTTTACTATAAGATACTTAATAAGATATTTTCGAAGTCAGAGGCATCCGACAATGCTTTAAGATATGAATATCTAATACGTAAATATGACAAGGTATGAATGAATTCTAATTATAATTAAAATATTATACATCAATTTGTGATATATTTATACGTATCGAAATAGATTTGCTTTGCTTTGGCTTTTGCATCGGCTGGCACCGACTTCGAAAATATCTGATTAGATATCTATAGTAATTGAAAACCCCCGTTCAGTTATTTTTTACTTTTCAGTATTTTTTTGAAACCGGTTTATATTTTTAAATTACCTTTTTTTAATTTAAGACTATCTTAATGCTTGTATAAATCTTAATAAATCCTTGTATAATATTATTTTGATCTTTTTTAAACAAAATTGAGATTTTAAATTCTTCTTCTAAAATGAAGTTTTATAACATAGACTTAAAGATAAATTCGAGTTTAACATACTCATCACCTAACCTTCAAGATACCCTGAAAAATAGATCTTCCTCTATTATACTTATTCTATGGAATAAATTGCGATTATAGAGTAGCACAAAGGCTACTGTTAGACACCTAGGGATTCACCCGAGCGCTAGTATATTTCCCAGGTCGAGTTTATTTTCCACGGCGCCGCAACAGTTCGCTTCGATGAAACTTTAAAGACAGCTGTGGAGATCAACGTGCGAGGGACGAGAGAGATGCTACAGCTTGCATATGAATGTACCAAACTACGTGCACTTGTCCATATATCTACCGCTTATAGGTACATTTTTTTGTACATTACACGTTTATTATCGCACTACTATTGTAAACTCGAAAATGATTTATATTTGTTACTCCTTCACGCTGAAACTGCTGGACGGATTTGATAGAATTTTTGTACACAGATAGTCTATAACATGGATTAACATATAGACTAATCTAAATAAAAATTAACATTTGTATATTTATCCTCTGGATTCCTAAGCCATGATCCAATCCTTCCTGATCCAATTGTAATGAAACTCTGGTAACTTATTTTGTATACGCATGTGAAGGTACTGATCCAAAAACAAAAAAATCTTTGGACGTTTGTCTGTTATGTGTTCCTAAATAAACCATTTAGGCTTATAGAAATTGTAAAATGATTATAGGAATACCTGGCCCCATCTGCCTAACATAAATCTTGGTACTAACGTGCTTGTCTGAAATCAACAGGATTTGAAAAATGCCATTAATTATTCCTATGTTTTAGTAACTGCAACTTAAGTGAGATTGACGAGAAGTTCTACGACATCAACCTTCATGGAGAGAAGCTTATTAACTTGGTTGAGAATACAGACGAGAATACTTTAAAGAAGATGACGCTTGGGTGAGTATTCTAATAGTAGTCTACCGACGAATCTTAAGTGCGAATACTACTATACTAATCCTTACAGATACATCCATACATACCAACACACACAATATTAAATAGCCATCAACTAAAAAACAAGGTAAGCGAATGTGTATGACTTGCTTTAATAAAGTGTTTAGGTTTACCATTCAGCAACTATTAGCTTAAAAAAAAGTTTTTTAGAATTATAGATGCATATTTTTAAAGACACATCCAAAAATCCCTGAGGGAGCCCTATGTGCAACAGTGGACTTAAAAGGGCTGATGATGATGATTTACGTACAAGTTTACGTACACATTTTTTATTCTTCACTGGTATATATGAACTACGGTATTGTCTAACTATTCATATGAGATACTTATCTATCAAATTTTGGCCATATAGCTCCAATAGTCGCCTAGTAATATAAAAAGATACGAACAGACGGCCATGGAGAAATCAGAAATCTTTCATTTCTTGCCTCGTCTAAGCCCCTTTACGTTTGGACTGCGTGACGCAAAGGAGGGTAATATGTATATCAGTCTATGTATGTATATATATACTCGTATGTTTGGTTCTTGCTAGCGTTCTGGAGACCAAACGCGTGGGCCGATTTTGATGATTCACACGATGTTAGATTCATATTAATAACGCGAGTGTCATAGGCATATAAAAATAGCTAAAAATTAAAGTGGCGGATTTCAGGCGTTAATTTGTGTATCTTTAAAAAAATCTTCAAAATCAATCGAGTGGGGTATCAAAGTAAAGGTTTTTAAGGGGCGATCACAAAAATATATATAATTTATATCTTTAAAAGTAATTTAGGATAAAAAATCCTTCAAACTTCAAAGGTCTAATTTGCAAAAACTTAAAAGCTGTAAATAAAAAAAATATTATAAAAGTAAAAAAACCGACTGCATAAAAGCTAATTAAAAAGATGATAACAAGTTGACGAAGAAATATAGCAAAAGAATATGCAGTCGGAGACTACAATTTATGTTTGCATAATTACTATATTTCGTGAACTTGTTTTTATCTTTTCAGTTAGCTTTTTTATGCAGTCGGGTTTTTTTTTATTTTTATATTTTTTACTTATTTGTACAGTGATCTTAGTTAACTTTGTAAATGTGTTATTTTAATTATTTATTGGATATGTGAGAGGAAGAGTCCTTTTTTGGAAAAAAAAAACAGTAAGGTATAGGCTATATAACTGATTAGTCAAAATTCCCAAAGCAGTAAAGTTTTTATGAAAGCAGAATGTCCATTAGGCCCTTAGGTCATAATAATTATGTTATTGTTTTAGTAAATTCTTCAGGCCGTTACGGGTTTGAGTTAAATTCGGAACGGATATAAACTTATATCAGATAAAATGCAGTCATTATTTGATAAAACTAATCAATATATGTTTGCTTTTCTAAGATTAATAGGTGATTTGCCCAATACGTACGCTTATACGAAATCGGCAGCGGAAGACATCATCCAGAAACATTCTCAAGGACTTCCGGTTGCCATAATTAGACCTTCCATAGGTAAATATAACATAGTATGTATATTATTTAATACAAGTACTACTTACTACTAGGATGTGGTGTAGTGTTTGTGTAAATATAATATCTACAGTATTAGTTCTTTACACTGTCTCGTGTTCACGGTATAGCGGGTAAGTCAGTCTGGACTCTGGCGTGAGCCATGGGCGAGTGCGGGCGTGTCACTTACGTACACCGTGTGTTGACGAGCCAGTGAAGTGTGTATGATACGAAGTATACCACACGTGGTAACGCGTTTGCTTGAAAAGCCAAATGAAGCGGGTTCAAAACCCGGATCTCGCACCTCTGATATTCTCACGTGCGAATTTATTTCTTATTAACTTTCAACATGATTACGCAAGAGGTGTTACAGTGAAGTAAAACATCAAGAGGATACCTGCATGCCTGTGAGAACCGGTCAAATCAAAAGACATGTGATGTCCACCAACTCTCACTTGACCAACTTGGTGAACTGTGGCCTGATCTCTCTCGCGTTGAAGAGAGGCCTATGCCCAGTAGCGGGACGTTGAAATAAGGGCTGAATACCTACTCTATATTATTTGACACTAGCGACACACTGAAACAAATCTATTCAACAAATATTTTTTATAGTAATTTATCTTGATGGATCTAACCATCTGGGTACCGCAGCCTGTTTGTTTGGATATATCCAGAATATTAGAATGTACATACACACATATATACTAAATATCTCTGCTATATTTAAATAAAAATATATTGTTACTGAATAATATTTGGAACGATTTCATAAAAGTAGTAGTACATAAAACACCTATCTATAAAGGCTCAATATACACCTATTTGGTTACAGTGATATCGACGATGCGTGAACCTGTGCCAGGATGGATCGACAATATATATGGGCCTACTGGTGTAAGTATACACATACATTTACATATCATATTGTACACCTTAACGTGATACGTTTCTCTCGGTTTGGTTATGACAATTATTGCCAACTAAGGAAAGCTACTAACAAATGTCTGATGTCTTGTTTTGTCCCAAATAATCCAATAATATCTTTTTCTATCTACAAAAGATTTTTATCGGTACTTCTCAGTATATAAAGATTATTGACGACACGTTTGGCTCAGTTTGTAGTTACCCTAATTGCTGTGCCAGCGGTCGCGGGTTCGAATCCCGTTAGGGGCATTCATTTGTGCGATGAGCACGAATGTTTGTACTCAAGTCATGGGTGTTTATATTTATAATATGTATTTAAAAGTTATATAATATGTGTAGTGTAGCAACTATCTGGTATCCATAACACAAGCCTCGTAGCTTACCATGAAACTAGATGGTGATGTGTGTTAATGTCCCAACAAATTTATTTTATTTATTTATTAGAGAATCATTTCAGATGGTGTTAGGAGTATGCTTGGGTCTCATACACTCCTTACAATGCAACCCACGAGCAATAGCGGATCTGGTCCCAGGTGACTACGTAATAAATGGAATTATAGCAGTGGCCTGGAAAACCGCCAAAGATTATCCTCTAAATTGTGAATATTCTCCAATTGATAATTCGCCTACTGTATACAATTATGTACCTTCTGAGCAAAATCCTATTACTTGGGGTAAGATTTAAGATTTTAGAAGTAAGCTAGGCGTAACCAGTTTATCCTTATTTCTAGTGTTTATTTCGTGCCTATAACTGTGTCTTAAATAACAATGAATGTTTTGTCGGACATACATAATATTACAATATATATATTGCGATGCAACCGCAAGTTCACCAATTTCCTTAAAAAAATCTCGTAGAGTATCCCGAGCTCCGATGTTATAAATTGCTCGAGTAGCCCTTTTTTTAGAGAATATATATAGATTTTATATCCACTGCATTAGCCCACAACAAAATTCCGTAAGTCAAGATGCTGTGGAAGTAGCTGAAATAAAAAAGTCTAGCAGTACCAACATCTGTTAGCTGCCTGACTTTCCTAACAGCGAACACAGCGGAGCTCAGTCTACTCGCGAGAGATGACAAATGGGCTCCACTGAAGACCTGAGTCCAATGTTATACCCAAGAATACTGTGGAATCTACAGTATTAAGACTTTCATTATTTAAAAACTAACTAAAATCCTGTCTCCTTACATTAGGTAGGACAAATTGAATACATTTTGTTTTCTTGGTGTTTAATGCTAAATTATTAATAATAAACCACTTAAGTAATTGAGATAACGCACTGTTTAATTTGTCATAATCAGTTATATTTCTATCTACTTTAAAAATTAAAGAGGTATCATCCGCAAACAGTACAATATCACACAATTTATTAGCATAGAAAGGAAGGTCATTTATATACACTATAAACAAAAATGGACCCAAAATAGATCCCTGTGGAACACCCATTCTTAAAGGGGATCCGGAAGAATTAACGTTATTTACAGCAACTTTTTGAACCCTACCACTAAGATATGAAGCAATTAGATCAGGAGCAATGCCACGAATGCCAAAATGACTTAGTTTAAACAGGAGGGTTTCATGTTCTACGCAATCAAAGGCCTTAGATAAATCACAAAAAACACCAATTGCATTTTGTGATTTTTCCCATATTTTCCTAAAGGAAGCATACCATTTATGATACACATAAATGTAATATTTGAATTTGTTACATTTATATTATTTGTTTACAGGCAAGTTCATCAATATTCTAGAAGTATATGGATTCCATATGGTGTTCACGCAAATCATGTGGAAGTACGTGTTATGGATGACTCCTTCTAAATTCTTACACAACTTTTACTGCTTATTACTACATTGGATCCCAGCTTACGTAGATACCATCGCTATTACGATTAGGAAAAAGCCTGTGTAAGTGTGTGTAGTCCCTTTTGTGTCAATTTATTATAAATTTATTAATTTTTGTTGATCCGTAAACTGACAAACTATTTTATGACTACGGCGAAGCCCAGAGGAAGCTTATGTGCTTGTCCTGTAGTATATATGTTCGATCATATTATGTTCACTCGAAATTACTAAATGGATTAACGAATATTGATAATTCATACGTCGTTAGATTCATCTTTATACCTAATGTGAAAGTCTTAGGCTATGTAGAAATAATTAAAATTCAAAATGGTTGATTCAGGCACCAATTGTGTCTTAGTAAAGTAATTAACTGACTTCCTAAAAATAGGAGGTTCTCAATTCGTCGGAATCTATTTTTTATGTATGTTCACCGATTACTCGAAGACGCCCGAACCGATTTGGATTTTTTTTGTTTGGAAGGGTATACTTCCCAGGTGGTTTCATATAAATTTTATCGAAATCAGTGAAGCAGTTTTTTTTAAAATCAACTAGTAAATTATTTTTTAAAATAAATTGCAAACATGTTATTAAAAAACTTTCTTCTAACAAATTACCTGCTTATTACGTCTACACTAAATATGAACAAATAAAAACTTAAAAAAACCGACTTCCAGGCACTAAAATGTAAAAAAATATCTAAACGGGTGTTTTCATTTAGAATAGATACCTAATCAGATATTTTCGAAGTCAGCAATATTTTAAGATATGAATATCTAGTAGGTACTCGTAAATATGTCTTTTACGTATCGAAATATATTAGATTTTCTTTGTATCGGCTGGCACCGACTTGAAAATTAATATCTGATTAGGTATCTATTCTAAATGCAAACCCCCGTTTAGTTATTTTTTACCTTTTTGTGCCTGGAAGTCGGTTTTTTTATGTTTTTATTTGAGATAAGAAATTATTAAATAATACTTGAAATGTCTAACTGGCCAAAACTAAAACGCTGTAAATAAAAAAAATAACAAAAAAAACTCGACTCCATAAAAAGCGTACTAAAAAAATGGGAACAAGTTGACGAAGAAACATACACAGTATAATGCAGTTGGGACATAAGCACATCTCGCAGCAAGGATGAAACATGAATACCATTTTACCATTATCATCTATTTTTCTTTTCTTTTTAACCGACTTCCAAAAAAGAGGAGCTTCTGAATTCGTCGGAATCTTTTTTATTTATTAAATATACATAAACATCAATAACAAATTCATACACAAAGTGCAATTTATTGACAATCACTTCAACTAATACTTCTTTGTTTTTGAGGGAACCTTACATAATAGACATAATTATTTATTTTACAGTTTAAGAAAAGCTTACGAAAAGATCGGAAAGTTCTCAGAAGTTATAAGCTTTTTCGCCATCAGGGAATGGAAGTTTCATAACAAAAACACTCTAAATCTACTAAAGGAGCTAGATGACGCGGACAAACATATATTTAATTTTGACATAGCGAGCTTCAAATGGGACGAATATTTTAAGGATTATCTAAAAGGGATCCGCTTATATTTGTTAAAAGATCCCTTAGAAACGATCCCTCAGGCCAAAAAGAAGTATTTCAAATTGGTGTTGGCTCATTATTTCTTGGTCTCTCTTATTGTATTTGGATTATTAAAACTTATGTGGTGTTTAATGAAACTTTTAATGTAGTGGTCTTGTAATTTATAAGTAATGTTTTTTTTGTAACAATAAAATTAGTCTGTCAGTCAACTAATACTTGCTATCTCTGATCGTTAGAACGATCAGTTCTTTTGAATTTCAATAAATTGCTATTTTTTTTTATTATTATCCTGAGAGTTTATTTTTATATTGATGTCCTTTCGACCGATTCCGGCCACGGCGGCCAATCACACTCAGGCTAGCCATCTACGCAGGAGAAATTATAGTGGAGACAACGTAGACTCTTATACCTGTAACTCTCATACTCCGTTGGGATGGCTACTCGACACGATTTTTTTATATTAAACTAGTGACGCAGCCTTGCTTAGCTCATGTGCGTCTCTATTACGATTAAATGGATAAAAATAGTTATCGCGAGTATATCTTGGAACAATGAGTGATAATATGTATGCTAATGCGGACTTTTCTGTAGGCATTTTTAAGACTTATAATTTTCTAGTTGATTGTTGTACATTGTTTTGATTTATCTCTTTACGTTAAGCCAGCGTTAGCCATCTAAATAAAAGTAGATCAGGTAGGCCAAGTAAAATTCGATGTAATAAATAAATATGTTGGGACATTAGCACATTACTATCTAGTTCCACGGTGAGCTACGAGGCTTGTGTTATGGATACCAGATAGTTGATACACTACACATATATAACTTCAAATACATACATATTATAAATATAAACACCCATGACTGGAGTACAAACATTCGTGCTCATCACAAAAATGAATGCCACCAGCGGGACTCGAACCCGCGAACGCAGGCACAGCAAGTACAAACACTCTACAAACTGAGCGAAACGTGCCGTCAACGTGTAATGGCTTTTATTATTTTGTACAGAATCAGAGTAATGCCTCAAACAACATTACGGAAAGGAATGGCGTATTTCATTAAATCATAAAACAAAACACAGCGGTTTCCTGCCCCTTTTCCACTTAAGATGACAACTTATAAAGTCAAATAATTGTTTTGCAATTAGACATTGAATCATATTTTTATATATATTTATATAATTTATGAATAACTAGCATTGCCCGCGGCTCCGCCCGCGTTTAAACGACCGTAACCGTAATAAACTTATCGGTTAATCCTTCACAGGATCACCCACTGGGCTAATTTGAAGATTGCTTGAAAATTTCATCATAATCGCTCTAGCAGTTTTGGAGTCCATAAGGAACATATGTACATACATGGATTTATATTATTATTATTAGTGTAACACATGACAATTAGCGCCATAAGCACCGGATGAGAGAGGCGCGGATAGAGAGAAGAGATTTTTAAACTTGGAAACAAAAAACGCTAAGCGTATAATGGAGAAGTTTCCAAAATTTTTAATGAATTGTTTTTAAAAGTTTTAGTATAAAAATAAAATGAAAAAATTAAATAATCCCCGACACAAAAATATCTCTTAAAAGTAAAAAAATAAAATGTCTCTCTTGGCCTTTTAACTTCATTAGAAGTTCCTATTAATTTTTTTTGGTGAAGAGCGTCACCGCGTCGGGGGACCGTTAATACTTTATCATTATTAATCTTCTTTTTATTTGTATTCTGACTTTTATTTTATTTACTTAGTTAAAAGGCTAGTAGAGAAATTTTATTTTTTACTTTTTAGTTTTTTTTTGTTTTTATTTTGATTAATTATTTTTAAACATTTTTGTGTTAAATTAGTAGCTGAGTATACTTATTTGTAAAAAAATCCACAGACAAATGTAGATTTAACTTTTCAACAATATAAAGTAAATTACTCTGTTCGAGAGTTTCTTATTGATGGAATTGTGTGAAATTGAGATCAATTAAATCATTTGCGGTATAGCTATAATATATTAAATACTAATTTGATTTATAAAAAGAGCACTTGTTGAGTTTATCCCGGTGATGCTATACTCAGCAGAACTGCCTTTCGAGCCAAAGTATCTTCCTCGAGCAACGACTACACTGACTATCGTTAAATTAAATCCCATCAAAAACACAAATGTGAAAATGGGAGCCAAGTTCAATATTAAGAATGTGCGTGGTTGTCAACTTCACCGACAAAAGAATTGAGATCAATGAAAGAGAAATGGGTGCCAAGTTCTGTAGATAATCCTGATTTTTTTTCATAAGAACATTCTAAAACACAATTTCTTGTTTTTTCTGCTACAAAAGTGCTTGCTATTAACAAATAGAACTTATTCAATTTGAACAGTCGAATTATTTACACAGAGTAGATAACTTAGGATAAATTTAAGTTTTACTCATTCACTTTAAGCATTACTTCACTTTAAGCATTCGAAACGGTGGGAACCAAAAATCAAAATTAATTCGCGAAATAATCCATATGTACGTTTTAACGGTTATTATGGCATAGATAGACTGTTTATTATGTATTATATATACATACTCGTAGGTACAAAATAAACAGTTTTGAACTTTTTGATTTTCCAGCAGTTTTTTTTAGATTTCCTCAATTTTTTTTATACTTAAACCACCCCTGACACACTCCCAGCAAAACAAAGAAAGAATTACTCAAATCGGTTCAACTGTTTTTGAATTTTAGCGAGACTGACCAACGGTAATAGATTTTTATATATATGGAAGATATTATTATGTATATCAATGCTAGGGAAATTACCTATCGCTTTGTCCATTTACACTCTTCCGTTAAGGTGAAATAACACTGCCAATAAATAAAAAAACAAGCAGTTGTACGTAAAATAACGAAGCGCATAGGCTAATTGGGGATACCACATTAAAAAATCCGCTTCTCAGTCTACCTCATGGTGGCGTGGAAATCAATAAAAAACGGTAGTATGAACTAAGTAATGGCAATATTTTGATTTCTGTGGTGCCGTAATTTGACGATGAATTAAAAATTAAAAATTACTAATAAATAATCTTCTAGAATTTAAAATATATAGTAATTATGTAGTAGTTATATTTAATAGTTACTTGTTGGGCCACAAAACTAAGAGAAATGAGTATGGGGGTTCTGGGTTTGAAATAAAAAAATGCTTAACGAGAATGCTACCTACCGAGTGACGCTACGTTTTATTTTTTCAAGATCTATAAGAATTCATCGTCAAATTACGGTGTCACGAATATTAAAACATCCCCTAACCTAAATAAATTGAAAATTCTAGATTTTGCGAATTGTAAATATTTCCTCAAGGTGACTCCATTGTAACTCCTGAACTATTAGTTTGATCGATCGAAAAATGTTTAAAACAAAAGTTGCAGAAAATTTGATGCTTTATAATTTTTGTAATGACCATTTATAACTTAGATGACGCTGGAGAAAATATATTCTCGAAAAACTGGTTTTTGGTACCTTTTCCCAATATGCCGCAAATTCGGAAAATTAATTAAGACACCAAACTGTAACGCTCTGACAAATAAGAACTCTCCTTGACCTTTTGTAAGTCAGAATCTGCCAGAATCTACCTAGTGAATGGATTAATAGTATATTATTGCCTAATTGAGTTCATTTTTTAAACACACTGTACAATTAATATAGAAAATGGTGTTCTATATAGAGGTTGTTTTGATTAAGTAAGTGAAATAACTAAAATTTGTTTTAAGTTGTTAAATTATAAGATGTTTGATTTTATATTAAAAAAGAAGTTGTTCATATCTACATATATTTTAATGTAACAGGAAATGTAATATGTACATTCACATGTTGATTTATTAAAAACGTTTAAAATTATCTAATGTCAGAGACTCACCTTCGTGTCGCTCGGATTCGTCCCTAGGTATGTTTTAATTTTTTTGAGCGTCACCCTATTTCTTTTTCTAAAATAAAAGTAGCCTATGTTACTCCCTATAACATCAGCTATCTTACAATGAAAGTCTCGTCAAAATCAGTCAAGCCGTTACAGAGATTATCCGGAAGAAACAGACAGACAGACAAAAATTAAAAAAGATGAGTTTTTACCGTATAATTTTCATATGCATTTTTTCATTAGTTGGGTTAAAAGCTACACTTACAGCAAGTGTCAAAGTATCGTCCCACCGGAGTGAGAGAGTGACAGGAATAGATAGTGCACTTGTGTCTGCGCGTACTCTTGTGCACTATAATATCTCCTGCGCAGTTGGCTAGTCTCAATGAGATTGGCCGCCGTGGCCGGAATCGGTCGAGAGGACATCAATATAAAAATAAACTCTCAGGATAATAATTAAAAAAATAGCAATTTATTAAAATTCAAAAGAACTGATCATTCTAACGATGAGAGATAAGTAAAGATGAGTATTAGTTGACTGACAGACTAATTTTAATGTTACAAAGAAAAATACTTATAAATTACAAGACCACTACTTAAACAATTTCATTAAAAACCACATAAGTTTTAATAATCCAAAGACATTAAGAGGGATCAAGAAATAATGAGCCAACACTAATTTGAAATACTTCTTTTTGGCCTGAGGGATCGTTTCTAAGGGGTCTTTTAATAAATATATGCGGATCCCTTTTAGATAATCCTTAAAATATTCGTCCCATTTTAAGCTCGCTATGTCAAAATTAAATATATGTTTGTCCGCGTCATCTAGCTCCTTTAGTAGGTTTAGAGTGTTTTTGTTATGAAACTTCCATTCCCTGCAGGTAAAAAAGCCGAAAACTTCTGAGAACTTTCCGACCTTTTTGTAAGCTTTTTTTAACCTGTAAAATAAATAATTATCTCTATTATGTAGGGTTTTCTCAGAAACAAAAAAGTATTAGTTAAATAATTGTCAATAGACGGCACTATATGTATGAATTTGTTATTGATGTTTATGTATATCACAGACAATATAACCTAAAGACGACGAATTACTGGGGATATGTTTTAGCCAAGGTTTGGCAGTGACACTGCATAACAGCCGGTCCCGCCCCTTTACGCTCCTTAGTCCGCCGCCGACAGTCACAGCGATAACATTGTCCGAGTTACTAGTTATAATGCCGTATTGTTCAGTGAAATCGTGTGAAAGGTGTATTACAACGTCTAGTCTAACCAAAGATGGTATTACATTTCACAGGTTAGTCATTATTCCATCATTAATCATTGAATTGAAAAAAAAAATAATTATTACCCAGAAATAAAATATAAAAAGAGCTCGTGTTGATGTCTTTTTAGTTTTTTCACATGTCTTTCTTTCGTAGATAAATTTACATAACATTATCTCGCTCTGTCATTAGCACGTGTAAACTAGTGATGAGACACAATGTAAACATAAAAATTACGTTTATCGAAAAACATAATTATTAAGACTTGATATTCGTATAGCAGTCTATTAATACTTTATTATTCTATTTATTAATAATACTTTATTGTTTACATATAGTATATATATATATATATATATATATATATATATATATATATATATATATATATATATATATATATACGAGTATATATAATGTTAAAATGTGAATAGTTAAAATATGTAATATTTTATTGTTTTAATTAACAAATTTTAATTCAAGATCATAAAATTAATTTGATATCCAAAAATAACAACTGTTTGTGTAAGTTTTCACTTCTGTCGGCAGTCCTCATGACTGCTTTTTTTACTTTAGTAAGACGTCTACTAATCTCACAAAATAAAATAATTTGTATAACAATTAACATATTTTTTTATTATCCTCTTATACCATAATCGTCCATCACTAGTGAGTTGTCACTTATATTGTTAACTTTGACATGTGCTTCAAAGATCCAACGAATAATAGCCGACCTCCCCCCACCTGCACTCCGCCACGTTTTGGCGATTTTGTTTTCGTACTAAAATTAATGAAAGCGGAGGCTTTTGGTTGTAATATCTGTGATGTATATTTAATAAAAGACAAGAAAAATAGATAATATTTTATATCCCGGCCTAACTCAGTAAGGAAAAAAGATATTTTTTTATCTGTTATATAAAAATAAAAATAACAATCATAATAATAATAATAAATATATGGTAAAATGGTATTCATGTTTCATCCTTACTGCGAGATGTGCTTATGTCCCCGACTGCATTATACTCTGTATGTTTCTTCGTCAACTTGTTCCCATTTTTTTAGTATGCTTTTTATGAAGTCGGTTTTTTTTAATTTTTATAATTTATTTTTTATTTATAGCTTTTTAGTTTTGGTCAGTTAGATATTTGAAGTGTTATTTAATAATTTCTTATTCCAAATTACTTTACTAAGATACAATTGGTGCTTGAAGTAGCCATTTTGATTTTTAATTATTTTATTATCTTATTCCCACGAAAAAACATGTTATAATACAACCTAAAAAATTATTTATGATTATAATTACTTGAAACTTGGTATTAATGCTCTTCAATACAATAAAATTTGATGTTTTTAGACATTATTCGAAATTAATCCACTATGGGGGTAAAATAGTGGATGAGTTCGCTAGCTTATAACAAATTTACACAAAAAAGACTTTTTAACAAAAAAATAAAAACCGACTTCAAACAAAAGCACTAAAAAGTAAAAAAATAAGTGATTGGTAGTTAGGTAGTTTTCATTTACTATACATAACTAATCAAATATTTTCGAAGCTGGTGGGCTTTGCTTTGTGTCGGCTGGCACCGACTTCGAAATTATTAGGTACTAGCGGCTCACCCTCGCTTCGCTCGGGTTCACCTCTAGAAAAGCACAAACAGATCTATCCCACGGGAACCGTTCATTTTTCCGGGATAAAAATAAGTAACCTGTTGTTTGACCTGCAATATAAGGTATCAGCATGCCAAATTTTACTAAATTAGGTGCATAAGTTGTTGTGTACTGAGCTGTATAAGTTACTATAATATTTTAACTATCCCACGGGCACTCTTTAATTTTCCGGAATGAAAAGTATTAAATTTCATTTAAATAGGTTCAATAGTATCGGAGATTA
This sequence comes from Brenthis daphne, assembly GCA_947093115.1. Lineage (NCBI taxonomy): Eukaryota > Metazoa > Arthropoda > Insecta > Lepidoptera > Nymphalidae > Brenthis > Brenthis daphne. The sequence goes on along the minus strand of OX352478.1, from coordinate 4,966,991 downwards.
GCCCGTACAAACAGACAAACAGACAGAGAAACAAAAAATTTGAAAAGAATCTGGATTTGTTCTATTTCTCTTCTTACGGGATGTAAGAAGAGAACTGACTCGTTTTTTAGCAATTTTTTCTACCATCTATGTACAGACATTCGACCTCTACAGTTTTATTATTCATATATGTACCTATATTCAGATAGAATAAATAACGTATCATAAAACAGAAATATATAATAATGAAAATAGTTATAGCGAGTGTACCTTAGGAGATAGACATATACTATCGTATGTAGAACTTTTCTATAGACCTTTTTAAGACTTACAATTTTCTTGTACAATGTTTTGATCTATCTCTTAAGGTTGAGCCAACGTTAGCCATATACATTTTTAAGTTCAATTCGATAGAACCAGTTATTGTATTTTCACGTGGGAATAAATAATTTGCCTGTCGTAAAAAGTATTCTAAATGTTGACCCGAGCACTAAGTTTTATCACTATACAAAATGAAGTTAAAATAGGTTGAGTACTTTTTGCGTGAAACGCGCACATCGATTTGACTAAGTTTTATTATAGGTATAGATAAGAATAAATATTGCGAGTGTAACTTAGGAGATAGACATATACTATTTAGAACTTTTCTGTAGGACTTTTCAAGACCTACAATTTTTTAGTATATTGTTTTGATGTATGTCTTAAGGCTTAGCCAGAGGAAGGTTTCTAGGGAGGACTCGATAAAACCAGATATTATATTTTCCCGTGGGAAAAAAAGATTTTCTTTAAGTAAAAGGTATCTAGGCAGTGGTATCCCAGTGGTAACGCGCTCGCTTGGGAAACCGAGTGAAGCAATTTCTAATCCCGGGTCTAGCACCTCTGATATAGGCCAGCGTGGTGGACTATGGCCTGATCCACCTCGTACTGAAAGGAGGCCCGTGCGTGTGTTAAAAAGGGCTAAATACAACATACATACATACATACAAAAGGTATCCTAAATGTTGACTCGAGTAATAAGTTATCACTTCACCAAATTTCGTTGACATTGGTACATTACTTTTCGCGTGAAACGCGCACACAAAAACAGACAAACAGACATACAGGCAAACAGACAATAATACAATTTTTTAATAACTATTGTTTTGGGGTCTATGTTTGTACATAATACGTTACAAATAAACAAAAACATCTATCCCACGGGAAAATTACGTTTCTCCGGGATAAAAAGTTACCTATTTGTTATTCTGATGTATGAACTATATTATTGTAAAGTTTCAGCAAAATCCAATCAGTGGTTTTTGTGTACTAAGCTGTATAAGTTACTATAGTTTTTTGACTATCCCACGGAAACTCTTTAATTTTCCGGGATGAAAAGTAGCTGATTTGTTTTTGTTATGTATGAACCATATTATTGTAAAGTTTCACTAAAATCCAATCAGTAGTTTTTGTGTACTAAGATGTATAAGTTGTTATAGTTTTTTAACTATCCCACGGGAACCCTTTAATTTTCCAGGATGAAAAGTATCTAAGATGTTGCCCGGGGATATAAGGTACCACCATGCAAAGTTTCATTTAAACAGGTCCAATAGATTCGGAGATTAGCCCGTACAAAGAGAAAAACAAACAGCTCGCTGGGGTTCGTCCATACCTACGAATATGTTGCATTATCTCTTTAACCATTTGTCCAAATTATATGCAGTAAAAGGGAAAAGTCTTTTGTCTTAAACATTTTAGACGATAAATTTACTTATTTTGATAAGAATTCATAATTGTTGATAATATGACCAATAAACATGACCTACCGTTTTAAATGATTTTTTTAACATAAAAAACTACTTTTTGTGACTTAAATATAAAAGTTAGACATATGCTGTCGCTGACTTTTTTGTAGGCATTTTTAAGCTCTACAACTTTTTTCTAGAACATAATCATATATCTCTCATCGTTAAGGCAGCGTTCGTAAGAAACGTTTTCGTTCGACCGTTTTTACTCCGACTTACTTTGCAAATCCGACTACCACGAAAAGCCTTTTCATTTTTCGGGTCAATATATAGCCTATGACACTCAGAAAGAACGTGGCTTTCTATTGGTAAAATAATTTTGAAAATCGGTTCAGTAGATCCAGAGATTACCCCCTACAACGTCACAAACTCACAAACTCACAAACTCACAAGATCACAAACTTTACCTCTTTATAATATTAGTATAGATAGGTATTAGGTCAGGGATTACGTATGTATAGTAAATGAAAACTACCAATCCGTAAAACTCAAAGTATCTACTATTAGCCGTTGAAGAGTTCCACCTATCCACCTTCTGGCCTTACCATCAGATCAGGTCAACAACACCGAACCACTGTACTATCAACGGAAATAGAAACACTTGCAAAGTTTCAAGTCAATGTGAATATTAGAAGTAGGTTATATTCATTATTAGCTATTTTTCCACCCTTAGGGGTAGTATTTTTTTTGAAATTTAAATGCAACCAATCTAGAAGTATACACTTTATAACAAAAATTGTCCAAATCGGTTAATAAATGACGGAGTTCTGAAGTAACAAACATAAAAAAAATACAGCCGAATTGAGAACCTCCTCCTTTTTCAAGAAGTCGGTTGAAAAGGACTTACACAGGTTTTTTCATAATCACAATAGCGATGGCATCTACTATGTAAGCTGGGATCCAATGTAGCAATAAGGAGTAAATGTTGTATAAGAATTTTGAAGGAGTCATCCAAAACGCGTACATCCACATGACTTCCATATATACTGTTTGGTACATATTTACTTCTACATAATTCGTAAACGTGCCTGTAAACAAATAATATAAATGTGACAAATTCAAATATAACATTTATGTGTATCATTAGTGGTATGCTTACTTTTGAAAAATATGTAATAATATTCCTTGGAAACTGCATCATTTGTTTAATTGAATGCGCAATGCTCTAGAACTATTTGTCCCATTAGAAAAAATATTTTTAAATGCATGAGCAACCTGGCCTAAAGGTCAATCAACATAATTCAAATAAAAGGAAACTGCGTTAAAATATAACATTTTTGTTCTAAACACCATGAATCTATTTATTATTACCGATGCGAAAAGAAAAAAGGCCCAGATTTGAGAAAAACTGGAGAAAAAAATCTGTGCGAATGATGTTTTGTATAATGAGGAAACTCATTTACAAACTTATTTCGATGGTGAAACATTTCTAGACATATTAACTGACAATGACCTGTTATACGACATTTTGCCAATTTGTGAGAGTCCATCTAGCCTCCATCTACGTAAGTTTCGATGTGTGATTGTAGAGACGACAGGCGTTTGGCAAACTAATCAAAGATAGTAGTTTTCCATAGTTTCTAGTTCCTACGTCTAGGCGTTTGACAGTTTTTTGGGAAATTCCTAATTACTTAAATTATAGATCCTGGCTGATGCATGTACCTTGAACAAGTTTAGAACTAACTACATGCTGGAACATTTTCCTAACGAAAACCTTCTAGATCCCTATCTCATAAACTACTACTGTCCTCCCTCAGAGATCATAATCTGTGATCTCCGAAGTGAGTAAGATCGAGCTCAAAAAGAACTCCCAGAACTTGAACTTAGACCCTTGTATAATAATAAAATATTATTAACTTTATTATATCTAAAATGACGATGGAATCCTTACGCTCGTATAAAATATTATGCCATGCAAAAATTATTAATCTTAAATCTTACCCCAAGTAATAGGATTTTGCTCAGAAGATACATAATTGTATATAATAGGCGAATTATACATACAACAGGAGAATGTTTATAATTTCCAGGATAATCTTTGGCGGTTTTCCAGGCTACTGCTATAATTCCATTTATTACGTAAACACCTGGGACCAGATCCGCTATTGCTTGTGGGTTGCCTCGCACGGAGTGTAAGAGGCCCAAGCACGCTCCTAGCACCACCTAAAATGGTGAGATAAAATAAATATGTTAGGACATTAACACACATCACCATCTAGTTCCATGGTAAGCTACGAGGCTTGTGTTATGGATACCAGATAGTTGACACACTACGCATATATAACTTTTAAATACATACATATTATAAATGTAAACACCCATGACTGGAGTACAAATATTCGTGCTCATTACACAAATGAAGCGATAGCGATAGCACGTAGGGTCACCTCAAACTGAGCCAAGGGTGTCGTCAATAATCTATAAAGACTGAGAAGTACTGATAAAAACCATTTATAGCTAGAAAAAGATATTTTTGGCCTATTTGGGACTACAAAACAAGTCAGACATATTTTGTTATTAGCTTTCCTTAGTTAGGCAATAATTGTCTTAAAAAAACCGAGAGAAACGTATCACATTAAGAAGTATATGTAAATGTATGTGTATACTTACACCAGTAGGCCCATATACATTGTCGGTCCATCCTGGCACAGGTTCACGCGCCGTCGATAGCACTGTAATCAAATATATATTGAGCCTTTATAGGTTTTTTAAGTACTTCTAATTTTATGAAAATTTACTCGCTTTTCACAAACACGCAGGTTTCCTCTAGATGCTGTCCTTCACTGTAACACCAGTTGCGTAATCATGTTGAAAATTATTCGCACGTGAGAATATTAGAAATGTGAAACCCGGGATTTGAACCCGCTTCACTTAATTTCCCAAGTAAACAATTATTACCATGGCCTGGTAATAGTACGTGTATTGAATATACATATGTTATATTTACCTATGGAAGGTCTTATTATGGCAACCGGGAGTCTTTGAGAATGTTTCTGGATGATGTCTTCCGCTGCCGATTTCGTATAAGCGTATGTGTTGGGGTAATCACCTATTAATCTTAGAAAAGCAAAGCAAATAACTAGTTTATCAAATTTTTAGTCCATTTTTTCTATACATATAATAAAAGTGTAACTAAGCCGAATTTGTACATAAAATATTTTTTGTAAAATGTTATTGAAATAGAAATTATTATCGATACAGAGGCCGAATCTATAGTTTTTAGAATCTTTGTCTGTCTGTCTGTGACCGTCTCACGAAAAAACCACTGGACAGATTTTGATGAAATTTGGTATGATGATAGCTGGTTATCCGGACCTTTATTAGGACGACACAATTTATGAAATGGGTCATTTATCGGAAAAAAATAAAATAAAATATTATTTTAATATAGAAGATGTACATGTGATAGCATTTTAGAATCTTGATGAAATCGACCATCTTTTGATCAAACTTGCCTGCTCGTCTAGTGTATTGTTTTTTTAGTACGAGTAGTGAAAGTCAAGTGACAGTAAATTTAAAGTACATTTAACGATGATATTTACTTATTTTTCTTGAAAAAAAAAACATTTGCTTCCGATTTGTTTGATTTCCCATCGACTAGTTTGGCTTCTTGCGAGGCCGCAACAGCATTAAAATCTACAAACAACTCAAAACTCTAGTCACAATGTCGAAAATTCCACTGCGGGTAGTATATTTTTAATTTTTCAATCAAACGGCTGGTACTGAGTACTACTGGGTGTAGAACGCAGATTTTCTTTTACTGGCCGTCATAAGAGGACCTTTCTCTCGATGCCAGGTTATCGTTACGTTCTGGGACATCCTGTATATTGTATTATAAGCTAATGAAGAATAAAAATGAGTAAACATACGCGTGTACTTACAAATATTCCAGGTATTTTTGAATAAGTTTTTTAATATATACACTTATTCTTAATGACTTTTTTATTTAAGCTTATAGTTGTTGAGATGTACACATTATGTTAAAACATGAGTCATACACGTTCGCTTCTTTTTTTCTTTTTTGCTATTTAATATTGTATGTATTGCTATTTGGTATGTATGGATGATATATAAGGATTAATAGATATATAACGGTTAGTAGTAGTAGTAGTTAGAATTCGTCGGTAGACTACTATTAGACTACTCACCCAAGCGTCACCTTCTTTAAAGTATTCTCGTCTATATTCTCAACCAGGTCAATAAGCTTCTCTCCAGAGAGGTTGCTGTCGTAGAACTTCTCGTCGATCTCGTTCAAGGGGCAGTTACTGTAGAAATGGGAATAATTAATGGACTTTTTCAAATTTTGTTGATTTCAGATAAGCATGTTATGTTAGTGCCAAGATTTATGTTAGCCAGTTCGGGCTATAATCACATTACTTCTTACTTAGTATGTTAGTACTTGTACTACGAATAATATTTGTTCAATCGATTTTACTAAAAACCTTTTAACAGCGACTCACCCTCGATTCGCTCAGGTTTGACTCTAAGCTTGACTGGTTTAGGAACGCATAAAAGACAAACGTCCAAAGGTTTTTTTTGAGTCAGTACCTTCGCAGACGTATACAAAATTACCAACCACATCAATGGCTCAAGAACACTTAGAGGATAAGCATACAAATGTTCATTTTTATTTATAGAGATTAGTCTGTACACTAGATGTTGTCTCGGCATGCATCCAGGACAAGTCTCCATGGCTGATGATGTATGCCGATGACATAGCGTTCGTTGATGAGAACCTTCTGGAGCTGGAGTGTAGATTGAACCTATGGAAGGGTACCCTTGAGAACGGCGGTCTCAAACTAAATGTGGAAAAACTGAGTACATGGCTTGTGGGAGGCCAGAGCACTAGGACCAATCAAATAGGGCATGAACCAGCCGTTAAGTCGGAGAAATTCAGGTACCTTGGATCCATCCTCCACGTGTCCGGAAGCATCAATTACGTCGTTAAAACTCGTATAAGCGCTACTTGGACCAAATGACGGAAGGTCACAGGCATGAACGAATTAACCACTGGACTAGACATATAAGCGGACGTACCTTTATCGGTCTTCTCAGTAACCAGGAGATTTTAGGCTTGGTCGTTTGTTTTTTGCGTCAGTCTCAAGCACTTATTTGTCAACAAAACATCTCCCAAAAATGACTAAATGTTCTGTTAAATGATGTAAAAACTATAACAGCGGAAGCAGCAGTATTTCTTTTCACTTGTAAATACATTATTCTATTACATTTATTGTTATTTATCACACAATTTAATTAAATGTAAAATAAAATGTCATATTATCCAACTATGTTAAATATAGTCGATATTTCTATGTATTGTTGACATCTGACAACCATCATAAAATCCCTGGATTATACCATTCAGAACAAATGACTAAACTGTCGAGTGTGTCCATTTGACATCGACTAGTGCTTGACAATGTCGAAAAATATATCGATATTTGACGAAATTACTAAACGAATTGTGTTATTTGTACAGTACAATAACATAAAATACTTTTACCACAGTATCCTACAATCTGATGACAATAAATTTATAAAAATATTTTCTAAATCAAATAAAAATATAAATGCAAAAATTATAATTAGTATGTGTACTTAATTTTTTATTTTATTTTATACCACATTTATATACTTTGGAATATTATTCCATTGTAATAATAATAAAGATCATTTTATTTCAACACATAAATTACACAAAATCAAACAATAATGTTTTAGCACTAAACTTCTGGGTTGGCGATTTGTAATAAAACACTTTACCACTTGCACTAATTATTTTACTTTCACGATCCAACACTCACTTTAATTTGCAATCTCTTTTTCTTTTTCCTAATTTCACAAATGTTTATTAAGAACTGAGCAATATTAGGACAGTGTCACATTTTTATAACTACCCGAGACAATCAATTGCCAATTAAAATAGTTCAATAACAGAATCAACAAAATCACTTTATTTAATTAAATTAGCTTAATATTTTTTTTAATCTTTACAAAATAATATTTATTATATATTAATGGAATATATACCCGATATTCATTTGTTCATTAACATTATTATAGGCCAACAGAATGTTGCCATCAATGCCATCGTATTTATATAAATCAAATTAAAAAATAATTATTATTTGACACATTATTATTGCCTCTTTAATTCGTTTATTTTAATTTATTAAAATTAAAAGAAGAAGAATAAATTAAAAGATGTAATATGATGACTATGCTAACCAATGTCTAAAATGTCATTCATTGGTTCATCGATATATGTATTTTATCGATTACATTCAAGCACTAGAAATATTGTATTGTGTATCAGTGTTTATAATAATGTAATAAAATCTTTGTGTGCGTTATGCGTCACTTGGTTGAACTAATTTTCATACATTTGTATTTTATGTCAGGTCCAGTCTCTAATTCGTTCATGGTCACAGGTGTGATCTGTGATTGCAGAATACCATCCAAACTCAAGGGACAGATATACAAGAGCATCATCCGACCGGTTCTTTTATACGGAGGTGAGTGCTGGCTAGCGCTATCTCGGCACACTCAGGAGCTTCACATCACGGAGATGAAGGTGTTGAGGTAGATGTGGGGCGTAACGGCAAGCTCCAAGAGCCTCTTCTGAGGTGGTATGGCTATATCGCACGTCCGTCTGAGGACTATCTCGGAAGAAAGTGCCTTGATATATGTATCTGTCCCTGGAACAAGACCTCCCGGGCGCCCAATCAAGCGTCTGGATGTCATGAAACAGGACATGAGAGCCAATGGACTTACACACGATGATACTAAAGACCGTGCAAAGTGGAGAAGGCTAAGCAAGAAGGCAGACCTTGGCAATAGCCGGAATTAATAAATGTCAGGCAGAAGAGAAGAGAGCGAGATTAGTCTGTATGTTTTTTCATGTCATTGACTATCTGTGTACTAAAAGTCTATCAAATCCATCCTGCTGTTTTAGCGTGAAGGAGTAACAAACAAATAAATCATTTTCGAATTTACTATAGTATTACGGTAATAGACATACTGTAATGTACAAAAAAACTTAATATACCTGTAAGCGGTTGAAATATAAACAAGCGCACGTAGTTTGGTACATGCACGTGCTAGCTGTAGCATCTCTCTCGTCCCTCGAACGTTGATCTCCACAGCTGTCTTTAATGCTTCATCGAAGCGAACTGTTGCAGCACCGTGGAAAATAAACTGGACCTGGGAAATGAACTAGCGCTCGGATGTGATGGTGCCTAACAATAGTCTTTGTGGTATTCTATAATCTCAATATATTCCATAGAATAGAGAAAGATCTATTTTTGCGGGGTATCTTGAGGGTTAGGTGATAAGTATGTAAAACTCGATTTTTTTGTGTCTTTGTTTTAAAACTACTATATTTTACAATAAGAACTTAAAATCTCAATTTAGTAAAAAAAAGAAAAAAATACATTCAAAGATTTATTAAGATTTGTACACGCATTAAGATAATCTTAAACTAAAAAAAGTAAATTAAAAAAATGAAACTGACTTCAAACAAATAATCTAAAAAGTAAAAAGTAACTGAACGTGAGTTTTCATTATTGGTGGTTTGAAAATTTCCGACCTTAACATGAAGATGGCAGCACTCGTCAACAAAAGCTAGGTTATGTAATTGCGCGTCATTTGAGAGATACCCGCCAAAATTTCTGCCAATTTGGATGCGCAGTTTTTGATGGACAATCATTTCACTAACTCAATTTGGGTGTTTTTGTGAAAATAGAAAACAACGAGTGTCGTACTCTCACAGCTAGGAAGACGACGAACGTTTGGGATGTTCAAAAATAGCAACGACTGACCATACATACCATCATTAAAGTGCACCAAATGGTGTTAAACGACCGTAGAATTAAAGTGAGAAAGATAGCAGAGGTTATTAATATATCCAAAGAACGAGTTTGTCACCTACTGAAACAAGATTTAGGCATGAGAAAGTTATCTGTGCGTTCGGTGCCGCGTTTCCTCACGTTAGAACAAAAATGTATTCGAATACACATTTCCAACGCTCTGTTGGCGCAGCTTAGGCGCAATAAATCAGAGTTTTGGCGCCGATTTAATTAGTGCAGGTGAAACTTGGATTCACCGTTATACGCCCAAAATAATTTTTTTGTCAAAAAAGCCAAAAGCTGTTTTTCCGGCTGGGAAAGTCATGGCGACTATTCTTTGGGATCTTCATCTGCCGAGATAAAATCTTTTGCTTTCGGACAGGATTTCTTTTAATTCTTTCCCTTACCTACTGCTTTGATCGCCTTTTTCGTACGAACACTACGTGGACGGCCAGATCTTTTTTTATCACAAACAGAGGAGGTTTCATTGTACCTATCAATAGAACGGTACATAAACATTTGACTAATACCAAGCGTATGGAGAGTTTTAAAAATTGTATTTGGCTCCATACCTACTTTATGTAATGCAATCACAGCGATTCGGTTCTCTTTATCACCCCACTCTATTTTAATATAACATAAAAACTTTTTAACAAAAAAATTAAAACCGACTGCAAAACAAACAGTAAAAAGTAAAAATTAACTAATTGGTAGTTTTTATTTACTATACATACCTAATCAAATATTTTCGAAGTCGGTGTGCTTTGCTTTGTATGGGCTGGCACCGACTTCGACTTTAATGAGTTATTTTTTACTTTTTAGTGCTTGTTTTGAAGTTGGTTTTCATTTTTTGTTAAAATGTTTTTATTTTTCCATTTTTAGTGTAGACATAGCAGAAGCAAAGTAAGAAGAAGGTATTTTAATAAAATGTACGCTTAAACCATTGAAGTTACTTTGATGCCAATTTAATACGAAGTCTTACAAACTAAAATTCGCGTTTACTAGTAACACTAAAAATTCTGGCTCTAAAATCCGATTCTAAAGTGTTAGGCTTGTCAAATCAAACAAAATAAGCCCAAACTCAAAGTATCTACTATTAGGCGTTGAAGAGTTCCACCTATCCACCTTCTGGTCATAATATCAGATCACGTTAACGATACCGAACCACTGCACTATCAACGGAAATAGAAACACTTGCAAAGTTTCAAGTCAATATGATAATTAGAAGTAGGTTAAATTGATCATTAGCTAATTTTCCACCCTTAAGGGTGGGTGGGTTTTTTTTGAAATTTAAATGGGACCAATCTGGAAGTATACACTTTCAAACAAAACAAAAATTATCCAAATCGGTTAATAAATGACGCAGTTCTGAGGTATCAAATATAAAAAAAACAGCCGAATTGAGAACCTCCTCCTTTTTGAGGAAGTCGGTTGAAAATATTTTATAATGTATTGGCGCGAAAATGAGAAAACACAATGAATAATCTTAAAAAAAAAGTAATATTTTGTTTATTTTTTATTGAAACAGTATTTATGGCCAGACTATGTACTTCCCAGATGGTCGGTGTCTACTGAGGTTTTTATTATTTACTTTTTTTTATTATTTTCTTTGAAGTCGGTTAATTTTTTTTAAATTACGTTTTAATTTCGTAATTTTAAGTTTTAAGTAAAAACTGAAATGTGAAAATTTTGCAGTTCCAATAATATTACCATACGTGTCGAATTGATTACCTCCTTCTTTTCGAAGCTTTTCCGGCGAACTGAAAACAAGTTATTGTATTGAAAAAAATAACGTCCGACTATATGTACAATTCCTAACAAACCTATAGTTTTACGTGCTCTCCGAGGCATCGGGATTGGGGATACGGACCGCCAACTTCCCAACTCCAGGTTCTTACTGAAAATTTCTAACTCAGTAACTATACTTAGCCCGACCCAGGACTCGAACCCAGGATTTCCGGATCTGCAGCCGTGCATGCCGTCAATAGACCAACGAGATAGTTAGCCAATAGACCAACGAGACAATTAACTATATTTACCTCTTGTATAATCTTGCCTCGGTCTGCATCACTCATGCCTAGATTGATTTGACCCATATCACCTTCAATAATACCGATTTTTTGCATAAAATCTGGGTTTTCTTTTCTTAACTTATAGTATAGCTGTAGAATATGAAATATCAGTTCAAAAATAAAAAAGTAGTTACCAATCGTTTAATTATTATTTTTTTGCAAAACAAACATTATTTAATGGGATGGATAAATTAATGTATGAAGCGGTTAACGGCTTCATATAATAAACTTAGGTTATATATAAAGGTACAAAACATAAGCAATATTTTTGTAATATACATATTTTAACATCGAAATCTATACTTGTAATAAAATTGTAACGAAGCCGAATGATATGAAATATTTTTTATAAAATTAAATATTTTTTGGAAAATCTTATTGAAATAGACGTTATTATGGATACAGAGGCCGAATCTATAATTTTTAGAATCTTTGTCTGTCTGTCTGTCTGTCTGTTGCCGCATCACAGAAAAACCACTGGAGGGATTTTGATGAAATATGGTATGGTGATAGCTGGTTAGCCGGGTCAACATATAGGATACTTTTTACCGCGGGATAATATCTCATTTCTTCTTCTTCTTCTTCTTACAAAAAATACAACAACTAGATTTTCATATTATCCTAATAGCCGGGTATATACTAATAATATCTATGTTAATGACTGCGAAAATCGGTCTTTAGATCAAAACTTTATAAGATATTTCAAAATATTTAATATTTACTTTGACATGTCCTAAAAATAATCAAAAAATATAGATAAATAAAAGTAACAAAATATTTTGCGACATTAATACATTGCACACCGCATCTAGTTCCATGCTTTGCTACGAGACTATGTTATGGATACCAGATAGATGATACATACATATAAGTATAACTGAAAATATTATATAAGCACCAATGACTGTCCATCGTGCATGTTCATCACACAAATGAATGCCACCAGCGGGACTCGAACCAGTCAATACAAACTGAGCCAAACGTGTCGTCAAACTTACCAAATCTTCAAACTGCTCTTGCAATCTTTCCATTGCATCTTGATTTTTCTTCGCTCTCGTTAATAGATATAGCTTTTTTATATTAGGGCAGGATCTGTAAATAAAAACGTAAATAGTTACCTTTTAAACATGCTCGCCCACGCCTGCAGATCTCTTTTCTCCTGCTGATGACTCTTTTTAATCATGACTCTCTTTTGTACCTTTTACTCTTTTTTCCTTTTACTCACCTTAAAAACTTTTCAATTAACAGTTTTCCAAGAAATCCTGTACCGCCAGTCAAGAATATTGTCGAGCCAGAAAACATCTTCTGTATCTGAGATTCTTCTGAGCCTTCCGCTATGTGAGGATGGTCCTCAAACTTCATGTCTGTTTCTTCATTTAACGCCATCTTCTATACAATTACAAATAGTTAACAGTCCGTATCTACAACTACCTGGTTTCTAATTAAGTTCCTTAAGGTTGAACCGTTACATGCACTTAAAAACTTACACTGACTGACTTTGTTGCACAGCCTATGGTCTAGATTCTAGAACCTAAAGTTTATATTAATCAAGAATCTAGACCGATGAACATAAAAGAAAAAATATATAATGAAAGAAAAAAACTGAGTGTAAGCAGTGACCTAAGCAAATATTTCAGCCAAACAAATCTATTATGTGATTGAATTACAACGTTCGGCTTTATAATTTATGCAAATAACTGTAACATTGTCTAGGGGCATTTACATACAAAAAACTCTTATATATCAAAGTCGAGACACCTAGAATACATAATAAATTAGTATTTCCGCTCATGTAGCTTATACATAACTAGCGACAAACCCTAGCTTCGCTCGGGTGCCTCCCTGGGTAGGTACCTACGTTTTAATTCTTTCGAGCGGAACCTTATTTTTTTCTAAAGTAAAATTAGCTTAAGTTACTCATTATAATATCAGTTATCTGCTACTGAAATTCCCGTCAAAATCAGACCAGCCGTTTCGAAGATTAGCCAAAACAAACAGAAAGACAGACAAACATTTTAAAAATTGTGGTTTTTCTTAAAAGAACCGTACCTATTGGTATATCTTCATATGCATTTAATAAAAAGTTGTTATTTTGACAAATTACAAACAAACTCTTAAATTTTATTTATGTGTATGTACCTACTCCTGTCTATAGATTGGTCAAATTCATCAAGGTCAAGATCAAGCGGGTTAGCGGTCTTCGCAATATGTCTTTCGGAAACACTCAAGGTTTCTCAGTCTTTGCATTTTACATTTCATTATTTGCACCTAGAAGTATGTTTGTATATGAAGTTTTTTTTTGCAAATATGTCCTTATATACAAGCTAACTCTTCAAAACAAAAATAAATAAATTACCACCCCTATTCTCATCTAAGGGATGGAATTTTGAAAAATGTTGAAATTCATGTTTATAGTTTGTTTATCAGTTCTATCAAGAAATACAAACAAGCAGATCAAACAATTTTTTTTTTCATTAACCGACTTCCATTTCCAAAAAGGAGGAGGTTCTCAATTCGTCGGAATCTTTTTTTTCATGTATGTTCACCGATTACTCGAAGACGCCTGAACCGATTTGGAAATTTTTTTTTGTTTCAAAGGGTATACTTCCCAGGTGGTCCCATAAAAATTTCGAAATCGGTCGAGCGGTTTTTTAAAAAATCAACAATAAATATTTTTTGTAAGTAAATTAATTGTTTAATCGCATATGTTATTAAAAAAACTTTCTTCTTACAAATTACCTGCTTATTACGTCTACACTAAAAATGGAAAAAATAAAAACCGACTTCCAGGCACTAAAATGTAAAAAAAAACTAAACAGAGGTTTTCATTTAAAATAGATACCTAATCAGATATTTTCGAAGTCGGTGCCAGCGGAAAATATTATAATCTCCAGTGGTTTTTCTGTGATGCGGTAACAGACAGACAGACAAAAATTCTAAAAACTATAGATTCGACCTCTGTATCGTTAATAATGATTATTTCAATAAGATTTTCTAAAAAATGTTTAATGTACAGATTCGGCTTTGTTACAATTTTATTATATGTGTAGAAACAGAAATATTCCATATGTAGAAATAGAAACGCGGGTGGAGCCGCGGGCAATGCTAGTAGTTGATAATTACTTATTATGCGGAATACTGCGCAATTTGTTCAAGCTTAGATATTATGTTTTATGGAAGTTTTTTATATTTATTAAGGAAGGGTTTCCTAATAAATACAGGCAAAAATTACTTGCTTAAAATTGAACCTCAACCAAAAATTTTGTCAACACTATAATCTTTTTATACAAATATTTTTATATATATATATATTATATATATATATATATATATATATATATATATATATGTATAGATAGAGATATATATAAGACGGAGGAGGATTTAGTTACCTTTTTCTGTTATGAAACCTTATTATTGTTTAAAGTCACTATGTTCTTTAATTTACTTTTTATTGCTTATTTTGAATTTAGAGCAGAGATTTAGTCTCGAGCGGGGTCGAGACACCATCACGACATTCTTTGGATATACGTGGCTTAGTAACGTTGGTTATCATATCATGGTGGATCAGTTATATTTGATATTGTAGTTGGAAGTCGATGATCGGTGACTGTGAACCCGCTAGCTCTAAATAATTAGAATTACCGTTTCAAGTTTATAACATTGTGACTTCCCTGATTAAATTGTGTATTGAGCACTGAATACTTTATTATTTGAGCCCTGATAACGCCCACAAGATGAGTAACCACCAAAGATGATGTTCGTAGTATATGGATAACACGACATCAGAAGTGGTATGATACCCGAAGAACAGGGCAAAGATAGATGACAGCGGCCATTTGAAAATTTTGTTGCGAAAATTTTCTCAAACTGAAACGAAATGCGATGTCAAATGTTATTTAAAACGGACGCACAAAATGGCGATTCATATACGGGTTGTTTTACAGAAGATTTACTTTTTGATAATCATAAATCATGATTATATGATATACTCGTATGCAAGATGCTCAAAAGATTAAAATAATCATAGATGTCTCAATTTAATTTTTATGAAATGACATGACGTCGTCAAAGATTTGTTGCTATCTAGATTTGATTTTCTTGATATTATCGCAGAAATATTTTTGAACACATTGTGTTATATGTATGGAAAAATTAAATGGAAAATTTGTTTATTTCAGGATGATATATGAAATTAATTTATTTTATCGATAAATTACGAGAATTATTTTTGAAATGTTTTTGTTCGATGCTTATAAAGACCTTCTTCTAGTTATGAAATAAAATATAAATCGTGTCAGAATTTTAGAGTGTCAAAAATGTTTTGTATTGTAATTGTTTGCTTTATATTTTCTTTATTTCAGGATTTCTAAAGTGAAAATAATGAGTTGATATTTTTGTTTAAAGATTTGACTAACAGATTTAACTATTTATCGACGGAAAATAAACGGACGATATTTGCGAATTATATTGGGAAAATTACATAGTTCCTTTAACTTGCGTATTCATTTCGGTTATAAATTTTTTATTTAGCAGTTGATACTAATTAAAAATTTTCTAGCAGTCCATCAGGTAAAAGATGTTCCAAAAGAAATATGAGAAATAGTCAACTGTATTAATGGTGATACAGCGAAAAACTAATGTTTGTGAACACTCCGAAGACATTCTCATACGCAGGCTAAGATAGAAATCTTTGATTATAATACCGATTTCACATGTCCTTATTTGGTCCAAAGATTAAGCATAATTAGATCGGGCCGATGGTAATAACAACTGTGGCACAATATTAAATAATATGAATTTTCAGGTGCATGTTTCAAGTGTTCAAAATATGAATTTAGCGTAGAGAGGACGATTTCTTCAGCCAGATAAATAAATCACGCTAAGCCAGACCACATCAGACGTATACGATGCCCTAGAAGAAGACGGTATCCAGAGATGCATGGGCTGTGCAAAAAATGGATATCTGTGGACTTGTTTCATTTAAACTAATATGAATGTTATATGGTGAGACGTTTCCGTTTTCTTTAGATGTGTGAGGCAAGTGATCTCAGAATGTACCGTTAAAGACGGTTGTAATTGTAGTTATTACCAATAATATCTAGCAGCTTAACATTAATGAACCTACATAGTACAAGCTAGGGTGACTGAATTGACGAGCTTATGTAACATTGACAAGCCTGTGTGGCAAATGTAGTTTTAGTGGCGAGAGTCGCCGGAGTAGTAGCCTGTGAGGCACCGATTGGCCTGTGTGGCACCGACTGGCCTGTGTGGCACCGACTTGATTGACATACGAGAAACTTCTGTAATTTGTACTCAATGATAGCTTCGTGTGTATAGTTTTTTAGGTTTTAGTCATTTTAAAGATTCACTATTGACAAATTTGTCTTAAAGAAAACTAGTTAGGGAGAATGAATGATGTAAATCGCTGTTTATTTTTAACATGTAAAGAAAAAATTTACCCAATACTCATTGTGTTAAGTACATTGGAATTTGAGGGTGTCTGTTTGTACTAAGTACACTTTTGCAATATAATATCTACTGCACCGATTATTATATCAGTGAGATTGGCCACTGTGGTCATATTTGGTCAGGATTGGCCGAACAATGTTTTCTAAAAATTTGCTTTTTTTCTGTCTACAGATGACGTTTATGCTAGACTTTCAAGATCACACGAGAGCGTGTGAACAGCAGGATGGCCGAGACGGAGGAGGATTTAGTTACCTTTTTCTGTTATGAAACCTTATTATTGTTTAAAGTCACTATGTTCTTTAATTTACTTTTTATTGCTTATTTTGAATTTAGAGCAGAGATTTAGTCTCGAGCGGGGTCGAGACACCATCACGACATTCTTTGGAGATACGTGGCTTAGTAACGTTGGTTATCATATCATGGTGGATCAGTTATATTTGATATTGTAGTTGGAAGTCGATGATCGGTGACTGTGAACCCGCTAGCTCTAAATGATTAGAATTACCGTTTCAAGTTTATAACATTGTGACTTCCCTGATTAAATTGTGTATTGAGCCCTGATAACGCCCACAAGATGAGTAACCACCAAAGATGATGTTCGTAGTATATGGATAACACGACATATATATATATATATATATATATATAATATATATATATATATATATATATATGTAAGGCAAGTTACTCAATGTTTTATAAAAAAAATTTAATTCAAAAAGTTTTGGCGATTTAATAATGAGTCCAAGTGAAAGAGATTTAACCTGTGTAAGTAATATGTTTTTTTTTGTTTGGTACAGAATTCGTAGTGTAAGCAAGTCTAGGTGTACATTTTCTTACATTTTTTTCAATTATTTCAATATCGTGTTGTTAGAAAGGACACTAAATTACACAACAGTGTATTGCTACGTACCAAAGCATTGTATAGAGTTTTAAAACACATACCTATAGATTTTAATATTCTTGCATACGGTAGATAAAATGATCATCTTTTAAAGTACAGACAGTTTTATTTATATGGCTTTTAAATTTCATTTCAGAATACATTATAACACACCAAGATCCCTAACTGAATTTACTTCTTTTAGTTTTGTTACATTAATATAATAATTTGATAACATTTCGATATAAATATTTAATTCCATTCGATTATGGACTAAGATCCCGCTGCAAGATTGCTACGTTAATAGCGTATTTAATCGAAATCTTTTTTTTATATACAATAATAAAAGGGCCAATATGTTTTGACCGGGGTGCCTATTCCGTTTGGTGCCCGCTAGTATGTTTAATTAACTAAATAATAGTTGACTTTTTGGAATAAAAACGATGCATTTGTTATTACAATGAATTATACTCCACGTCACAGAACTATACGTAGAGATCTTGAAAAATGATAGCTGCCATTGCGCATTTGGCCGCAACCTCTGCGCAGCCAGGTGTAAGCGGGTCATATTTTGGGACGTTTATACGTTCATCGCGTATGTTCATCATTTATATATCAAATTAAAGCTAATTTTTTTCTGTACCTAATAAACTACGTCTGCCTATGTAAAAGTGGCCGCAAAAGTGGTTGCGAGTCATTAAAAATGTTTTTGTTACATTTATACGTTCATGGTGTATATTCATCATGTATATATCAAATTAAATTTTCTTTTTTCTGTGCATGATAAAATACCTCTCACTTATGTAAAAGTGGCCGGAATGGAAAGAAAAGAAGGAAAAAATATAATATTATATGTAATTTGTCAGACAATAACAACGGTTACCATGGCAACATACAGTTAACTAACGCGCTATTTTTCACTTTAATATATCTTTGCCATGGTAAGGTGGATTGGTGGCGTATTTGTTCCACTTCGAAAAAAAAATCTTCATCTAACCATTCACCGACTTTCTTGACTTAACTGGACCTCATAGTGAATCTTCAAGGCGGGCAAGGATGATACAAGCTCGTAAGCCAAAATATACTTTAGTCAAAATAATTCATAGTTTTACATCTTGAAATCTAACATTTTTACTTAGTCTGTGAGGAAGATCGTACGAGATCGGTATGACATTTTGTTACGGAGAACTGACTGTTAAAATCTTTAAGTAATATTATAAGTCTTTTCTTTATTTTTTTGTTATTTTATTTGCTTCAATTTGTATACATGTTATACATAATACAAATGATAATAATATAAACTATATTAAATAAAACACCATATTCAAAAATACTATGTATTTCAAGAGATTAATGGCTCTAACAGTCTCAAATATAGCATTTTTATAACTGGAAGACTTATTTTTATCTTACAAAAAACACATTGCTTAAAAATTGCTGGCAAATCTTATATAAATAGTCTCACTAAAATCCACATAGATCCTAATAATCCAAAGACAATAACAGAGACCAAAAAATAATGAGCCAACACCAGTTTGAAATACTTCTTTTTGGCTTGAGGGAGCGTTTCTAAGGGATCTTTTAACAAATACAAACGTAACCCTAGCACATAACCCTTGAAGTATTCCTCCCATTTTAAGCTTTCGATGTCAAAATTAAATGTATGTTTGTCCGCATCATCTAACTCCTTTAGTAGGCTTACTGTGTTTTTGTTATGAAACTTCCATTCTCGTAAGGCAAAATAGCTTATAACTTCTAAATACTTTCTGATTTTTTTGTAAGCTGGTCTTAATCTGTAAAATAATTATACCAGGATTAGAGTAAGATCGAAATCAACAACAAAAACTTACATATCTACTATATCTTCTTGTATCATAGGTATGTATGTATCAGCCCTTTTTAACGTCCGACTGCTGGAGGTGGGCCTCCCTTCAGTACGAGGGGAATCAGGCCATAGTCCACCACGCTGACCAAGTGCGGGTTGCCGGACTCCACATGTCTTTTGAAAACTTGCTAGGTTCTCTCAGACATGCAGGTTTCCTCACGATGTTTTCCTTCACCGTAAGGCAAGTGGTAATCATGTTAAAAATGATTCGCACATGAAAATATCAGAGGTGCGAGACCCGGGATTTGAACCCGCTTCAATCGGTTTCCCAAGCGAGAGCGTTACCACTGGGCTACCACTGCCTTTTTTCTACCACTGCCTTTTTACTTATAATAAATTAAAAATTATAACTGATCTCTCGTGAATAGCTTTGTTTTGAAGAAATGTCTGATTTTTCTCTATCAAAATTTATCATGGAAAGGCAAGAGAGTAAGGAAAGTTAAAAGCTTATGTGTTCTCTGACTATTACTTACAAAGGTTTTTTTCCAATCAGAATAGCGATAGTATCCACTATGAGCGCTGGAATCGAATGTAATAATAAAAAGTATAAATTAAATAAGAATTTTGAAGGAGTTATCCAAAATATTCTCATCCAGACCGCATGCATCATCGGCACTTGCGATCCATTTACGACTACGTAATTAATGAATGTACCTATAAACAAATAAAACAATTGTGATAAATGTAAATATCATAACTGGGTATATATGTAACACGAGATTCTTATTTAACTACTCTGATGTTATGTCATAAATTTAAATCTCGTATAGGAGAGGAGGTCCTATAGGACCTTATATATTTCATAGGGCATGCTAGATTTGTATTCCCCGGGCCCCTTTATACAAAGTGTTTAGAAAATTTTCAAGAAGTTCCAAGTAACTTGAAGGTAAACAAAACAACCAAACTAAAAGAGATAAAGAACAGTATTTTGGTAGAAAATGAGCAAGTCTAGTTTTATAATGAACTCAATTTAGATGAAATCTTTATGATTAGCAAAAACAACCTTTCATTACGACAAAAAGCTTAAGATTTGCATTCTAATATATCATTGTGGTATGCCATACATAATTTTCCTACTTTAGTTCTTATTACTAATTAACTGCCTCAGTGGTCTTAGATCTGGAGGTTCTGGGTTTGAGTCCCAGGTCGGGCTAAGTTCAGTTATTGAGTATTTCTGTCAAGAAATTCTCAGTAACAATTCCCTATTGGGAAGTTGGCGGTGTTTCTCCCCACTTAAAATCTTACCCACAATCAAAGGATTTTGTTCAGATGATACATAATTGTATATAAGGGGCGAATTAGCGAGGTCAGAATGTTCATCATTTGCAGAATAGTCTTTGGCAGTTTTCCAGGCCGCTGCTATAACTCCATTTACTACGTAGTCCCCTGGGACCAAATCGGTTTTCAGTTGTAAGTTGTAGTTTAACGCGTGTATGAGGCCCACACCTACCCCTGCTATTACCTGAAATGGTAAGATACATACATATATACACACATGATGATTTTACGTCATCTTCAAGACACGGGGGGTAATAAACACTGTCAACTTCCTAACTTTAAGACATCTAAGAAATTGTTATTACTTTTGTTAGAAGAAAATTTTGGGCTTACTTAGGACTTATACTTATGAGTTTCGCAATCGTGTGTCATACTTTCTTGAATTATTTGGTCCACTTCCACTTTGGTGATGATGTGAGCTTGTTTGTATATATTATGTACGTGTATTGTATACTTACACCGGTAGGGCCATACATATTGTCGATCCATCCTGGTAAAGGTTCACTCGCCGTCGATATCACTGTAAGGAAGATATTAAAATATACAGTATTATTTATGAATAATCTAGCTATCTTGCAGAGCCTGTCTGGTAATAAACAGTGTAGTAGTGTATCTATTAAAATATTAATTACTAGTGTTGCCCGCGGCTCCGCCCGCGTTCTGATGACCAAAAACCAAATTCTTAATTCTTAGGTTTTATATATTAGTATAATCTTACATTGCAATGCGGGCAATGCTAGTACTGAATATAATGTGTAAGCTATTGTCGGCAGTCCTGCTCGCGTAGTCTAAATAGGTATGTCAAATAAATATATTTACCTATGGAAGGTCTAAATATGGCTACCGGAAGTCCCTGAGAATATTTCTGGATGATGTCCTCTGCTGCCAATTTACTATAAGTGTATGTGTTGGGAAGGTTGTCTAGTAATCTACGAAAAAAACATATTTTGATATTTTCCGATTTTTTTAATACTAGTCTTACTTACTACCTATATGCTACTATGATGTATAATATACATTATTATAGAGTTTTAACGGAATCCGTTCATAGCTTTTGCAGAAAACGTAACAAACATCCATCCTCAAAAACTTTCGTTTATAATATTAGGAGATTGGTTCCCCGTTGTTAAATAAAACCGCAGCAAAATCCGAAAAAATAGTTTCATTTAAAATGTCAAATATTTGCGTAAATCTAAGAAAGTATTAAATTGATTAATTTTTGCTTAAACAAAAATCTATTAGAGTATGATTACCTAGAACTATTTTCAGTACAAATATTATTGCTAATATAATGAAATCAGTTTAAGACTTTCTAACAGTGGCCGATAAAGTAATAGAACGATCATTCTTTTTTCGAATTCTACTTATTATGTGTTTAATAGTATTCAATCCTAAGGTCCCACTGCTGGGCACGGGACTTCCTCAACACGAGGAGGATCATTCCATAGTCCACTATGCTGGCGAAGTGCGAGTGGACTGAGTACTTCATTAGAAACCTGGCTAGGTTCTCTCAGACATGCAGGTTTCCTCACGAAGTTTTCCTTTAGTAAGACAAGTGATAATTATGTTGGGATTGATTGGAATTATGAACGCGTTACCTCTGGGTTACCACTGCATCATAGGTACTATCATCGAAATAAAAATAATCCATAGCACTTAGCGCCATAATTCTTAGAATTCTATGAATTTCAGAGATAACCACTTTCATGCAAACTTACAAATATATTTACAAACTGTTCACGTGTTAGGAAATATTATAAAGAGAACACTCTTTATAATATTTCCTTACACATGAATAAATTTAGAAATGGCCGAATAAATACTCATACTCACCCTGGCGTTATGTTTTTCAAAATATTCTCATCTATGGTCTCAACAAGGTCAATAAGCATGTCACCGGAGAGGTTGATGCCGTAGAACTTCTCGTCAATCTCATTTAAGTGGCAGTTACTAACAAAAATACAAGTTTTTTACCTTTGTATATAAATTTATATATAGAAGATACTTAAACAGATAAAAAATCGGCATTATAATGCCCTAGTGTTACGTTCTCGAGGTATTTGAACATAGAGGTCTATCTGCATACATTGATATGAAGAATAAATGAAATTTTATTCAAATAGACTTATAACAAGCACTTTTGAATCATCAATTTAAAGAGCGTCAGTGTAGTCAGTCCGAGGGGAAGCCGCCGCCTTCTCGGAAAGCAGTTCTGCTGAGAAAAGCCAGCGATAAACTCAACAGTTGCTCTTTTAAATATCGAAGTTACATTAATAAACCTAATATTACAGATAGCCCACCTATGAGTCAATATATCTTTATTCCACACATTTCCATCAACAAGAAACTTTACAACAGTGTAAAACGCTTTGTTTAATAAAATATGCTTGTTTTATCTTTAAATTTTTGAAAAGGTTAACTAGGACAGTTTGTGGAATCTTATTATATTATATGCGTAGGCCCATGAAGGATTTATTCACCTTTTGGAGTTGAAATCTGGGCGTAACAAGCTTATTTCTATTTCTAATGTTTATGGTGTGTCTATCACTGTTTTTTACATAATTATTTAAATTCTTACGAACAAGTAATATATTACACAGTATATATTGTGACGCAACCGTAAGAATACCAATTTTTTTGAAAACATCTCGCAGGGAATCACGAGCTCTTAGATCATAAATAGCCCGTACAACTCTTTTTTGAAGAATAAATATCGAATTAATTTCCGCAGCACTGCCCCAAAGAAGTATTTCCATAAGATAGAATACTATGAAAATAACTAAAATATACAAGCCGAGCAGTGTTAATAGCCGTTAGATTTTTAACTTTCCTAACTGCATAGGCGGCGGAGCTGAGTGAGAGAGTGAGAGACCTGCAAGTGTTGAGAGATGAGAGTTCCACTGGAGTTTGGAGTTTGCAAAAATACTGCGCGAAGAAGAAATTTTTCAGACAGAGTGTCTTATTTTCGGTAAGTACATATAGATTAAGTGAATATTTTAAGATTTAACCTACGAAATAATATAAAAATGAAATTTTGAACAATTTTAAATCCGTTAACGTAATAAAATTGGCCGACCTGGGCCAACGTAATAGCGTTGGTCCAGGTCGGCCAATATTATTACGCGCCAATACAAAGAAGCAAACAGAAACAAAACATAACGATTTAGCTCACAAAGCAAGGACGGGAAAAAGTGCTTTATGGTTTTTGATATAAGGTTGAATTTAGAATATAGATTATAAAACTTACGAAATCATCACAAATCTTCGAATTATCATCATGACGTTTGATGATAATTCGAAGAGTTGTGACTTTATTACAAGGTGCTATGGTTGATTAGGTTGAAAATAAAACTATTATAAGACTTTATCTTGGTTCGTTAGTATACAAATGAAGGTGTATAAGTACATATTCGCGCGGACAGAATTTAGTTTTTATTTTCTATGAGACACATTATCTAGTAGTATTGTTGATCGAAGGCAATAGCATACACAAACACATACCTATCTTTTAAAACATACCTAGGGATGCAAACTAGCGAAGCGAGGGTAAGTCGTTAGTGAAAAAATAATGAAACATGTAATTTACAAAACATGTACCAGTAAGCGGTAGAAATATGGACAAATGCACGTAGCTTGGAACATTCATGTGCTAGCTGTAACATCTCTCTCGTCCCTCGTACGTTGATCTCCACAGCTGTCTTTAACGTTTCATCGAAGCGAACTGTTGCGGCGCCGTGGAAAATAAAATCAACCTGGGAAATAAACGAGAAAAATAATATCTAATACTTTCTTAGATTTTTCCGAATATTTGGCATTTTAATTAACGCACTATCCATTCGTCCTTTAATAGTAGATAAAAACTAATTTATTATAAAGTCAATATTAAGGGTCCTGTATACATAGGTACAAAATGTCATGTCGAACCCCTATTACGAATTATATTAAGTGATCTAAGAATCAGATTATAGGTTTTCATATATAAAGTATAAGGAGCTTAATCAACAGGTTAACTTATACCTCATTTGTAAGCTTGCTTCGGTCCGCATCACTCATTCCCATATTGACTTGACCCATATCTCCTTCAAGAATATCGATTTTTTGTAAAAAATCTGGCATTTTGTTTCTTAATTTATCATATAGCTGAAAAATATGAAAAAATATTTTTTATAAATTCATTTTGGTGTAGTTCATACTTTTAGAAAATTAGCGGTAAAAACGTACCACATCATCAAATTGCTCCTGCAGTCTTATTTTTATATCTTTATTTTTCTTTGGTCTAAGCAAAACATACAGTTTTTTAATCTTCGAGCACGATCTGCAATAAAAAAATATTTTTTAATTCCATCTTCTAATATATAAAAATCTTGTGTCACAGTTTTCGTGTTTATACTCCTCCGAAACGGCTTGACCGATTTTCATGAAATTTTATATATATATTCAGTGGATCTTAGAATAGGTTTATAACTAATTATTATAACCCTAAGTGTTAAGGGTGGCTCACCCCAAAAAATTTTTTTCATTTTTTGGACAAATTATTTTTTGGTTATATTTTTATGGTGTGGCATAAAAAAATACTTCATATGGCAAAACAACGTTTGTCGGGTCAGCTAGCTATTATATATTATATTTCATTTAATTATTTATTTATACGTACTATCCATTCAGAAAAAGTTGAATGTACACTAAAAATTAATGAAGAACATTCACCTTAAAAGCTTTTCAATCAACAGTTTTCCTAGAAATCCTGTACCGCCAGTCAAAAATACCGTGGAGCCAGAAAACATCTTCTGTATCTGCGATTCTTCTGAGTCTTCCATTTTGTGTGGTTGGTCGTTTTTACGTCTGTTTATTCGTTTAAAGCCAATTCTAAAAACATAAAGTTACATATTATACACATCGTAAAATTGTTATGGATTAAAAACTGTACGTCACGTACAAAATATACAGCGACTCACCCTCGCTTCGCTCGGGTTCGTCCCTAGCTTGCTTCCCCATACAAACTTTCATCCCCATTTTCACCCCCTTAAGGGATAATTTCCTGGATAAAAAGTATCGTATATTCATCCCAGGGTCTCAAACTATCTTCTTACCAAATTTCATTTAAATCGGTTTAGTATGTAAGAAGACAAATAGAACAAATCCAATTTTTTTTCAATTTTTTTGTTTCTCTGTCTGTTTGTCTGTTTGTGTGAGCTAATCTCCGAAACTATTGGACCGATTTAAATGAAATTTTGCATGGTGGTACCTTATATCCCCGATCAACATCTTAGATACTTTCATCCCAGAAAATTAAAGAGTTCCCGTGGGATAGTTAAAAAATTATAGTAACTTATACAGCTTAGTACACAACAACTTATGCACCTAATTTAGTAAAATTTGGCATGCTGATACCTTATATTGCCGGTCAAACAAAAGGTTGCTTTTCATCCCAAAAAAATGAACGGTTCTCGTGGGGAGTAATAGATCTCTATTAGTGTTTTTCTAAAGGTGAACACGAGCGTAGCGAGGATGAGCTGCTAGTAATATATATATACATACAACTGCCTCGGTGGTGTAGTGGCTAGCATGTACGGCTGCACACCCGAAGGTCCTGGGTTCGAGTCCCGGGTCGGGCCAAGCTTAATTATTGTCTTTCTATAAATTAAGCCTCAGTAACAGTCCGGAGTTGGGAAGTTGGCGGTGTATCACCCCCGTGCCTCGGAGAGCACTTAAAGCTGTCGGTCCTGCGCCTTAAATCTCACCGGTCGTGTCTCGTGTCGTCCCACCGGAGTGAGAGAGTGACAGGAATAGAGAGTGCGCGTTGTGTCTGCGCGTACACTTGTGCACTATAATATCTCCTGCGCAGATGGCTAGTCTCAATGAGATTGGCCGCCGTGGCCGGAATCGGTCAGGAGAACAACATCATATGTACATACATATAAATGATTGAATCTCCATACAAACTTCCACCCCCTTAAGCGATGATTTCCGGAATAAAAACTATCCTATCTTCCCAGGGTCTCAAACTGTCTTCATACCAAATTTCATCTAAATCGGTCCAATGGATTAAGAGTGAAAAGGTAACAGGCACACATACAGACAGATAGACGGAGCTTTCGAGAATATTGTCGGCTGGCACCGACTTCGAAAATATCTGATTAGGTATCTATTTTAAATAAAAACCCCCCTTTAGTTATTTTTTACATTTTAGTGCCTGGAAGTCGGTTTTTTTTTTAATTTTTATAGAATATTCTAACGAGTCCGTGTCTTGTCTTATATTTCAAAATATGAAGGTAGTTATTGAATTTATTTACTTACCAGCGACTCACCCTCGCTTCGATCGGGTTCATCCCTACTTACGATGTAACGTTTAGTATAGATTTCTAATAGATGAGATATTTGCCCGCAGAAAAAATATCCTATATGTTGTTCCGAATAATCAGATATCATCATACCAAATTTAATCAAAATCCCTCCAGTTGTTTTCCCGTGAAGCGGTCACAGACAGACAGACAAAAATTCTAAAAATATAGATTCGGCCTCTGCATCGATAATAATGTCTATTTCAATAAGATTTTCCAAAAAAATATTTAATGTACAGATTCGACTCAGAATTTTATTACATGTATTGATTACTACATACTGCAGGTATTACGTATTTAATTTTTAGAATAAGACTTACAAAAAAATTATATAATAATAATTGAAGAAAATAAAATAAAATTAAAAAAAATTACCTTTACATTAATCTTTAAAATAGAAACATTATAAAACACACTGCGATATTATTTATCTGTCAACGACGAAGTGTCAACTACAATTAAAAGTTAGGTTATATAGTACCTATTTATAGTTTTCTTAATTTATTGAAATGAATTTGAAGTTTTCGTCTACAAGAAATTTGAATTTTAAATTTTAGTATTCAATGCAGTAGAATTTTTTGAATAACAAAAAATAGCTATAATGTTATGACGTCATCTATATTATAATAATATTACTAATAAGAAAGTAAAGTTTGTCTGTTTGTACACACTACTAATACAATTTTAATGAATTTGGACATTAAATTTTTGTCGCAATAATAATATTTACTTTTAGGGAATGAAAAGCCACTAGTTATGTTAATATTTTTGTTAAACGAGAATCTAGCTTAAGTATACCCATAGAAGTAGAGACTGGACTGAGGCCGGCCGGACTGAGCAATACTCTCATGAAATTGACCACTCTCAGAAAGAGAAAAAGCGACCGTGCGGCCAGTAGGTGTTTCATATTGCAATTTGACTTTATAGATGGAATGTAAAATATTATAACACAGTGCAATAGAAAAAAAATGGTTGTAAATGTCTATCTTCATTAATCGTATTTCAACTAATACAGAAGACTTCTGGCCGCAAATTCGTTTTGTCTCTGTCGCGCCTTTCCGCTATTTTTAGCTGACGGCTGGCAAATGGCAACAAACTCTCAGTCCACTCTCTATGGACTAAGATCATGTTGCAAGATTACTATGTTCATAGCGTATTTAATCAAAATCAATTTTTATATCCAATAATAAAAAAGACAATATGTTTTGACCGGGGTGCCTATTCAAATGTGCCCGCTAGTATGTTTAATTAAATAAATAAGAATTGACTTTTTTGGGAACAAAAACGATGCATTTGTTATTAAGATGAATTATACTCCACATCATAGAAATATACGTAGAGATCTTGAAAAGTGATAGCTGCCGTTGCGCACTTGGCCGCAACCTCTTCGCTGCCAGGTGTAAGCAGGTCATATTTTGTTACGTCTATACGTTCATGGCGCATATTCATCTATACATATAATAAAATTGTAACTAAGTCGAATCTGTATATTAAGTATTTTTTGGAAAATCTAATTGAAGTAGACATTATTATCGAGACAGAGTCCGAATCTATAGTTTTTAGAATTTTTGTCTGTCTGTCTGTTACTGCATCACGAGAAAACCACTGGACAGATTTTGATGAAATTTGGTATAATGATAGCTGGTTATCCGGGTCGGGAGAGACGGAGGTGTTAGATGTCTCGTAGGTATAGTTGTTACAGACAGCCTACCCACAATTAACAAAATGAAAAATTGCACCAAGTACCTCACAATATTTTTTAACTTTAAACATTTTTATAATTTTTATTAGTTTTATAATTGAATGTGGAATATTATGTAGGGGAAATGCGTGTAATACGATCCCTCGAGGTAGCATCAATCCAAATACGCAACAAACGTCATCCCCGCAACTCCTCCAGTTGCCTCTCCGAGTGTCATGGCGGTGTGAGCACTTACCGTGGTTTTATTAAAAAAAATTAAAAACCGTGCTTCTAACCTATGCTAAGTCTATTTTTCAAGTTTCATTACTTTCTGTATGTTAAGATTTATT
The DNA here is from genome assembly GCA_947093115.1 of Brenthis daphne. NCBI lineage: Eukaryota > Metazoa > Arthropoda > Insecta > Lepidoptera > Nymphalidae > Brenthis > Brenthis daphne. The sequence continues at coordinate 4,937,422 of OX352478.1, read as the reverse complement.
GAAATATTGTTTTATTGGCGGATTCCATTAACGTTCCGCTATATTTAAGCAATGTTTGAATATCGCACGTTGTATTTGAAGATTATATTTTGATCGATGACTTGAAATTCGGTGTTTGAGGTGTAATGATCTCTCTTCGTGAGCATAAAACGATTCATATTACCCCATTAGTATTTTTAAAAACTTTTATTTAACTTGTGATATATGTATGTATAAAAGGCAGTGGTAGCCCAGTGGTAACGCGCTCGCTTGGGAAAACGAGTGAAGCGGGTTCAAATCCCGGGTCTCGCACCTCTGATATTTTCATGTGCGAATCATTTCCAACATGATTACCACTTGTCTTAACGGTGAAGAAAAACATCGTGAGGAAACCTGCATGTCTGAGAGAACCTAGCAAGTTTTCAAAAGGCATGTGAAGTCCGCCAATCCGCACTTGGCCAGCATGGTGGACTATGGCCTCATTTCCCTCGTACTGAAGGGAGGCCCGTGCCCAGCAGTGGGACGTTAAAAAGGACTGAATACATACATATGTATGTATATTTGTAAAGGTCAAATTTTACATTTGACATAATTTGAACGTTAAATTTGACCCACTTTCCGGTGTTCGATTGAGCTGAAATTTTGCATACTTATGTTAGTCCGGTGACAATGCAATATTATGATACCATCGAGCTGATCTGATGATGAAGCCAGGGTGTAGAGACTGGAACTACTTGATGGCAAATGGTAGGACAGTTGAATTTGGGCTAGTATTTTTTTATCATGAGTAATTTCCATTACATATGATGACGAGGGTCTGAAGATGAAGCTAAAAAATTGACACTAGAACTCCGCTTTTATATCATATTAATTGAGTAATGTAATAAATTGATGAGTTTGATTTGTTTTAAAGTTTATTTTCTTCTTTTTAGAGCATTTAAATTAATGCTTGTTTTTAAAAAAGTTTTTTTACTTTGAATTATTATTTTTTCAAGATCATGCCGCGAGTTTACAAACGTAAAACCATTCGCCAAAATTGGCCTGAGGAACAGTCTTTATTGTTTTTTTAAATATGAAGAAGAGTTTATTTGTTTATTTATATTTTGTTAGTTATATAAACCTTAAAACGTTTGTTACAATTGTTTAACGTTTAATTTTGTTGATTTAGTAGTAAAAAAATGATCTCTAATGTAACTCAAAACTTAAAATATTATGTATAACACGCTTATATATTTTTGTAGCTTTAAGCAATACATATGATTAAAATAAACAGCTGGGTGTTTTATTTTGTTAATATTAAATATTGTAGGGTATAAAATGATCCCTGGGACCATTTTAACCCTTCCCAGGGATCGTTTTATACAGATAAAACGATCCTTTACTAAACTTTTTTAAAAAATGACGAAACTAATAAACCACACACAAACCATCACAAATAAGTATACAAAGATAAGTAAATTTACTATTCTTAATAAGTTAAATCTTGTGTTTTTGTCTAAAACTTTGAACACAGTAAAGATTTTCCCATAAGGGGATCATATTGCACGCATCTCCCCTATTTAATTTTTGCTGTTATTATTATAATTATTACAATTTTAAAAATATTAATTAGTAATCTATATTTAGTGTTGCCAATTGCCATTATTATATTTATAACCATGAAGAAAAAATATAAAATTTAATATTAATTATTTAAACCACATAATTGTTCTATGTGTAATTTAAAAAGTTAAAATTAATTAAGAATAATAATTTTAAATTAGTTTGCTATTATTTAAAAAGACAATTTACTAAGCAACACTATTACAATATATTTTTACAAAGGAAAAATATTAATCTGAAATGTTGTCATTTTGATCCACACAGTAAGAACTTACTACATCTATAACTCGCGTCATCTAAAAAGTACGCTGGCTGTCAAGCTGCGCAGAAGCGATTTATCGGCCAAATTGGTGGTAAGAAGTGGGGCGCGGGGCGCGCGGGGCGGCGGGGCACGCACCTCATGCTTGCCGGCGCGCTATTGGTTCGTCAGTTCGAAATACCATCGCGTACACAAAAGTTTTTAATTACGAAAAGGTTTTATATATAGAAAAGAGAAAAAATATTTTTGACGTATATTGTTTTACAAAGAGAGAGTCTGATAATAATGCAGTTAGTAATTTAAAAAAATGTATTAAACTTATTAATTTAATTTTTTGTAAGTAGATTAAACATTCTACACTGAATCAAACATATTTTAATAATGAATAGAATTCTATTTAATGATATTCTATCTAATATATTTTTTAATGTCCCTACTAATAACTAATATATGAAGCCGCGAGCGAAACCGTATGAAAAATAAAATAGTAGGCTTAGTACTTTTGTGCGCGAGTATACCCATGCGCAAACATACCCTCTCCACTTTCTTCCAGCGTTCTTTTTAGATGACGCGAGTTATACCTGTCTGTTATGTTTAGATTTATTATTTGATTTTATTATATTAATAACAGGATCCAATGACAATGGTAGTACCCAGCCGTCTTCTCTATTGAAATTTGGATGTTTTTTAATTTCTATGGCTTCTCGAATCATTCTAGGGCGATATCGGTTTTCTTTCTTTATTCATTTTATTTTTATTTTTAAAATATTTGGGAAACATACAGTACAATAATACTTAGAATTAATCAGATATAAATAATACATAAACCAGCGAAGTTTCCATTTAAAAATATAACATAAATTAGAGCATAAGTGACAAAGCAAAATTGGTATAAGGCAATTGATTAATTAAAGTTGAAACTAAAAATAAAAAATAAAAATAACAGTCAGAATACAATAATGAAAACTTTAAAAAATATTAATAATTTCGCGAGGATTTGAGGTCTATCGAAGCGAATATAATGGTTTCAGGTTTTGGCGGTCTGCCACGGTGGAATAGTGGCTTCCACCGTGGCAGTTTACTAAAAATGTATATACTTAAGTGTAAATACTAGCAGACCCGTCTACGCTTTGCTGTAGCACACTTATAATTTTTTCTTTAGCTTGAGGCTAGAATTTGTAGCTTAGCTTAGCCGTTTCCCAGGTTCTGGTTATGAAAATCATTAACCTATACAGTATACCTACATATAATTTCTATATTAAAAAACTGTTTTTAGAATCAGTTAAGTAAGTACGTCATAAATGGTATAGAATTGCATGAATTGCATACATTGTAAAATATAAATAAATACAAATAAATTGGCATTTATTTAAAACTAGCGACTCAGTCGTCCATAATTACGTTTTAACGTTTGGAATAGATTTCTTAGAGATAAGGTATTTTCTCGCAGTTAAAAGTATCATATAATATGTTGATCCGGCTAACCAGTTATCATCATATCAAATTTCATCAAAATCTGTCCAGTGATTTTCTCATGATGCGTGCCTAGACAAACAGAGATAGATAACCCATTGTGGTGGGCGGTGTACCATGCGTGTTGCTTTTGGTACAATATGTAATATCAGAGATTAATAAAAAATAATGTTTTTTTTAATTAATAAGGTTTCCGAAATTTTTATGAGAGTTATTATTGTTAAATCAGCTATAAGGCAATGAACTTGTACTGCGTATTCATAGATGGCAAATTTTTTGAATTACTAACGACTCACTCCCGTTTCGCTCGAGTTCGTCCCTAGATACTTTTTGACGCTTAGTATAAAATATGATGAGTTTTATATGCCTTACTTGAGTAATGATAGATTCCCCATACAAACTTCCACCCCTTTTCACCCTCTTAAGGGATAATTTCCGGGGTATAAGCTATGCCCCGTCGTGCATAGCCTATATCCTTCCCAGGGTCTCAAACTATCTCTATACAAAATTTCATCTAAATCGATTCAGCGGATTAGTCGTGAAAAGGTAACAGACAGACGGAGTTACTTTCATATTTATAATATTAGTATGGATTTTCCAATGTAAAACAATTACTAGAAGTTCTAATAATAGTTTGTAGATCAACATTATTTATTGGATTCTATGGGAAAAAAAAAACAAAAAAAACTACAGGAAAACAAAAATAACCCGAATTAAGGCTGTCCAAGTTCGTTTTTATGGGATTTTGATGTATTAGATTGTATAATCTGTGGTTGAGTTCGTTAACTAAACTAAATTTCTCTAAACTCAGTAACAGTTATAAATAAAAAAACAATGAATATGTATTAATTTCCTATAAATAAACATACGTTTTAAGTATGACACATATATTAGAAAAATATAAAATAAGAAACACATATCGAATAAACATTTTAAAAACAACAAAAAACTGAAAAATACATCCCAAAATAATTGTCCTTTTTCTTAATATAAATATTAATAAAATATTTGGGAAAAACAAATCTATCCCTCGGGAACCGTATATTTTTCCGGGATAAAATGTAGCCTATGTATTATTCCAGACTATAATCTACCTCTGTGCCAAATTTCATCCAGACACGTACAGCCGTTCTAGCGTGAAAGAGTAACAAACATCCATACATACTCACAAACTTTTACATTTATAATATTTATACAGAATTAAAATAAATAAATAGTTTTTAACCCCTGTTACGGTTCAATAATGTAATGAATTTTTAATTGAACAAAAAATATCGGGTACAAAAATCAAAATAAACCCATACATTGGGTATATGTATGTATGTCACATTTATCCTGAAATATTATTCTTAAGTAACTTTTTAAAGAGTAATAATTGAAACAGTTCAAATACCACTCCCAGTTTGTATGTGCGACCTTCATCGTGAAAATTGAACTTGTACGTCGTTTACATTGACCGATAGTGGTGGTGGTTCTATTTTTTTTAATAAGAATTTATTTCACAAAAAATGTCACTGTCATGTGTCAACCTGTAAACGTCAATGTCATAATATTGTTCCGGCTAATCTCCGAAACGGCTAGGCCGATTTTGATGGGACTTTCACTGGCAGGTAGTTGATTGTTATTAGGAGTAACTTAGGCTATTTTTATTTCAGTAAAAGAATTAGGGTTCCGCACAAAAAAAATGTATATGGAAAAACGAACCTGAGGGAAGCGAAGGTGAGTCGCTAGTATTAATATGTAATCTACAATAAATTATATTAAAATATAATTGAACTAAATATAATAAATGCAAAAAGTCAAAGCATGATTTGAACAAATTCTTTGAGAGTTGCATTTTATCATTATAATTATGATATACAATTTTCTTCAATTTTTTAAATTTGAATTAATATTTCTTTGGACGAATACAAATAATAGTACGATTATTAATTTTAATTCATTTAATTACATAGACATAAAATAAATAATATAACATCAAATATGAAATTGCATTTGTCGTAATAAAATTTATTTCAATACATTATATATAGTAATAAATAAATACAATTCAAAAAAAAGTTGGCCGTCACCTGACAATCGGCAGATGTGAAACATCTATGTTAATATTAGAATTCATATTTATAATTAATAAAAACCTGTAACGAAATATGGAGTAAAATTAAGAAAAACTACGCATCCGCACAGAGAAGCAACTGTGTATACACCCTGTTTTTCATTTACCGCACTTTGGCACACAATGCCGAATTGTGCTAATACTTAATTGGAGCGTGAATTAGTTTTCAAATGCACCAGCAGAGTGCACTAGGTTCAGTGTTGAAAGAAAAAATCTAACTAATAAATACATAATAATATATAAATAAAATATAAACAAATATTGCTAGCGATAATGTAAACAAAATGTTGATCAATGTCATGTTGACGAAAAAAACACTTCTTATATTTTCTGCTACTGAGATGTTATCCGTTGCGCGCATCACGCCAAAGTAGTACTTTTCAAAGTGCTGGATTTTACGGAGCGTTATTGCAGATGAAACATTCAAAGTTGAGCATAATGCCGCATAATGCGCTTTAGTGCTGTAATTGGAAAACTACCATAGGATCATCAACGAGCGCGCACACGCAAACGAGTCGAAAGCGGTCGCATAGAACAGGCATATATCCGTCACGCCACCGTTTGCTGTAATAACACGAATCGGTTTTACTGCCAAGGCGTGCCTATACCTATAGATGTTTCACATCAATAACATTATAATTGGACAATATCAGAATTAAAGTAAATGCAATAAGAGAAACAAAAAATATCAGGACATTAATTATTGTAATATTATCTTAGTTTTTATCAACATGAATGGTACAAATGTCTATTCTAAGTTCTAGAATTTTCGATACAAAATGCCTACTTTTATATTGAATATTAAGATCTAAGTAAGGCAATTTTGAATTTACTTATTGAGCCAAATATTGCATTATATAAATGATTTTGTTTTTAATGATTGAAAAAAAATGTGGAAAAATAATATATTTTCTATGAATTATTACTTTAAATGCTAACATTTACATATAAAATTGAGCCCTTTCCAAAATAACCACACAGCAGTAAAGAATATATATAATTAATAATAACGTGGTATTGCCATACACTTTCAAAACAATTTAGGAATGATCTGAATAGGAGGAATGGTAAAAAATGTGTTATTCGGCAGATATTGATAAAAAAACTATAATAAAAAAATCTATATCTTACTTTCATGACTGAAAAAAAACGTTAAAAGAAATTTAAAAAAAAATCTAGTGTAAAAAAATATATTATTTAGCATGATTTGTAAAAGAAACAAGCAATTGTAATAGAACTCAAGATTTTAAATGTCAAATGAAATAAAAAAATCTAATAATATATTGTTAGAATGAACAAAATTTATACAGACATATATAATATGCATTTGTCTCACGACTACTTCGAACACCTCAATTCGGTCGAGCAGTAAGAAAAGAGACAAAAAACAATTATATTCTGTCTCACTCACTCCATGACACTTTTCCTCAAAAGTGCTAGCAATAAGTGTATCGGAATATAGTAAAATATTCTTATTGTTTTTTAATTCTCAGACAGACAAAAAATGGATTATATCAATCTATCAATGAACTATCAATTAATGAACAGAAATGTGCAAGACAAAGCGATAATATGGACTAATGTAAGTAGTCATTCGATTACTGCATATATATATATTTGAAAGACTCCAGGGCTGCCAGTAGAGCTTATTTATTTTATACCACTGAAATTATACCAAATCAAATCTAATAATACAAATCAATATAGTTTGTAATTAATAAAAAAAATATTTTTTACATCATAATATTATAGCCTAAAAAATCATTACCAATTCGTAAGAATTTAATTAAAATGGATAACTAAAAAAAAAAGGTAATTGCATATGGCGCCTGTTTGCCATCAACAATTAAGAGACGTTCGATCATCTTTTGATACTTTTTTGTTTAACATTACCGAAATTACGGGACAAATAAAATCTTTTTTAACCCCAGACGCAAAAAGAGGTGTTATAAGTTTGACGTCGATGTCTGTGTGTGTGTGTCTGTCTGTGGCATCGTAGCTCTCAAACGGATGGACAGATTTCGATGCGGTTTTTTTCATTTGAAAGCCAGTTTCCGTGGGGTGGTTCTTAGCTATATTTGGTTAATATCGGTACAGCAGTGTAAGAGTATCAGCTCTTTTCCAAAATGATGTAAGACATTTCGGCGTATGATTACTCGATTTAGCGCTTCACGCGTGCCAATTTCTATAATTATTTTGTATCCAATTATCTATAATGTATACAAGCTGGATACATAAGATAACCATATTATACAATTTTTGTATCCAATTATACGCTCTGGCAGTCCTGAAAGACTCCTCTTAACTCATTTATTTACCTCATTTTTAGAATTTCATAACATATAAAATATGTAAAGTCCATTCCTCGGTGGCTATATTTTAAAATGCCCTAATTATAACTAAATTTGGTGGGAAAGTTCACAGTAAAATGACGTGCTAAGTCATTTTGAAGGTATGCCCAGATTGAAAATGTCTAATCCATTACCTAAAAATCTGTAACAAAGTATAGAGTAATATGATATTGTTAGTAAATTATACACAAAAATAATTTTATTTTATAACAAATTATGAAGTACATTATGTCACATTTTATTTTATTGTGCGTTCGTCTTTTTGAAGTTATACTTCTTTTGGCACGTTTAGGGAAAAAATATGAGAGTAAAATTTTTACGATGCGCGCGCACATCGACAGCCAAAAAGCGACATGATGAAGTTAGCTGCATTTCTTTTACAACCAGATAGATAGTTGTGACATACGGGATGAAATCATTAGCTATTTTTGTTCTGTTACGCCAAAGAAGTATAACTTCTTATGTGCGTACATATGTACACACACTTTTTTTCTAAATTTTTTTTTTAATATTCTATAATAACATTACAGAGTAATGAAACACATTTTTTTCGAAATTCATACAACATATGATTGCAAGAAAAAATATTGTACTCAATAAAGTATTAATTATTAAATTTTAAATACTTTTAATATTATAAAATATCAAGCCATTAATTAACGTCCCACTGCTGGGGGTGGACCTTCCTCAATGAGAGGGATCAGGGCAAAATCGCGTTCAAAGCAACACAACGCGCTCGCTTGGGAAACCGAATGGAACAGGTTCAAATCCCGGGTCTCGCACCTTTGATATTTTCATGTGCGAATCATTTCCAACATGTTTACCACTTGTCATTTTGAAAACATCCTAAGAAAACCTGCATATCTGAGAATCTAGTAAGTTTTCAAAAGACATGTTCAGTCTGCCCGCACTTAGCCAGCGTGGCGGACTATGATCTGATCCCCCGTATTTAAGGATGGCCCACCCCCAGCAGTGGGACGTCAAAAAGAGCTAAATATACAGGGTCATTTTTAATTTACTGAAAACCTGTTGGGAATATACTATTTACATCATAACAACAACATCTGTAACAAGAAAAAATAAAATTTCTAAAATTTTTATTTTCATACAAAAGTATTTTTTTTATTGCACCTTCTAAATGGTAAAGTTCTAACTTCTGGCCAAGTTTAAATGAGTAAGGGCCGCTTCCTACACACCTCCACCCCTCCCCCTCCACCGGTCACGCGCTTTCTTTTGATAATGTTGGACTATTACCGTTTAGAAGGTGCAATAAAAATATTTTTATTTTTGTAAAATTTAAGAAATATTATTATTTTTTCTTACACATGTTGTTGTTATGATGTAAATAGTATATTCGCAAAAGGTTTTCAGTAAATTAAAAATGACCCTGTATATGAACTAAAACCAATATACATGTGTACCATTTTACCATAAACTATTGGAGATAGTCGTTTATTCTAAGGAACCAGTCTACAGACGTATTTGAGAAAAAATCGTTTAAGCCGCGTTGACACGCTCAGTTTGATTTGACAAAGTAGCTTTAACAAAAAAACTGTGAAACGAATTTCGTTCTGAAAAACACGGTTCCAAGTCCACTTAGATTGAACGCCGACGTCAAAGTTCGCTTTGACTGCTCGTTTACACGATCAAAGTTGCGTCAAAGTAGTCGTCAAAACTACTTTGTCAAAGTAGACTTTGATCGCGTCTACGCGGCTTTAGGCTTTAGTAAAAAAATTAAATGCGTTTCGTCGAGTTCGAACAAAATCAATTAACTAATAATTTTAATATTCTTTTTCAAAGTAGCTCCAAAAAATTTAGTATTTTTTCCTACATATAACAAAAAAAGGCCCTAAATTTAATAAAAACTACAATTATTTGGAAGTCAAGTCTATATAAACATTATTATTTTTGGTACATAAAAATTACATCTTAACGAAGGAAGAAAATGTCAAAATGGATGGTATTATGCTATAGTAAAGAATTTATTACATCAAAATTTTAACTAATAAAGTATTTTATAAAAAATAATATGAAAATATATACATATTTGAATCAAATCCTTTCATTCTCACAAGTTCATAATATCAATTGATTATTAATAATAATTAAATATTGGCTCGTTTTCACATAACATCGTCCCCATAACCTAATAATGTACGGGTTTACAGTCAACGTTAAGAATAATAGTGAAGTAGACAGATCAAAGTAAGACCCTACAGTCTATTCTATACCCATCCCGGCTAATACCATGGTTAAATATTTCCTAAAATACCTGAAAAAAAAAAGATTTTTTCTTAAAAAAATGACGAAACACATTATGTAGTAATCTATACATATAATAAAATTGTAACCAAGCCGAATCTGTACATTAAATATTTTTTGGAAAATCTTATTGAAATAGACATTATTATCGATACAAAGGCCGAATCTATAGTTTTTAGAATTTTTGTCTGTCTGTCTGGCTGTTACCGCATCGCGGAAAAACCAGTAGAGGGATTTTGATGAAATTTGGTATTATGATATAAGATACTAGAAATCTATACTAAAACGTTAAAACGTAAGTAGGGACGAACCCGAACGGAGCGAGGGTGAGTCGCTAATTTATTATAAATTTAGCTAATGTATTAGGAGTTTTTTAGGAAAAGATTTTTTTATTATTTATTATTACTTTTTTCTTCTGAGAATATTCTTTATGTACAAACAAACAAATTAATATTTAAATCAAAAGCGTATATAGGCACGTATTATTTTACATTTATTTTAAATAATAATTTCCATTTGTTATAAAAACTCATTATACGTACCGCTAATTTAAATGCAACAGCTACGTGCTAGCATTTGACGATTTTGATTCATCAGATTTTGTATTATTCTGGAAAAAAAATAAAAAAAATTGTAATTATTTTTTATCTACGCGAATATTATAAAAGTCTATAAATCTGAACAGGGTAATGGGGGAAAAGAGTTTTTTTAAGAGCATAGGTAATAGGTATCCATTATTTGCCACAACATAGATTATACAATATTTAAAATACAATCTTTAAAAAAGAGTGTAAAAAAAAGGAATTGTTATGAAATAAAATTGCTAGCATTAAATATTTTACTAACTTCACTATCAACAGCAACATGACCGTTCTGAAGTGGTTCTCGAAGGGTATCTTCTTCATCTGACGGCACGTCGTAAAACTCTTCGCTGTCCATCTCAATGTCTGTGCCTAATAGGGGCATAATTGAAAAAAAAAATAGAAAAAAATGTATGGATTAATAATTTTTTTTTATATTTTGCTTTTCTAAACATGACTCTGTCTCTTTGTGTAACAATACCTTGATGTAATTTTTATGAGACATTAGAAAAAGTAAAAAAAAACTATAAAAGTTTTTTTTATTTAGTTATTTTATCACAAATATTTCAAGAATTACGGATCAAAAAAAACTAAGCAGTACAGAATGTTGGCATTACAAAATTGATATTTTTGTGTTACCAAATAAAAAATACAACATTTTAACAGAAATAAAAAAAATATAATGGCGTTTTCCAAACAAGCTACAGATAATTTAACATGATGATGATGATGTTCTCCTAGCCGATTCCGGCTACGGCGGCCAATCTCATTGAGATTAGCCAACTGCGCAGGAGATATTATAGTGCTCAAGTGTACGCACAGACACAAGTGCACTCTCTATTCCTATCACTCTCATACTCCGGTGGGACGACCACTCGACACGACCAGTGAGAGTTAAGGTGCAGGACCGACGGCTTTACGTGCTCTCCGAGGCACGGGGGTGAAACACCGCCAACTTCCCAACTCCGGGCTGTTACTGAGACTTACTATACAGAAAGACTCAATAACTAAACTTGGCCCGACCCGGGACTCGAACCCAGGACCTCCGGGTGTGCAGCCGTACATGCTAGCCACTACACCACCGAGGCAAATTTATTTAAATTTAACATACCAATTAAAGACTGGCAATCAGTGAAATATTCTGAATCTGTAGCATCACCGCCAGAGGCAATCGCCTCGCGTTTGGCGCGAGGTTTTTGTCGAACTCGTCGTAAATTCCTGTTTGGAGAAAAAAAAATTCTAAAAAGGCGACAAAGTACAAACAAGTATTTGATCTCCTTATGGCAGACAGTAACCATAGATCATGTAACCTTGAAACACCAAGGTCATCACTAGAGTCATTGTCATTTGAAGGAGCTAAGAGAGGAAAATGATTAGAGTTGATTCTCTAACGCCCTCATTAGAAGAATGCAGCCCAACGGTACATATACTGCTACTGTATCTCATAAGAATGTATTTTCCTACAATCGCTGGCCATTCATGCTTATACCAGCACACTCTTTCCTTAACACTTTATCCTTTACAATGTAAAAATTGCGTAGTAAGTAGTTGATTTCACCACGCACGGGAGTTTAAGAGGGAGTATGCACTTTGGATTATCTAAACCACACTGTCAATGTTACTTGAATAAATAAATTGAGTTAAATTTTCAGTGATTAGTATTGCAAAAAAAAAAAAAACAAAAAAGTTTCTATCGTGAAAAAAGCTTAAAAAAAATGTTTTTTTTTCTGGAGCATGTTTTTTATCAAGAGTACAGAATTCTAAATTATTAAGATGGTTACCGTAAAAGATAAATGCTTAAGAGTTCATATTAAAGTTTTCTGTTTATTTTTAAATCTACCATACTTTTTTGCATAGTATCAAGTTACACGTGAAAATTTCGACACTGACAAGGACAAGACTAGTTAAGAGACAAAAGTAGTTAGTTAACAGAGTTAAAAAAAACAACCATTACTTTTTGCTTTTTTCCACCATATTGAAAAAAAAGACATTTTTTCATGTTACATCACTGTCAGTGATACCTTATTAAGCTCAAGTGGATATTTGCACAATACCAAAGCCAAAATAATCGCTAAAATCTTTTTTTGTTTATATCCTTTAATCTTGTATGTGTAAAATATGTAAAATATATAAAAAAAATACTTTAGCCATTTTCTTTCCTAGTTTAATAGGAACCACCATTGGTAAAGCCTATTCAACAAATGTAACAAAACATTAAAGCTGTCAAGTTCAAGATTTTCAAAGACATCACGTAACACACACACACACATACACACACACACATACACACACACACATACACACAAACACACAAAAAATATAGTCGATTGAGAAACTTCCTCTTATGTGTCTACTTGACTATCACCATGAACTTAAGTTCTGCCAAACCCTTAAAACCAGTATCACATCTAAAAAAAAGTATCTTTCAACAAAAACAAGATACTTATGCCAATAGACATCTTAATAATACAGAATAGAATTTTTTTTAAAGAAGAAAAAAAATTAAACATAATTTCCATGATTATATAAAACTGTTAATAGTTAATTTCAATAATAATAAATATATTTTTTCATGCAATTAATCATTTAGGGACTCGTTTTCAAGATTGGACTTTCACAGAGACCAAATTATTGCACCAGATTTATTTTATTGGTTAATTTTGGATGTAAGCTGAATGGTGCATATAAACCCATCCATCAAACACCCTAAAACTGTAACATCTGGTATCATGCATCACATGCTTTATAGAAATCGAATGTAGTATGTTACCAATAGCAAATATGCAATATAAATGCAGTTGTAACAATGACTCGGTTTGAATTTAGATAGTCACTCACCGCGTACGCAACGATGAACTTTGTTGTTTTTCATACCTAAAGATGGGCAAATTGCAGTTTTTAATAAAGATTACTAAGTAATTTACCAATTTTGAAGCGCAAGGAGTATGTACGTTGAGAATTATGGGTCTAATTCTTATGCAGAATTTGATAAATTGTTATTTAACCATTAATATTTAAGTTTTATTATGCAGATGGCATATAATAACTCTAAAACAAACTTAACATTGGTGACAAGAGTACAATGTAATGTATGAAATGTAAGCAATAAACAATGTCATTTCAGCGATCTGTCTATTTTCTTATGAAATAAAAATTTAAAAGGAAAAACTATTGAAAATAATAAAAAAATAATAATTAAGTAAACAATTTGCTTTAATTAATAACATGGGTCTAACCAAAAATTTGTACTGTTGTGTATATCAAAGTAGCATTAAGATAACTTTCTATGATGTTATCTATATATAATTTTTTGGCCTTTTGTTATGAACATAAAAAAATGTAATAATCTTATTTGTTTCCAACAAACGTTTGGAAAGATTTTGGAATTGACATATACATTTTTTTATATTACATTTCATTTTAATTATTCATTTTGTTTGTTTACTCAATGTATTAAATTATTTATATACTTACGTCTCTTTCTGCAATTCTCTCAAAGCTTCTACCTCTGTCCTCATAGATGCCAACTGTTGGTCCAGTCTTGCCACTTCACTTACTGAAATTTGAATATATAATGTATAGAGGAAATTTGTGTTTCTTTAGTACCAACCATGATATAAATGTATATAGTAATACTGTAATTATTGGCTAGAGACTTACCCTAGCTTTGTTTCGGGTTTGTTCCTAGACAAAAACACATTATCCCACAGGAATCATGCATTTTTCCAGGTTAAAAAGTAACCTATGGCTATTCCAGACTATAATCTATCTCTGTGCCAAATTTCATCCAGATCCTTTCCGCTGTTTTGGTGTGAAAGGGTAACAAACATCCATCCATCCATCCAACCAACCTCACAAGCTTTCATATTTATTATATAAGTAGGATATTTCATTGTTATATATTTAGACAAAAGATATTGTCCTTCATATTTACAAAAATTAAGTACTTAATAGTTTGAATTGATTTTATTTGAGTAGTGATATCATATGTTAAAAAGATTAAATTTATTCCTCGGCCTCCTAATACTGTTTATACCTAATACATATAATAATAAGTTTATATTTAATTAATTACATAATTAATAGTATTATATAAAACAGTATATAACAAGGTATATATTCATAACAAATTCTTACCTAACATAGCTCTTCGCTTTTCAGCGTACACTTGTTCATATATGATAACCCCAGCTGCACCAACGAGACCGACAATAGCCGCTCCCACCATCATACGAGGTGATAAATAGCTGTTTAGATTCATTTTAATATTTCGATAATATACCGAAAATATCACAACAAACGGTTAACACTTTAAAAATAAATATAATTGAATAATTGTGTTATTTCAAGAGCTATTATGTATTCATCACATGTATTTATCTTTAAACGTGAAAGTTGCACTGCAATAAAGATTAAAGTTATATTGTAATGTCATTCAAAGAAATATATAATGAACTACTAAAATTACAATTGCTAATATAATAAAATTAATGACCACTATTATGTATTTGCAAAATCAAAAATGTACACGAACAAATCTTTGTGTCAAATTGGAAGAGGTGTCAAACTCAAAGTCATTGAAAATATAAAGTTGACATATTTATTATTTAGTGATGCACCGAAAGGTTTTGTACTATTCAAGAAAGCAGATCACAGAAAAATTGTCTGTGTACACTCTTTATAAAAATAATTAAAGAAGTATTCACTAATGAAAAGTAATCAAAACTGTTACGTGTTTATTTAAGTATAATAAATTGCTATTGTTTGTTACAGCTACTAGGGATGATGATGTTGAATGTCGTCACCGTAATGTCAGTTAGAAGTAATACTTTAAAGTATTATTTTTCAATATTCAAAATGGATATATAGAAAATATGATAACAATTTCCCTAAATGTATATGAAGAGAATGGGAAATATGGCTTCAATTACCATATTCAACGTCATAATTTGAATATTAAGTGTACCAAAATGTTTTTATTTTTTTACATACCTATAAATTTTTGTCTGAATTTTCAATTTTGATATAAATGAATTTTATACTATTTCCAGCGCCGATGAAGCCACTTTTGATATTTGTCAATTTCAACCTTTATATTTACATAATGATTTTGTTTTCTTAATGATTTTTTTTCGAAGGCAGTGGTAGCACAGTGGCAACGCGCTCGCTTGGGATATCGAGTGAAGCGAGCTCAAATCTCGGGTCTCATACCTTTGATATTTTCATGTGCGATTCATTTCCAACTTGATTACCACTTGTCTTAACGATGAATGAAAACATCGTGAGAAAATCTACATGTCTGAGAGAACTTAGCAGGTTTTCAAAAGACATGTGAAGTCTGCCAATCCGCACTTGGTCAGCGTGTCTACCAATATATACTACATTCGAAATAATTAAAACTAACAACAAAATATCATTATGAAAAGGCTCTCTAATCAGTGTAATGTATCTAGATTATAATTGAGTTTTTATTTTTCCGTTTGAAACGGATTTACGATATTAATTTAATTTAAATATATTACGTATATGTATGTAATTACTTAGAATATGAATATCGATATACCGAACAATATATTCGATAGTTAACTTGCAAAAAATAATATTTACCTACATCTCTGGCAGCACTCAAATGTTAAATGTCAATTGTCATTTGTCAAACAAAAAAACATTGTTGATTTTCGGTGGGTTTGAGACTGATAAGTACTCGTTTCTTCAAGATTTGATGTTCCGAAATGTTTTGTACGGCATTTTTAAATATTAATACGCAATTTAGAAATCTTAACCATTTTAATTAACTTTAGTTACTTATTAAATTTAGCTTAAGTATTTCGTCATTCGAGTGTAAAAATTACCTGCAAGCCAACCTACCTATACAATTTAATTTCTAAGATGTCTTCAGCAGAGAAGAAAATAAACAGCCCTGTTTATGACAAGGAAAATGAAAAGATGCGTATTCAGAGTTTAATAGAAAAAGAGCTGGATTTGGAAGAATCGATTTTGAATGAGGAACTGTCAGATATTGCTTTAGATCAAGCAATCATAGGCGAGCAATCCAAAAAAGTTGACGATGTTATAGAAAAGAATTTAGAGGATATCTTGTTAAATAATATGGGTGATAAACCTTCTGAGTTAGGAGACAGTGACAACCAAGATGATGACTTAAAGTTAAGATGGGAAGACGATCTTGAAGAGGAAGCAGCGCTTTTGGAAGATCCAATAGACAAATCAGGTGTTGAAAGTTGTAAAATAGACTTAACATTTCAAGAGGATGTTATTCAAACTATTGAAGATGAAGAGAAATTTTTGGATGCATTAGATGAAGTTAATGAAGTGAAAGATTCTGTGCCATCGTCTGTGGTAGGTACTCCATTTGCTCCAAAAACAGCACATGGTCTAAATAAACCGGATATGATGTTAGAAATACCAACACAAGAATTGATTGAGTGTAGTGATGATGAAGCAGACTTGATGAATAATCTTGAAATGTCACCAGATGAGGTTTCAGAGGTTAGTAATGACAATTCAAAAGATATAGATGAAGATATATTATTAGGTACTGACGAAGAAAAGTCAAATGAGAACCTAATAGACAGCAAAAGCAATGAAATTAATGATAATGATGATGAAGTTGATGATAATGATGACATGACTATATCAGGAAATGACACTTCATTACAACAACAAATACTTACAGAAGAAAACATAATAAAAGAAACATGTATTGAACCAGATCCAGAAGCAGAAACTAAATTGGCTGTAGATATTCTTTCAAAAGAGTTAAATGCATCTTATACAAGAAATCTTATAGATCAAGAAGAGTATTTTTTACTTGGTGATGATTCTATTGATGTAGCGGAAAATGAATTACTTCAAGACTCTGAAAGTAAACAAACAAATGAACTTGAAATTTTGCAAGCTTCTTCAGAAATTGTGACTTTAGATAATGAATTTAAACAACAGGAAGATAATATAGAAGTCAATGAAGAAATTTTAGATGATAGAGATGTAAATAAAGATGATTGTGGTGATAGTCTGTTATCCCTGATTGAAAGTGAATCAGATAAAAATAAATCTGTTGCAATAGTAGGCATAACAGATGATGCTCAAGAACCATCAGTTGAAGCAATGGAATGTGACGTTGAAAATATTAAAGAATCAGAAGAATCTGTTTTTCCAATTCTATCTAATATACAAATTGATACTAAACTAATAGAGAAAGATAATTTAAATCAAAATATCAAAGATATTAATATGGATGTAGAGGAACAAAGTGAAGAAATGTCTAAAGAGGACAATACTATGCATGATCAAATAACTGAAGTTCAAGAGATTTTTAAAGGAAAAAAAGAGCAAGATCAAGATCAAGCAGTTCAAGAATCACTAGAAAAACAACAATCAAATACAATTTTAGAACAACAATTAACAGACACAACACATTCTGTCACTGAATTACAAAATACAGCTATGGAAATAAGTGAACCGCAACCATCAACTTCATTTGCAGTAGAAATAAAAAGTAACTACCCAGAAATTAGTGAAATAATTGACAATCAAGATGTAGAATCAAATATTCCTCAACCTTGTACATCTTTTAGTATTGATAATGAAAATTCTACATTTGGTTCACCAATTGCTCAAAATGATGTATCAGAAATGTCAGACAGTCTTGGATTATTGGCTGAAAGTTCCAGGGTTGTTGAAGATGATGAGTATGATGAAGATGGTGATGGTGATGATGATGACGACTTTGATAATTATGATGATGGTAATTTTTTTTCATATACTGCTTATATCGGTAGGTATACATACTACTACTATATACAGTGACTGTTCACTCTCTTCCATAAATTTCTGTTCATTGATATTTTCAATTTAAAGGTATTTTTTATTACAAAAGAGCCGAATTAAGAAATCATTGTGTTGGTGTTTATGTCCAAATAATTAATCAACTTACTGAAATCGTTTTAATATAAGTAGAATTATTGACTTTTAATTGTCAATTCTATTGGCATTAAATATACATTTAACTTTAGAAAAGCGGAAAAAATAATAATTTATCTATATATGTATTAAAGTCTTAGAAATAAATCTTTGGTTTTAAAATAGAAGTAAATGGCTCTCAACTGTAAAGTACAACAAGCACTGGTATTTGGTCATTTTAACAAATAAGCACTAAGGCAATGAAATGCTTTGTCTCAATTTAAATAAAGTTATATATTTGAGGTTATGCAAAAATAGTATTGAAATTCTTGATTTTTTAGGCAACTTTGCCAAATTTTTTACCTTAAGAATCTTTTATAAAACATTTTAAAGAAAACTCAGTCGAGTCCTTCTTCAGCATATTCACTTTTATTATATAGAATCTATGTAAATTACAGATGAAGTATATTCTCTGTATGTTGTAATGTTGTTGGTACTCCAGAAGACATGTTAAATATTATGTATTAATTGTTAAATTATATTATCGTTAATCAATTTCAGAAAGCAATTTCCCAGTGACAGCTGAAAATTCAGAGGATTCTAACGCCCAACACTCGGAGACTGATACAAAGTTAGAAGTGCCTGATAAGGATAACTTTGAATTTACTATTAGTGATGTAATCAGTGATTCTTATGACAAAAAAACAGACTGGAATAATGAGGTATTTTTCCATCCTTACATATGGGGCATTCCATGCCAAATCGGACAGTTTCAAAAATATTTATTTTTGATTTTCTTAATATTTTGGTATTTTTTAGTAGGTACCTCTCAAAAGAGGCTTCCTGGTAACTTTGAGATTTTTTGAACACTGGTTCAAAATGCGGTTCAAACTGCGTTTTTTTTGAAAATTCGATATTTTTGAACCAGAAATAAATATTTTTGAAACTGTCCGATTTAGCGTGAAATGCCCTATATGTAATTTATCTATTACTTTATTCTTTGAGAAACAACTAATTTTAGTACTTGTGTATTAAAAAAACAATTATTGTGCTCCTAAACGATTTTGACTATGGAGACTAGCCAAGTGCAGGAGAAGTGCAGATACAAGTGCAATCTCTATTCTTGTCACTTTCATACTCCGGTGGGACGACACGAGACACAACCAGTGCGAGTTAAGGCGCAGGACCTACGGCTTTACGTGCTCTCCGAGGCACGGGAGTAAAACACCGCCATCTCCGGGCTGTTACTGAGGCAGGACCTCCAGATGTGCAGCCGTACATGCTAGCCACTATACCTATGAGACAGCTGCGAGGCAAAAACGATTACATATCATAACATTAGCAATTTAAGATGCGTCCCTAGGTTTTTTGTTGCCATACATTTTATTGTTTTTTAACCCCCAACGCAAATACGACGGGGTTTTTATAAGTTTGACGTGTCTGTGTGCAGCATCGTAGCTCCCGAACGGACGAACCGATTTTGATTTTGTTTTTTTTTGTTTGAAAGGTGAATTAGTCGGCAGTGTTCTTAGCTATGTTTGATGAAAATCGGTCCAAGATGGCCACAAGATCCGCTACAAAATGGCGGATTACAAACTTTTTCACAACTCCCTTAATATGAGTATCAAAAATTATTTCACAACTTTTAGGCAACTTTTTTTTATGAGAGACATAAAATTAAGGTTATTATAATTTGTTGATAGTGAACGCATTTTTTTCGGAAAATTTATACTACATTCAAATTTATACATTCAAATTTACAAATTCTATAATATTATTGTAGATATCACTGCAGAAAGTATTATTTTGTCTTGAATTTTGTTATTTACAGACTGAAGTGGATCAGAAACAACAAATAAAGGAAACTGATGTGAAAGAAGATTCAAATGAATGTGTAAGTGCTAAAATTATTAATATACCACTTTTTAGAGTCTAATCATTTTATGCTTTTAAAGGCTTTATCCAAATCCAGTATGAATAAATAAGAATACAGATTAAATAAGAACACAGAATAAAAAAGCAGTCATGAGGACTGCAGACAGAAGTGAAAACTTTAGATGAAATGACCGATTTAGATGAAATTTGGTAAGAAGATAGTTTGAGACCCCGGGAAGGACATAGGATACTTTTTGTCCCGGAAATCATCTCTTAAGGGGATGAAAATGGGGATGAAAGTGTGTATTGTACCTATATAAATACTTAAAAATATTTGTGTACACGCAATACTCGTTTTGGCAACTGCAAAAGTTTACATTTCATGCAGTAAGCAAACTATCAAAATGTGTAACTGATAATATCTTCTAATGTGATTTTCATTCAATATTTTTTTTTTCAGAAACTCGAAGAGGATTCAAAAGATACAGAACGGGAACATTCGTCTGATGTATGCGATACTAATGTGGATATTAAAGCGGAGAGCATTTTGAAGAATTTGCTAATAAATAATGAGAGTATGTGGAGTGTTGTCTTGCAATAGGTTCTAATTGTTTTTTGTGTGTGTGCGTGTGTGTGCGCGTGTGTGCATACTGCATGTGTGTGTGTGTAATATTCATTATAATGTAATGTGTTAGCTATCGTGTGTGTGTGTGTGTGTGCGTGTGTGTATGCGTGTGTGTAATATTCATTATAATGTAATGTGTTAGCCATTTTTTATATACATTTTTAATACATATGTAATCTTATTTTACCGACCAATCTCTTTCGTGTCTTCTCCATTTTACGTGATATTGCCGAAGTTATTTGTGCTCAACTGGCACTTTGAAGCTGTTAACAAGAGAATTTAATTCTATACATATAATAAAATTCTAACTGAGTCGAATCTGTACATTAATTTTTTTTTGGAAAATCTTATTGAAATAGTCATTATTATCGATACAGAGGTCGAATCTATAGTTTTAAGAATTTTCGACTGTCTGTCTGTCTTTCTGTGACCGCATTACAAGAAAACCAATGGACAGATTTTGATAAAATTTGGTATAATGATAGCTAGTGAATTTATATATTTTTAAATTCATCATTTGCTTCATTTTTAAAGATTCGCGAGAAACGTCCAGTGCGAAAGATAAAGAATTACCAGATGGCGCTACCACCCAAGATAATGTGGTGAATATCGTTGATCTAGAAGAGAGTTCTTCAGATGAGGGTATTGTTATATATATATTTTTAAAATAGATACAATTGTTCTTATAATATTAAATGAGCAATTCTTGTATATATGTACATAAATTTATTTCGTATGTCTCGGAAACGGCTCTAACGATTTGGATCAAATTTTGTATTTAGATATGGTTTAGCTTTTTAAGTTTATCCATATAGGTGTTTTTTTTAAAAGAACCTAAATTTTTTTGCAAATACACGATCTTACAAGAAAAAAAAACGCCCAGGTATTATAGATTAAATGATAACAATTTGTATGAAATAAATAATATCGTATAAAATCTATTTTCTAAATAACAGTACGTGTGTTATTATTACAAAATAAAGTACAAAATTATAATGATTTTATATATACATATTATAAATATAAATATCCATGACTGGAGTACATACAATCGTGCTCATCACACAAATGAATGTTCAGCGGGACTCGAACCCGCGACCGCTGTCACAGCAACTACGGTCATTACAAACTGAGCCAAATTTCGTCGTAATATGTGAATCATAATGAAGGCAGTGGTAGCCCAGTGGTAACGCGCTCGCTTGGGAAACCGAGTGAAGCGGGTTCAATTCCCGGGTCTCGCACCTCTGATATTTTCGTGTGCGAATTATTTCCAACATGATTACCACTTGCCTTAACGGTGAAGGAAAACATCGTGAGGAAACCTGTATGTCTGAGAGAACCTTGCAAGCTTTCAAAAGACATGTGAAGTCCGCCCGCACTTGGCCAGCGTGGTGGACTATGGCCTGATCCTCCTCGTACTGAAGGGAGGCCCGTGCCCAGCAGTGGGACGTTAAAAAGGGCTGAATACATACATACACATATGAATCAATATAGTAATTTTTAAGTTTGTGTACTTTTTTCAGAAAAAGGAAGTGATCAAGTGCCTACTCAAGAGATATCAACAAGCACAGATAAACTAGAAGCGACTATTAAAGATACAACTACATACAATAAAGATGTCCAAATTGAAACGAAGAAATCGCCTAAAAAATCTGTAAGTTTTGTTTACTTTTTTTTTAAGTTTAAGAAAGCACTTTAACTTCTTTCTTAAAAAATTAAGATATAGATAATAAATACTTTATAATAAATTGAGAATATATTGATGTTTTAAATGTGTGTGCTATAAAGGGTTTATATAAAACTAGCGGCTCAACCTCGCTTCGCTCGGTTTCACCTCTAGGAAAACAAATACAAACCTATCCCACGGGAACCGTACATTTTTCCGGGATAAAAATAGCCTATGTGCTATTCCAGACTATAATCTATCTCTGAGCCAAATTTCATCTAGATCCGTTCAGCCGCAGATAGATGTATGGATGTTTGTTACTCTTTCATGCAAAAACTACTGAATGGATTCTAATGCAACTTTACAATAATATAGTTCATACATCACAATAACAAATAGTCTAATTTTTATCCCCAAAGAATGTACATTTCCCGTGGGATAGATTTGGTTATGTTTTTTAGGCGAACCCGAGTGAAGTGAGGGTGCGTTTAGTCATATTTAGTTAAAAGTTATAAACAAAACTATTTTTGCGGATTCTTTGGCTTTATATTGATTTTTGGTTCCTCCCGTGACCATTATTGTTTTGAATCATTCGAAACGTCGGGAACAAAAAATCAAAATAAATCCGCGAAATAATCCGAAAAGATAGTTTTATTAAAAATGTCAAATATTCGCGTAATTCTAAGAAAGTATTAGTTATATTTTTTTGTTATAGGACAAAAAAACAGAGCAAGCGAAGAATGAGATAGAGTCGGTCAATGAAAATGAAAACAAGGTATGTACACATTATGTTTGACGACACGTTTGGCTCAGTTTGTAGTGACCCTACTTGCTGTGCCAGCAGTCGCGGGTTCGAGTCCCGCTGGGGGCATTTATTTGTGCGATGAGCACAAATGTTCGTACTCCAGTCATGGGTGTTTATATTTATAATATGTATGTATTTAAAGTTATATATTATGTGTAGTGTATCAACTATCTGGTAGCCATAATACAAGCCTCGTAGCTTACCATGGAACTAGATGGCGCTGTGTGTTAATGTAAAAAAACAATGTAAAACAATATACATAGGTAGCGACAATTATTAGGACCGATCCACACCATAGTGATGATCACGGTTCGTTACGGTACGTTTACGGTAAAGTATTGTTATACGAGAAACAATGAGTACATTCACACTATCAGTAAGAGTCACTTTTCGGTCGAATCTAACTCCAGCAACGTTTCTTGTATAAAAAAACTTTACCAGACCGATATCGGACCGAAAACGGACTATGATAGGCACTATAGTGTGGATCGGCCCTTAGAGTTACGTTTTGCGAACGCAGCAATTTTAACACCTCCAGGTAAATTTCTAAGAAATTAATTAAATTTCTAAGAAATCTATTGTTAACTGTAACGCCGGCGTGTCCGCGGTCATGCAGGGATTAAATCTATACAGATAAATAAAATTGAAGTATCTGTTTGTAATCATCATCAAAATAACCGCGTTTTACTAAATCCATATGAAATTATAAGAAAAACTCAATTTGAAAAAAAATTTCGGTCTGTCTGTTTGTTCCGGATAATCTCTGAAACGGCTGGACTGATTTTGGCGGGACTTTCTCTGGAAGATTGCTAATATTATAGGTAGTAACATACGCTACTTTTATTCAAGAAAAAGAATTAGGGTTCCACTCAAAAAAAAATAACAACCCTTACAATAACAAGACCTTTTTATTAACCATTAAATTTATTTTATATATTACGTTTTAGACAGATGATAATAAAAATTAAAAAGTAGTGACATTAAAGGCGTACAATTTTATGCACGATTTTTATTTCTAATTCAATATAATATATTGAAATAATCTAATATTGCTGCAACGGTCATTTATACTAATATTATAAAGAGGTAAAGTTTATGAGTTTGTGACGTTGTAGGTGGTAATCTGTGGATCTACTGAACCGATTAAGATGAAATACGGTAAGAAATTAGTTTGAGACTCTGGAAAGGGACATAGGATACTTTTTGGTCCCGGAAATCATCCCTTAAGGGTGTGAAAATGGGGATAAAAGTTTGTATGGGGAAGCAAGCTAGGGACGAACCCGAGCGAACGCTAGTACCTTATATAGGTAGGTGTATGTAGCGTTTTATTACTATACTAGCGGCTCACCCTCGCTTCGCTCGGGTTCTAGAAAAGTACAAACAGATCTATCTCACGGGAACCGTTCATTTTTCCGGGATAAAAATTAGTAACCTGTTGTTCGACCCGCAATATAAGGTATCAGCATGCCTATATTATTCAATTAGGTGTATAAGTTGTTGTGTACTGAGCTGCATAAGTTACTATAGTTTTTTGACGATCCCACGGTAACTCTTCAATTTTCCGGGATGAAAAGTAGCTGATTTGTTTTTGTCATGTATGAACTATATTATTGTAAAGTTTCATTAAAATCCAATCAGTAGTTTTTGTGTACTAAGCTGTATAAGTTCTTATAGTTTTTTAACTATCCCACGGGAACTCTTTAATTTTCCGGGATGAAAAGTATCTAAGATGTTGCCCGGGGATATAAGGTACCACCATGCAAAATTTCATTCAAATAGGTCCAGTAGATCCGGAGATTAGCCCGTACAAAGAGAAAAACAGACAAACAGCTCGCTCGGGTTCGTCCATACCTACGAATATGTTGTATTATCTCTTTAACCATTTGTCCAAATTATATGCAATAAAAGGGAAAAGTCTTTTGTTTTAAACATTTTAGACGATTAATTTGCTTATTTTGATAAGAATTCATAATTGTTGATAATATGACCAATAAACATGACCTACCGATTTAAATTGTTTTTTTAATATAAAAAACTACTTTTTGTGACTTAAATATAAAAGTTAAACATATGCTGTCGCTGACTTTTTTGTAGGCATTATTAAGCTCTACAATTTTTCTCTAGAACATAATCATATATCTCTCATAGTTAAGGCAGCGTTCGTAAGAAACGTTTTCGTTCGACCGTTTTTTCTCCGACTTGCTTTGCAAATCCGACTACCACGAAAAAGCCTTTTCATTTTTCGGGTTAATATATAGCCTTTGACACTCAGAAAGAACGTGGCTTTCTAGTGGTAAAAGAATTTTGAAAATCGGTTCAGTAGATCCAGAGATTACCCCCTACAACATCACAAACTCACAAACTCACAAACTCACAAGATCACAAACTTTACCTCTTTATAATATTAGTATAGATTGTATATATTTTTGACAGAAATCTCAAAGTGGTTTGGAAGTGTACAACCTTGATTCTGATGAAGAGGAGTCTGTGGAGAACAAAATAGAGGTAGACAATAAAGGTTCGTGTTTGTTATTATTTTATTCTGTTTTTTTATGTGTAATTAAAAAAAATCTATCTTTAAATATACGTATCCGAGAGCATATACGGATATACCTGTATAAACACAGGTTATTTAATGGCTAAGACCTTTTTCGACTATATTGCTAACATTATAGTGTGTACCTGTTTTAATCGGTAAGAGGTAACAAACATACAGAGAGTTACATATATATTTATATTTAAATTAATATATAGATATTCATCCATGTTATTCATTTACAATGTGAAAATTGCTTAAATAACCGGCAATTATTAATAATTTCCAAATATTTTAAATAAATATTATCTTTTCGGATTTTCTCGCGGATCTATTTTTATTTTTGGTTCCCGACGTTCCATTCTATATTCAATGTTAAACTCATTAAAATTATAAAAATGTTTAAAATTAACAAATATTGTAAGGTACTTCAGTGCCATTTTTGAATTTTTAAATCATTTTTGTAAAAAATTGTGGGTAGACACGGTTTGTTACAAGTATATCGTCCCCTTAGTAACACAAAAACGTAACTTTATCAATATTGAGTTAAGTATACCACCTATCTTAAAATTACAGGTTCTACTTAGTCACAAAGACTCGTATGTCTAAGACACTTTATTTCTAAAATGCAGATTCACGTATCTGTATTATGCGAATAACAAAACGAAACACAGAAACTTATCTGAAGATATGTTTGTGTGTTTCGTCGCTGGCGCGTCACTAGTTCCGTCCGCGCGCCGTATCTGTCAGTCTATGTTAAGTTAAGAGAACACATAATAAAAAATAGAAAAATAGACACAGATGGTGACAACATTAATTGGCTTAAGATTACTTTATTGAAATACGTTAAAGGCGATTGTGATCATATTTATTTTAAATATAAGAAAAGTGACACTGATTTTAAGAAATTTAAAGTTATACGTCGAGCGACAAGGGTTGCCACAAACTATGATTCAATTACATTGATTAGAGCTTATGATTCGCCGATGAAAATATCGCCTGAGAAGTTTCACGATTTGAAAAGCCTATGTGAACAAGGTATTATACCATCACAGTACCATACTTTTTATGAGCAGTTGAACAATGGCAGGAACCAAGAAACCGATTCAGAATCTTCTGAATAAAAAGGTTACCTACTTAGTAATCATTCCAAAGTTTCTTGCCGCGAGCCCAACTCGCACTTGATTAGTTTTTTTTTATTTTGTGTTTTTCTTTAATTTTCCTATAAAAACAATTGTTTTTTGAAGAAATGGATAAATATTATTAAACTA
Source organism: Brenthis daphne (assembly GCA_947093115.1). NCBI lineage: Eukaryota > Metazoa > Arthropoda > Insecta > Lepidoptera > Nymphalidae > Brenthis > Brenthis daphne. The sequence goes on along the minus strand of OX352478.1, from coordinate 4,910,101 downwards.
AACCTGACGTATCTCATTTAAAACTATAATATTATATAAAAAACTTAGTAACACAAAAACGTAACTAACACCTCCATTCAAACTATTTACTTTTAAACATATAAATAAACTTATTATAAATAATAAACTACTCGCTTTGTGACCCTAAATAATACCTTAAGCTTATTAAAAGGTTTTGAAGTAATATCTTTAAAAGCAGTAATTATATTTTCATTAATGTGTCGTGTCGCGTGGTTTTTTATCATTTTCTCAAATTCGACAAAATTGAGATAAGTTTTTGTGTTACTAAGGGGACGATATGTGTTTGAGACGTCTACAACCTTAGTCTCTCCCGTGACCATGTGCGCTGTAAAGCATTCGAAACGTCGGGAACCAAAATTCAAAATAAATCTGCGAAAAAATCCGAAAAGATAGTTTTATTTAAAATGTCAAATATTCGCGTAAACCTTATAAAGTATTTATATCTAAATATTTATATTAACCCTGATATAAATATTTAATATTTATTTGAATTATTATTTATTACAGCTTCAGAAGATAAAAAGGAGATAGAGCAATTAAGTGTTGATACACCAAAATGTATAAACAAATTATGCTCGCACACGTCACGTAACTTTTATATAGCGAATATCCAAGCTATAAACTTTTATGAGGCGGATAAGAAGAAACGTCTGTATGTGTGTGAGACGTGTGCTGATGCTGTGGAGGAAAGGAATCAGGTGAGATAATAAAAGGTATTTCTAAGTTATAGATAGGTTGGTTCCCTATACAAACGTTTATCCGCATTTTCACACCCTTAAGGGATGATTTCCGGAATGAAATATATTCTATGTCTTTCCCAGGGTCTCAAATTATCTTCATACCAAATTTCATCTAAATCGGTCCAGTTAGTTTTTGAGTTTAATCGTTACAAACAAACAAAAATACAAATCTTTATTCTTTATAATAGTAATATAGTTTAGATGAATTTATGATTATTTTACTGGGTAAATCCATTTTGTGTAGTTAAAAGTTAAATAAAAAAAAAACGTGTGTGTCTGTACTTATGTAAGCATGTAAGAAGTTATACTTCTTTGGCGTAACAGAACAAAATAGCTAAAGATTTCATCCCGTATGTCACAACTCTCTGTAAAAAGAATGCAGTTAAGTTCTATTAGTGTTATGTATTGTTTCATAATCATAATGACTGCTAATTTCTTTATATCACATACTATTTAGATTCCCAATACAAACTTTCATCCCCTTTTTCACCCCCTTAAGGGATGATTTTGCGGATTAAAAGTATCCTATGTCCTTCTCAGAGTCTCAAACTATCTTCTTACCAAATTTCATCTAAATCGGTTCAGTAGGTCCAGAGATTATCCCCTACAACGTCACAAACTCACAAACTTTACCTCTATAATATTAGTATAAGGCAGTGGTAGCCCAGTGGTGACGCGCTCGCTTGGGTAACCGAGTGAAGCGGGTTCAAATCCCGGGTCTCGCACCTCTGATATTTCCATGTGCGAATCTATTTCAACATGATTACCACTTGTCTTACGGTCAAGGAAAACATCGTGAGGAAACCTGCATGTCTGAGAGAACCTAGCAAGTTTTCGAAAGACATGTGAAGTCCGCCAACCCGCACTCGGCCAGCGTGGTGGACTATGACCTGAGCCCCTCGTATTGAAGGGAGGCCCACGCCCAGCAGTGGGACGATAAAAAGGGCTGAATACAATATTAGTATAGATTTGTATTGTTTTTTTCGCAGGAGCTTATAGCGGGCGTGAAAAATTTCACCCCTCTTTTAGAGTTGAGTTTTAAGAAATGTAGAGAAGATCTTGTGGAGATATCTGACTCCGAGTCTGAGGAAGAAGTAGAGTTCGACGATCGGGATCAACAGATGATCGGTGAAAGTGGTGCTAAGTAAGGAGTTTTATTGTTTGTTTATTTGTTTTTACGTTTGTTTGTTTGTTTTTTTGTTTGTAGGAAGTAATCAAAACAAATTATAATTTACTGGTGTTTTCTCGCGGCACCGCTCGTTTAGTTTTCCCAGAATGTTTTTCAGATTAGATTCATTATTATCGATACAGAATGTATAGTTTTTAGAATTTTTGTCTGTCTGTTTGTTTGTCTGGGAACGCATCACGACAAAACCACTGGACAGTTTTAGATGAAATTTGGTGTGATGAAAATATCTCATCTCTGAGAAATCTATACTAAACCTTAAAACGCGAGGGTGTGTCGCTAGTTATTTATGTAAATCTCTTTTTTTCAGAATAATAGAACAGCAATTGGCAGCGATGATCAATGAAACGTGGGAAAAATTCAAAATGGACGACCGTTTGGCGCAATCTAAGGATGCGCTCCAAGTTGAAATGTCTAGGATACAGAGTAAGTAGTACTTAGTCACTACATAGTATAAAACAAAGTCGCTTCCCGCTGTCTGTCCGTCCCTATGTATGCTTAGATCTTTAAAACTACGCAACGGATTTTGATGCGGTTTTTTTCAATAGATAGAGTGATCCAAGAGGAAGGTTTTAGTATATAATTTGTTAAGTTTTTGTATACATAGTTTAAAATATTACGATATTTGTTGGAGGTGTCGGAAAAAATAAGCCGTCTGGGAGCTTTCAACGAAAACGCTGCTTAAACCCTTTGAGATATAACAAAATGATGTATGGTGGAAATGTGTATCTTATATAGGTCTACAGAAAAGTCCGTGATGGCATATCGTTGGCTCACAATTACAAGGTTCTATGTTACAATTTTAGTACTTATTTAGTTATTAATGCTACAAGGTTTTATTTGTCATTAGCTACAGTTTTGCAAAAACAAACCACTAGATAGCGGCACTTAAACTACAAACTATTCAATTTTACATAGTTCTATGTTGTTTTTTTTACGATAGCAAAATAACGAAGTTCTATGTAAAAATTACTAAACTTTATTAAAATTAACATAGAACCTTGTAATACTGAGCCAACGAATTATGTCTATCTCTTAAGGATAACATACTATATCAATTTTAATATAAAACGTATCTAGGGACGAACCCGAGCGAAGCGGGAGTGAGTCGCTAGTTATACATATGTTAGAATATAGACGTAATATTATTGAATATAGTGTCTTCGATGTAGTGTCAGAGCCAGTGGTAGCCCAGTGGTAACGCGCTCGCTTGGGAAACCTAATGAAGCGGGTTCAAATCCCGGGTCTCGCACTTCTGATATTTTCATGTGCGAACCATTTCTAACACGATTACCACTTGCCTTACGTTGAAGGAAAACGTCATGAGGAAACATTCACGTCTGAGAGAACCTAGCAAGTTTTCCAAAGACATGTTCAGTACGCCCGCACTTGGCCAGCGTGGTGGACTACGGCCTGATCCCCCTCGTATTGAAGGGAATCCCACCCCCAGCAGTGGGACGTTAAAAAGGCCTGAATGCATAGTGTCTCCATTAGTGAAAAAAAAAGTTTTTTTGTCTGTATTCTTTCCATCGTCCCTTGTTTTGAAGGTGTCATCCGTTAAGAGATGACGTTCGTCTGTGAATAAATGTTTATCTATACAGATAAATTAAATTGAAGTTTCTGTGTGTAATGTTTAAATAACATCTTTTTCACTAAATGCATTTGAAATTATTTACGGTACTTATACGAAAAACACAATTTTTAATTTTTTTGTCTGTCTGTTTGTTCTACCTAATCTCTCTGGACTGATTTTGACGGGACTTTTACTGGCAGATAGCTGATGTTATATAAGAAGTAACTTATGCTACTTAAATTTTTTAAAACAGTTAGGGTTCCGCTTATAAAAAGTAAAACTTACTCAGGGCCGCACCCTACCGGAGCGAACGTAAGTCGTTAGTTATTTATATTATTTTTGTTACACATTAGCCTCGATAGCCTCGCTTCTCTTTTATATAGATAAAGATAGTTATTGCGAGTGTACCTTAGGATATACATTAAACACACAGATGGACAGTTATAATTTAATATTAATTCATACTAATATTATAAATATTAAACTTTATGAGTATGGATGGATGGATGTTTGTTGCTCTTTCACGCCAGAACGGCTGAACGGATCTGGATGAAATTTGACACAGACATAGATTATAGTCTGGAATAGCATATAGGTTACTTTTTATCCCGGAAAAATGTACAGTTCCCGTGGGATATATTTGTTTTGTTTTTCACTAGAGACGAACTCGAAGCGAAGCGAGTGTCAGTCGCTAATAAATAATAAACTAACAGAAATCAATATTTTTTTTGATGTTATGATTTCAGAGGAAAGTCAAGAGTTGAACGACCTTTTGAACGAGTGTCAAGCCGCCACAGATAAACTAAGAAATGATCTATATTCAACGTTTGAACCGAAAATAGTGGAACTACCCACATTAGTTGTGTTTGATACACCTAATTGTTCTGTAAGTATTGTTTTTATTAAAATTTTTGTTTTGAATTTCCGAAGTTATACTTCTTCTGGCACGTTTGGAAAAAATATGAGAGTAAAATTTTTACGATGCACGCACACACCTACAGCCGAAAACTGACATGATGAAGTTAGCTGCATTCTTTTTACAAACAGAGAGTTGTGACATACGGGATGAAATCTTTAGCTATTTTTGATCTGTTACGTCAAAGAAGTATAACTTCTTACGTGCGTACATAAGTACACATACACACTTCTTTTCTTGGCGTCAACATACAAATAGTTTTTTAATGGCATGAATATACAAATAGAATATTAAAAAAATGGATTTAAAGTGTATTTTTTAGTTATTTACAATTTTATCAAAGATAAAATAAATAGATTTTTGATAAACGTAATTGTTCTATAAATATCGGTTTTGGCTGTGTTATATTTTTCTTGTTTAGAGCCCATACATTAAAAAAATGTATTTTTTAAATTGTTTTTAAAGCCCCACTGCTGGGCTTGGACCTCCCTTCAATACGAGGGGGATCAGGCCATAGTCCACCACGCTGGCCAAGTACTGGTTGGCGGACATTATTTTTTTTTTAATTAGTTCGTCAATATGAAAATGGAATGTTTTTTTTGTCCTTTAGATTATTATATTAAAGATTTAGATTTTATTAAAAATGATTTGAATCTACCAAATTAATATTTTGTATTTCAATAACTTTCAATAATATTTTATATTGATATATGAAAGAAAAACACGGATTTTATATTTTATCCAAATTGAGAATCAAACCCACATTCTAAACCCCCTTTCGTTTAATTATTAAGGTGAATTGTTATGAAATGACAAAAAAAACAACATTTTTCTCTACAGTAATGTATATTCAAATTTTTCAGTATTCGTGCACGAATTCTTCGAAAGGCGCAGAAGTAAGTTTTATTTATTCATTTGGTTTTTTTAATTTTTTAATGTATTGGAAAAATAATTGGAAACCTCCTGTTTTTGAAATCGGTCAAAGACAATAATTTCATCTTGCCAGCAACCACATTTTCAGTTTATTTAGTTCACAGAAGACGCCGAAATCTCGAATTTAAACTATATATATGAGGACAAAAGTTATAATAATAATTTAATTTTGTTTTTTTTTTTGTTTTATTTTGCCAATTGCTTTTCGTGCTCTAATAATAACTACCTGGGCGACCGAGCTTCGCTCGGTGTAATTTTTTGTTGTATCATATTTTTTAGATAAAAAAAATTTAAAACTTGAATAAATACAAAAAAAAAACAAAAAAAATCTTTGTGTCCGATCGGGATTCGAATCCGGACACCTGTGATTGTCAATCTTGCGCCTTGCCCGCTTGACCACGATGCTTACGCCCGAGTGTGCGAAATTAGCGACCATATTTTGCGTGGAATAATGAGAAAGAGAACCGCGTGAAAACTCGAAAACACGCGTTTCCCCAGACTTAAGACTGATCTAGATCGATTTTTCGCCCCCGAAAATCCCCACCTATCAAATTTCAATAAAATCGTTAGAGCCATTTCCGAGATCGCCGGTATATAATATAAATAAAAAAGAATTGCTCGTTTAAATATTGTAGGTGTTTTTTTAATTATATGGGTGTTACGCGATAACTTTGTAAATATTTTTGTTAGTAATTAATGTGAAGTCATTTTTATAATATTTTTTTAATAAATATGTTATTTAGGATGGTTATATAAATGGTCTCATATAATTTTTGTATAACCCTGTAAAGGCGAATTGTACCGAATTGCATGTATATTGTATAAATAATTATAGAGTCATTAGGATAAGTCGATGGTGTATCTTTCCAATAAATAAAAAAAAACAACAAATAAAAAAAAACGTGTGTGTGTATGTAAGTATATGTACGCACGTAAGAAGTTATACTTCTTTGGCGTAACAGAACAAAAATAGCTAAAGATTTCATCCCGTATGTCAGAACTTTCTGTTTGTAAAAGGAATGCAGCTAACCTCATCATGTCGCTTTTTGGCTGTTGGTGTGTTTTTTCCAAACGTGCCAAAATAAGTATAATTTCAAAAAAAAAAAAAACACGTCACCCATAGTAGTGGAAATAAATGATTTAAAACTTATTTTAAACTTACTGTACCTTGTTTAATTCAGAAGTAATGTTATATCTAGACAAACGACATACACTCGTTTTCCCTTTCTGGGTACATTTTGTATTTATAATATTATATACAAATAGCTTTACGTTTTGGCAAATTTTGTTACTAACATCCATACTGATATTATAAATGTGAAAGGGTGTTCTTTTGTTTGTTTGTTTGTTTGTTTGTTTGTTTGTTTGTTTGTTTGTTTGTTTGTTTGTTTGTTTGTTTGTTTGTTTGTTTGTTTGTTTGTTTGTTGGTCCTTCTTTCACGTCGAAACGGAATGACGGATTGGAGTGATTTGTTGGAGGGCTAGAGAGTGACATAGGCTACTTTTTATCGTGGGAGATTATCTCATTTCCACGGGATAACACCCAAAATAATAATTTATGATCAGAATTACTTGAAACTCGGTATTATTGTTTTTCAATTCAATTAAATAAGTATGTGTTTTAGCACTTCTCGAAATTCATCCAATAAGGGGGTAAAATAGGTGATGAAAGTTTGTATGGAACCTACTTTTTTGTTTTTCTTTTAGTTTTAGCGCGAGCGAAGCCGCGGGTTCTGCTAGTTAGCCTGTATATTACTCCAGGTCATAGTTTATCTCTGTATTAAATTTCATCTAAATCTGCCCAGCCGATTAAGCTTGAACGAGTGACAAACATACCCACATATGAATTATATTTGTATAATGTTATTTGCAGGAAAAACTAATTAAAGACGCGGCATCATTGAAATTGAAACGAGGACGTTCGCCATCGAAGGACGTTCCATCTAAACGACCCGCCATACCGTTAGGATATACGCCTTTGGAAGATAAAACTAATATAGTATGTATTGTTTTATTTAAATAGCAAAAACACATAAAACTTTTTTATAAATAGCAAAAATAAATAAAAAAGATAATTGTGGAGGTTGTTTATTATCGTAAATGTTTAAAAAATGCTGACTTTCAGACATTAAAAAGTAAAAACTTACAAAAGTACCTATTTATAGATTCTAAACAGTTAAAAATAACTGAACGAGTGTTTATTTACTATAGATCTATACTTTTTATTATAAAGGGGAAAGATTAGATTTTTTGTTTGCTTGTACATAATAGGCCTTGAAACTTCTGAACCGATTTAGATGAAATTTGGTAAGAATATAGTTTGAGACCTTGGATATGGAGGATATGGAGACATAGGATTTTTTATTCCGGAAATCATCACTTAAGGGGGTGAAAATGGGGATGAAAGTTTGTTTGAAACAGTAAAATTATATAATGCTCAATAAAATATTTTGAATTTGAATAAAATAATCTAATATTAGATTAAAATTATTCGCATTCGTTATCTATATTTTAAGAGCATTGTATTTTCACGACATTCACAAGTTTCGACTAATTTATGAAATTATAAAAAAAATATACTGCGGCAAAAAAAAAAAACAATACAATACATATATTTAATTATATTTTCAATTTGATTTTTTTTCTTATAGGAATCAATTGAACATACAGGTGACAAACTGGATGACGATGTAAGTATTATATTATATGTATATAATGCTTCAAATTTTTTCTCTTAATGAATAGTGGCCAGAAAAAAAAACATTTGGCCACTCATAAGTTGGTTTCATAGCATAAAGCAATATCAACAATAAAGAAGCGAATTCTGATCAGATATAAATTAAAAATGTGGTAAAGTTATAAAATTTACTATCTTTGTTTCTTAATACTTTCTTAGATTTACGCGAATATTTGATATTTTAAATAAAACTATTTAATTGTTTTTTTTTCGCGCATTTATTTTGATTTTTGGTTCTCGACATTTAGGATGCTTTACAACATTCATGTCAGAAAGTAAAAATCGAAATAAATCTACAAAAAATCCACAAAAGATAGTTTTGTTTACAACCTTATTTCTACAGCAACAATAAATAATTACTTAAATTATTTTGATGTTAAGAAAAAGATAGAAGAAGAAAATAAATTGAAATTTCAAAATGGTCCTTCGAGCCACTACTATTTTTTTTTATTACAGTCAACAGACGTGGCTGTGGTCAAATTATCCGCAGAATCTGCCCCAAAAGACCTTCCACCCTCTGGGGAGGTGACCTTTGCCCCCCTAAAAGTTGGTATGACGGTATACGCCATGAAAAATACATCTGGTTCATGGTTGAAAGCGAGGATAGTGGAAATCATACCGAAAGGTGGAGCAGTAAGTATTAAAATACAATAGAACTTTATTTATTGAACATACTGTTTTTAGATTATATAAAAAACTAGCTTTTACATTTTAACTTTTAGTATAGATTTCTCAGAGATGAGATATTTTCCTGCAGTTAAAATTATTCTATATGTTGATCCGGATAACCAGCTATCATCATATCAAATTTCATCAAAATCCGTCCAGTGGTTTTCTCGTGATGCGGTTATACGGTCTCTGTATCGATATTAATGAGTATTTCAATAAGATTTTCCAAAAAATATTTATTGTACAGATTCGACTCAGAATTTTATTATATGTATTGTATCAAAAATTGTTTACTGGTTTATGTTAAATAAATAAATTTAGCGGTGTCTTTATAATCTAACTGAATAATATGTTAGTACCTTTTTAAATAGACTTTGTTTGTTCGTTTTCTGATGTTCTGATGTTTTTCTCTCTAACGTCAAGATTGTAGGATTAATTTTGTGTTTTAAGAAACAAATATTTTTTCAATTTATAAGAGGTCTTAATCAATTTTATGCGAAATATAGCTGTAATCCAATAGTTTAGTATCTAATCTTTGTGGAATTTGTTGACTGAGGTTCTGGGTTCTGGGTTCAAGTTCTGGGTCGGGCTAAGAGCTCTAGGAGTTGGGATGAAAATTGTTAGTCATTATTCTATCCTTGAGAATGGTTTTATTTTAATATTATAAATTAAATCTCCTATTTTTGAAATATGTTAAAACTGAGTTCCATTATAATTATGTAGATGTATCAAAATAAATGTGGATTTATTTTGATTTACGGTTCCTCCCGATTTTTTGAATTAACTGAACGAGGCTTTTCATTTAATTTATTTATTTAAAATGAATTCGCCAAATAATCCGAAAAGATAGTATTTTTTTAAAGGTTAAAATATGAGTATATTATTCTATATGTTTGTTTGATTATCCCTTTTCAGAACGCTTTCACGGCTTGTCGAGTCAAATTCGAGCATAGAGTATCTAAACAGCCCTTCAAGACTCTGCCGGCGAGACATTTGGCGTACTACGAACCGCCAGACGTCAGGATGACTATTGGTAACGAGAAATATTTAAAATACATAAATATCTTGGGACATTAACACACAGCACCATCTAGTTCCATGGTAAGCTACGGGGCTTGTGTTATGGATACCAGATAGTTCATACGCTACACGTACATCTTGCATAAATTAGCTGAAAAATCCGTTAGCTTGTGATAATTGTACTAGGTCTTATTTATGTTAGGTGGGCTTTCCTCAATGTTAGCATCTAGGCTATACGCGACCACAATGGACAAGTACAGGCGATTGACCATGTCTTTTGAAAACTCGTTAGCTTTCTCATGATGTTTTCTTTTACTGTAAGGCAAGTGATAATCATGTTGAAAATAATTGGCACATGATGGTGCGACATTCTGGATTTGAACCCGCTTCCTTTGGTTCTGGGTCCGAAAGAAACGAGCGTGTTACCACTGGGCTACAGGCACATTACCTTAATTGTTATAATTTAAAAAAAATACCAAAAAGTAATACATACATATGTCGTTTGTTTGCAGGTCGTCGTGTAATAGCTCTGTTCAAAGATGTGAATAAACGTGAATCTTTCTATTCGGGCATTGTCGCTGAGATTCCGAATCCAGTGAATTCTTACAGGTGCGTCGATTTTTGTCTAAAATATCATATACTACACTATTTTGACATCTGTCTGTTAATCTGTTTAGTCGATAAATATTTTCATGGTAAAACTTCAATGAATAATGATGATGATGATGTTCTCCTAGCCGATTCCGGCCACGGCGGCCAATCTCAATTAGATTAGCCAACTGCGCAGGAGATATTATAGTGCTCAAGTGTAGGCGCAGACACAAGTGCACTAACTATTCCTATCACTCTCATACTCCGGTGGGACGACCACTCGACCAGTGAGAGTTAAGGCGCAGGACCGACGGCTTTACGTGCTCTCCGACGCACGGGGGTGGAACACCGCCAACTTCCCAACTCCGGGCTGTTACTGAGACTTACTATACAGGAAGACTCAATAACTAAACCTGGCCCGACCCGGGACTCGAACCCAGGACCTCCGGATGTGCAGCCGTACATGCTAGCCACTACACCACCGAGGCAGTTAATGGCAGTTAAATAAAAGTTTATGAATAATAATCTTTTACCGACCAATCTCCTTCGTGTCTTCTCCATTCTACGTGACATTGGCGAAGTTATCTGTGCTGAATTGGCACGATTTTTGCCCAAATGCAGGCGGATTGAGCATTTCTTGTGAAAACTTGCTAGGTTCTCTCAGACATACAAGTTTTTTCACAGAAAATGTATCGCACATGAGAATATCAGAAGTGCAAAACCGGATTTTGAACTCGCTTCACTTGGTTTCCCAAGCGAGCGCGCTACCACTGGGTTACCACCTTACCCCCCATACTTCATATAGTTATTTTTCCATGTAATCACTAATCATAATAATTTATTTCCGGGATAAAAAGTATCCTATATCCTTCCCAGTGTCTCAAACTATCATCTTACTAAATTTCATCTAAATCGGTTTAGTAGATCCAGAGATTACCCCCTACAACGTCACAAACACAATATCACAAACTTTACCTCTTTATAATATTAGTATAGATAATTATTTTTTACACTAATCATAATTATTTACGTTTTTTCCTTTAAGATACTTAATATTCTTCGATGACGGCTATGCACAGTACGCGCCGCATGCGCATACACGTTTAGTATGTGAGTGCTCCACTTTAGTATGGGAGGAAGTTCAGTCTTTCTCACGGGAATTCGTACGCCAGTACCTACTGGCTTACCCTGAACGTCCCATGGTCCGTCTCCATGCTGGACAGAATCTGAAGACTGAGTGGCGTGGTGAGTATTGCAATGGATCCTTTATTTGATGGTCCATGGTCCATTTTATATGGTTTATGATTCGTGAGTTTGTATGCTGTATGAGTACTTGCTGATTTACCGTGAACGTTCAATGGTCCGTTTCCATGCTGGACAGAGTCTGAAGACTGAGTGGCGTGGTGAGAGAATTGCACTGGATTCTATTAGATGGTCCATGGTCCATTTTGTGTTATATATAGGTTTAACTTCTGTAACTTATGGTCCATATCATTAGGTCTATATTGTATATTCAGTCTGAAGCTTGTGACAATTAAAGCGAAAAGCTCCGTTAAAAAAGGAATCCAGTTAAAGTCCTATAAGTGCCTATAATTTCTAAATTATGACTAGTATGGTTTATAAATGGATTTGTCATTACATTTTATTATAAATTAATATTTTGCATTAAACTCATTTCCGAATCGATGGTAGTGGATTCGATTCCGGAGTCATTTAACATAATATTTCCAATATGTAAATATTTAAGAAGTTGAAATTATGCATAAGCCTTTTTGAAATTTTGTTTAAACCCTGTCATGCTCACACAAAAATTTCAATGTATTTCAGCGTTCATATGGGATTCGATTATTATTTGTTTTTAATAATATATTTTTTAAACAAGGAAAATGGCTGCCATCTCGAGTGTTACGTGTAGATGCGTCGTTAGTCGAAGTGCAGTTTCTGAAGGTAGCCAGAAGAGAATGGATATATCGTGGCTCTACGAGACTTGCGCCATTATATCTAGAATTTAAGGCTGCAGAAAGGCATAGACCTAGGGCTATGCCCAGAACTCAACCACAGTCTAGGGTAAGTGGGAATGTCTAAAATATATCTAATTCTACATTTTGTATTTTGTTGCTTATTTACATACATAATACGATTATGTCATATATTTGCTCTATTTCGAGGTTTCGAAATATGTTACATACTAATCTATAGTACTACTTAAAGAGAAGAAAATAATGTTTGTTTGTTTGGTTGTTTGTCTAAATAAAATAAATAAATATTTTGGGACATTAAGACACAGCACCATCTAGTTCCATGGTAAGCTACGAGGCCTGTGTTATGGATACCAGATAGTTGATACACTACACATATATAATTTTAAATACATACATATTATAAATATAAACACCCATGACTAGAGTACAAACATTCGTGCTCATCACACTAATGAATGCCCCTAGCGGAACTCGAACCCGCGACCACTGGCACATCAAGTAGGCTCGCTACAAACTGAGCCAAACGTGTCGTCGCTAGTAGATTTATATAGATTAATATGAAATTTGTCCCTTTCAGTCGAACATGCCGTACGTAGAATACACGCGATCAGACGAGCAAAATAAGGCGTCAGACAGTCAATCACAACAAATAATAATACAGCAACAAAATGAGGTAATACTTTTTAACAAAGTTCCTTTCTATATGTCTTATCTTTCACCCTTTTTTCTCCTCCCCACCTCCCCTACAACCTCCCCCTCCCACCTCCCATTCTCCCTCCCTCACCCCAACCCCATTCTAAAAATGGCAATCTCTCCTTGAGACAACGAGGGGACAAAGATACTGGCAAACTTCACCTATCAGGCAAGTACCACACCAGAAGCAGAAGAAACACCATCAAACTCAACCCATAACTCTTAAAGTCCTTTCTTCTTTTATTAAATAACCTCGCATATAACACACTAACCTCATTTGGGTGGACTCTTAAAGTCCACTCGACCCCATAGTTTTGTCCAGCTTTTCTTTTTTGTTGATTCTGAAATTGTACACGCACGAATCCATCTGAAATAAAATAAAAATAACAGCAAAATGCTCAAAAAAGGCACGGACTACGGACGAATGTCTGTGGGTGTTAGACTTACTCAAATAAAAAAAACACCCCTAACCCCTTCCTCTCCCCCTACTCTTGTATTTTTCCATTTTTTCTTTTTTGGGCTCCTAACTTTTCTTTTTTTATTTCTATAAAGATATAGATAGTTCTATGTAAGTATTAAGAATATTTTTTTAATTATTATAATTTTTCTTTGTCGTATTCTAACAAGTGATAATCTTGTTGGGTATGCGAGGTCCGTTTGGAACTCGCGTTACATAGTTTTGCAAGGTATTGCGTAATCAATGCGCTTCCCCCCCTCCTCCCCCTCCTCTCGCTCTCTCTCCCCCTCTTACTCTCTATTATCACTTAATGAATAGATATAATTAACAGAACAACGAAGTTTAACAGAACTTTTCTACCTTCCCCCACCCCTTTCCCCTTTCTATAATCTAATTAATATATTTACTTAGGTATCATACCTAAGTAAATATATTAATTTACGAAATATTTACAATCTTGGTGGGTGTTAATAAAATAAAAAAGATATAGATAATTTGACCTGTAACTTTGCTTGCTTTTTTACTGAACGACACGACTATGAAGTCTACTACCTAATGGTTTTAACTTTACATAACATTATTTAGTAAAAAAGATTTTCAATTCAATTCAATTATTTTTTACTTGTGAATGCCTTCAAAGTGTTGTCAGTTGCGCAAAGAAGATATTTTGTGAAAACATTGAAGATAATTTCTTATTTGCAGGAATTACGCCGTCAACGCGCCGTAGCAAAGAAATCAACGACTGCACCGTTACAGACGACTACGTATGCAAGTTCGAATCTCGACAACGTCTGTAGTAGGGTCGTGGTAAGTTGGTCTATGTGTAGATGTGGCGAGAGAAGTATGAAAGTGAGATTTAAAGATGAAAAATTTAAGTACATAATTACAAGAGAGAAGTTAATAAACTGTGACGCAATTAGAAACTTCGCGTTTTAAAGTTTAATATAGATTTTTCAGAGAGGAGATATTTTCCCGCAATAAAAAATATCCTACCTGAATGACTAGCTATCACCATACCAAATTTCATCAAAATCTCTCCTGTGGTTTTTCCGTGATGCGGTAACAGACAGACAGACAGGTTGAAAGACAGACCAAAATTTTAATAAGATTTTCCAAAAAATATTTAATGTACAGATTCGGCTTAGTTAGAATTTTATTAAATGTAAAGATAGATGTATAGATGTACATACAAAAAAAAAACACATTTGAAAATAACAAAACAAACAAAAAAATAACACTTATTAGACAAATATATTTGACATAAGCACGACATATATTTAATAAATAGTAAGATCATCATTGTGTTAGTTGTGTATGTAAGTCTCTGTTTTTTTTAGTACTATACACCTAAAAACGCAGTGAAACCACTCAAAATGGTTCCACACATCTGTTCACCGAAATGTAAGAGGAAAGATGTGTTGGCATTGAAGGATCTAAGGACCTACAATCCGTTGGCTAAGCCGTTGCTGAGTGGATGGGAAAGGTGAGCTCTTAAAATTTAGTAGTAGGTTCTGTTCTCATTTAGCTTCTTTTAAGATTTCGTACGTAAAGAATCGTTTCTTAAAATCTTTTCATTTGATTGATGACCAATATTATTCATTGCATTCTGTTTTAATATATAATAGTACTAGCGACTCACCCTCGCTTCGCTCGGGTTCGTGCCTGGAGAAAGGCAAAAATAAATCTATCCCATGGGAACCGTACATTTTTCTGGGATAAAAAGTAACCTATGTGCTATTGCAGACTATAATCTATCTCTGTGCCAAATTTCATCCAGATCCATTCATCCGGTTTGGCGTGATTGAGTAACAAACATTCATCCATCCAAACTTACGCATTTATAATATTTATATGGGATAGAATGCCAAGTGAAAATTTGGTTATGTCTGATTGTTCGTATGTCACAGAAATTTTACTCGGGCTCTAATATATTGTTTTAGGGATATTTTTACTAGGTGTCTATATATGTGTTCTGTTAGAAAATACATATAAAGAAAAGAGGGATGATACATTTTTATTGGAATAAAAAAGAGTGTAGCACTTGGCGGTAATATAGTTTGTTATTAGTGAAAGAATTTTCAGAATCGTGTCATAAGTTTCAGAGATTACCCCCCACATACAAACATACAAACTTTACCTGTTCATATTATTAGTGTAAATTTGTTTATGTTTTATAGACAAATAGTAAGATGGAAATGCCATAAAGAAGTAATGTATAGAGCCCCCTGTGGCCGGCGTTTGAGGGATATGCGAGAGTTGCACAAATATCTAAGAGATATACAATCTGATATGGCTGTGGATTTGTTTGATTTCTCACCTTCTACGCACTGTTTGGCCGAATTCGTCCTGAATAAATGTTTTGTCGGCAAAAAGGTGAGTATTTTTTTTGGACTTGTTGATTTTTATCTATGGACTTATATATTTGTATAAGGATATAAAACCTCTATGTATAATATATAATTATAAATATAGTAACAATAATAGATACATAGTGCTATTTAGATATGTCTGAGTCTGTTGATGATCTCCACTTATAAAAAAAAAACAAAAACCAATTTAAAAAAGAAACAAACTCCATATTAACCGTTTCCCTGTCCAATGAATCATATATGAACATTTCGATTGTTTAACTATTGTGTCTATTGTTTGCAGACAGTTAATCTGTTAATATTGAATTTCCTTAAAATCGATTAATCATTTCTTTTGTTTCTCATGTCTCACAGAAATACGAGGTACATTTGACATATATTATTTTTATAATATTTGCCTACGGGCAAAGGTTAAGTTTTTAACATAAAGGTTTATCTATTAACATTTAAAAGCGTTTTTGTTCTGGCAGAATAAATCAATCCTTTGCCTGCTATTATTATAAAAATTGCGATAAAAAGTAAAATAAATATTAACCTATGTCAAGTATAATAAAACGACTTGTTCTAAAATGTAAATATATTTCAGTTCAGTAAAATTTTTAAGCAGCCATTTTGTACATTTCAAAACAATAGAAAATCAATTGGCCTTTAAAGAGTTAGTTAAAGATGTGTCACATAATGTACAAAATTAAAGCGTAATTTCTTCATTCATTCATTTCATCTAATAAATCAAAATAGCATATAATTTAAAATCAACTAAATACAGATAATAAAACCAGTTTTTTTTTATTTCAGGATTTGTCGCATGGCAAGGAAAACGTGCCGGTGCCATGTGTGAATTATTATGATGATTCGCTGCCTGAATTTTGTTCCTACAACACTGAGAGAACACCCACTGCGGGAGTGCCCCTAAATTTGGATCCAGAGTTTCTATGTGGATGTGATTGTGAAGACGATTGTGAGGTATAATAATATACGCTTTTGTATCGATATTTTCTTTGATTTTCTTGATTATTATTGTAATTATAATGTCTGTGTAAAGCCATTTTATATAACAGATAGCTGTTTTACAAACTAGCTGACCCACGTTCAGCGTTTTTTTTGTGTAATTACTGAATTTTAATGCATAGAATTGCATGAATGTTTTGCATTTATGTCAACGTGTCAACGATTAGAGGTTATGTTAAACAGCGTGAAATGAAACGTCGACTTGTAGATTGTAGATTTCAGTAATTTTTGATTTCTGATTAGGTGACAGATTTTGAGAAGATTAATTCGCCTTCTCGTTAGGTCTTTTTTTATTAAAACCCTGAACACCTATGTATTTCAAAACTTACTAGCGGAACGGCGATCCAGCTGACAGCTGTTCAGACGGAAAAGAGCCGTCTTGTAAAATAACTAGCGGTTTTGTAAAACAGCTGATACGGCAATCCATCTGCGATATTGACATAGCTAGATAATGCTTTTCATTTTATTTCATTATTTTGAGTTAGTTATAATACTTTATATACGTATACCAAAAAAAAATATACATCCAACTTTTGTACAAGGCTCCGCTGCCAAAGCTTAGTAAATAACGCCTTACGTTTGTTATTTCTCATATCACATCAATTTTTAACAATTTTTTTGTCCAATATTAATCTAAAGAACTATATACACTACCTATTCGGTGTCAGTATAGTATTAAAACAATTAGGACGAATTCAATTTTGTTTTCATTCCAATCTTCAACACTAAAAGCGACTCGCTCGCCGAAATAGACGTTTCACGTTAAACCATCTGCTGTGTGATTTTATGATCTTTCTCATACTGAACTGTTTTGTCTTTACCTATCTATATATGTATATATACATATAAAAAAACTGTTTATAATTTATATTAGTGAAACTTCTTTAGAATAGTTATTATTTACTCGATTTTATTTAAGGGAGCTCCCAGACAACAAACATGATTTTTTTTGCTCGTTTTTGCTCTATATTGATAACGGGAACAGGTAGACGCTTGAAATATTCACAGAATATTTAGTTGTATATTCACTTTAAAAATAAATAATTAACTTAAAATAAAACAAATATTTTAGTGGGGCTCCCATATAACAAACGTGATTTTTTTGCTGTTTTTATAGATAATGGTACGGAACCCTTCGCCCGTGAGTCCGACTCGCATTTGGCCGGTTTTTTGTAAATTGATTGTCTGTATCGTTTTGTTCAGGACAAAACAAAATGTGCATGCTGGAAGATGACTCTCGAAGGTGCTAAAACTATAGGTCTTGAAGGAGATAACGTGGGTTACGCATACAAGAGACTACCGGAGCCGTTGCCTTCGGGTATATACGAGTGTAATTCTAGGTAAGTGCAATACATAATTTCTTAGATTTACACGATTATTTGCCATCTATATGCTCATATTATAAAGAGGAAAGATTTGATTTTTTGTTTGTTTATTTGTACGCGACTCACCCTTTTTTTTTAACGTTGGGAAATGCATTTACGCACAAGGTGTGGGACTCACCGGCAAAGCCAGTACTACCCACTACAACCAAAAAAAACCTTCCCCCGTCTTAATGGGGCATCGCAGGATCGCTTACGCATTCAACTACGACGCCCCGACGGCAGGTCTGCCGAGGCAGACCACAATGACCATGGGGTTGCTCCACAGTCCACTCTGCTATCAGAGAAGTACCAGGAGCAACCCGCATGGTACACCGCCCTCCGAAGAGGGCCACCTCCCACCGCCCACCGAAGGCGGCCACCTCCCTGTGTGTTTCTTGGCTTCGCGCCCGGCTGTATTGCCGGGCACTACTGGGCCCCCCCACCACGACAAGGTGAACGCACTTTGGGGGGGTACGCGACTCACCCTAGCGTCGCTCGGGTTCGTCCCTAGCTTGCTTCCCAATACAAACTTTCATCCCCATTTTCACCCCCTTAAGGGATGATTTCCGGCATAAAAAGTAAGCAATGTCCTTCCCAAGGTTTGAAACTATTTTCTTACCAAATTTCATCTTAATCGGTTCAGTAGATCCAGACATTACCCCTACACCGTCACAAACCCACAAACATTACCTCTCTATAATATTAGTAGATTGTTTTGTATTGTATGAATTGGGTATTGGACATATCTAAATAATTATTCCAAGGCATAATTTCTCTAACAAGAAGCACTTTGGTTTGGTCCTTCAAACCGGATTAATTTTAAATTAAGATTTTTAAGTGATTTCAGCTTTTTACTATGTAATCTATACTATACAATATTATAAAGAGGCAGAGTTTGTTTGTTTGTTTGATTGAACGCGCTAATCTCAAGTACTATTAATCTGATTTGAAAAATCTTTTTGCATTAGATACCCTGCTTATTGGGAAAGACTTATAGGCTATATATCATTTAATATATAGACTATACTCACCCTTAAAACTTATAAAAAATATCAATTAAAAAAATATCTATGTCTGTCTGTTTGTTCCGGCTAACCTCCGAAAAGGCTGGACCGATTTTGACGGAACTTTTACTCGCAGATAACCGTTATTATAAGGAGTAATTTAGTTACTTTTGTTTTAAAAAATAATTACGATTCCGCGCAAAAAAAATAAAACGCATGAAATTGTGAATAAAAATCGTAGCTAAAACGAAAACGTCTAAAGAAAAAGTCTTTTTTAGCGTCAGGAACTTTTGCTGGCGTATATAGAGTAACCCACCAGAGTTTCATCACAATCGGATCAATGGTTTAGGAACGCATGGAGGACAAACATACGAAAATTCATTTTTATTTATATAGATAAGCTGTGGACAATCGCTTCGCCTCTAAGGATCTTAGTGTGGTGTAAAATATCCTGTAACCCTCTTTCATAAGTAAACTATAAAATGCAAAAAAATATTTCAAATCTAACAGCTAGTTCCATAGATCAATGCGTACAAATACACAGATTAATATGTTTTTTTTTCTCATTTTTATATATTTCCATAAATTTTAAATGTTTCTTTCAGATGTAAATGTAAACACACGTGTCTCAATCGCGTCGCACAACATCCCTTGCAGCTAAAACTACAAGTAAGTATATATATGACTATTTGTATATTGTATATTGTTATTTGCAAAGCATTATGATCTATACAGATAAATAAAATTGAAGTGTCTGTTTGTAATGTCAAAATAACAGCTCTTTACTAAATGCATATGAAAGTATATACGGCACTAGTAAGAAAAAACAATTTTTCTTTTTTTTTTCTTTCTGTTTGTTTGTTCCGACTTAAATCTTCGAAACGGCTGGACCGATTTTGACAGGACTTTCATTGGCAGATAGCTGATGTTATTAAGAGTAACTAAGAATACTTATATTTTAGAAAAAAAATTGGTGTTTCGCGCAAAAAAATTAAAACCCATAAAATTGTGAACAAAACCTTTGTGTACTTAGGGACGAACCAGAGCGAAGGGAGTGTAAGTCGCTAGTTATTAATAAGTTATCTATACTATTGTACTATAATATTATAAAGAGGTAAAGTTTGTAAGTTTGTGATGTTGTAGAGAGTAATCTCTGGATCTATTGAACCGATTTAGATAAAATTTGCTAAGAAGATAGTTCGAGACCCTGAGAAGGACATAGGATACTTTTTATCCCGGAAATCATTCTTTAAGAGGGTGAGAATGGAAATGAAAGTTGGTGTTGGGAATCAAGCTAGGGACGAACCCGAGCGAAGCGAGGGTGAGTCGCTAGTAGATAATAAATATAAAAAAAAATCTTTTCAGGTATTCAAAACGGGTAATCGTGGTTGGGGAATACGCGCTCTAAACGATATCCCTAAGGGAGCCTTTTTATGTGTATACGCGGGGAACCTATTGACAGACGCTACAGCTAATTTGGTAAGTAAAACGCTATTTTCTTAGTTATTTGTTACAACAGGTTATAATTCCACGGGAACTTAATATGAAAAAAATGTCGAAATAAAAGATATTTATCCTTCAAAATATGTCACTTAGATTCAATTATACTCTAGTCATCTATAGTGTTTCAAATACCACGCCACCATCACGCAAAAAATATTTAAAAGTTTATATTTAATATTAATTTATTCCGCTTGTTATATATGTACATATAATTTAAAATTGCTGAGTTCGTAAAAAAAACGTAACGCTAATTGGACGTAGTTATGCAAAATAAATCCAACCACAAAAACTTACTTTTGAGAAAATAGGAGTTTTAGCAAAATTGGTACGTATATCAAAGTAACAAGATCGTTGTTTTTTTTTAATTTCTTTTAAATATCCGGTATTTTATCTACATTATGTATATATGTTGATAAATATATAGGTGCAATTTGTGACAGTAACTCAAACGGTTTTCGTGGCTCTAACTAATCCACTTAATTATTATCCGTGGTATTATATATTTATTATATACTCCCTTCCGGTTGCTTAGATTTGTCTGCTCAACTAACAACACTTGTACTCAGCCCTTTTTAATGTCCCACTGCTGGGGTTGGGCTTCCCTTCAGTACAAGGGGGATCAGGGTATAGTCCACCACGCTGGCCGAGTGCGGGTTGGCGGATTAACATACCTTAACAAACCTTTAACAAGACTTAATTGAACATTAAAAAAACCCTTAGGGGTGATTTTTTTTGTTGATATTTTTGACTTTAAGCCATTGTCCATTTTAGGATGGTCTGAACGAAGGAGATGAGTATTTAGCCGAATTAGATTATATAGAAGTGGTCGAGCAAATGAAAGAAGGATATGAAGAAGATATACCGGAAAATATAAAGAAATTAGATAAGGTATGTCATTATGTATTTGACAATATGTTTGGCTCAGTTTTGCCTCAGTTGGTGTGATGAGCACGAATGTTTGTACTCCAGTCATTGCTGTTTATATTTATAACTCATATATAATATATATGTGTAGTGTATCAACTATCTGGTATCCATAACACAGACCTCGTAGCTTACCATGGAACTAGATGGTGCTGTGTGTTAATGTCCTGAAATATTTATTATTATTATTATGATTAAGTTTTAAAGTAACTGTTCTTATTTTGTATTTGTTTGGTTTATTTTTATTTAGTGGGTTATAGATAACTTTAAATGATAAATTTTAACAAACGGTTAAAAAAATTAAAGCAGTTTAAATAAAACAGTTACTAAGTTGCCACTTCAATATTCCTTTTATATGAAGTCCCGGAAAAAGTATTAATTTGTTTTCAATCATTATTATTAGTCACTAGCGATTCAGCTTCCATGCGCTCGGGTCCCTAGCTTGTTTCCCTATACAAATTTTGATCCCCATTTTCACCCCCTTAAAGGTTGATTTCCGGGATAAAAAGTATTCTATGTCCTTCTCAGGATCTCAAACTATCTTCTTACCAAATTTTATTTAAATCGGTTCAATAGATCTAGAAATTACTCCCTACAACATCACAAACTCATAAACTTTACCTCTTTATAATATTAATATAGATTAATGTTTATATTTTTTTTTAAATAACTTTGTTAATTACAGAAAGAATCTTCCCAACAACCTTCGGAAGAGTCGGA
Organism: Brenthis daphne; assembly: GCA_947093115.1. Classification (NCBI taxonomy): domain Eukaryota; kingdom Metazoa; phylum Arthropoda; class Insecta; order Lepidoptera; family Nymphalidae; genus Brenthis; species Brenthis daphne. The sequence continues at coordinate 4,887,692 of OX352478.1, read as the reverse complement.
AGATGAACTATCGTCGGAAGGGGAGTCTAATAACAGTAACTACGATCAGGAAGATGACGACTTCCAACCGGGATATATATCTAACTCTGTGTCTGAGTTCAAGTAAGTATGGAAAGAAATGTAAAAAAATATCTAAAAAATTGAAAATGGTTATTTTTCTAGATGACGTGAAAGAATTATGGAACTAGCAACTCACCCTCGCTTCGCTCGGGTTCGTCTTTAATGAAAATCAAAAACAAATCTAGTCCACAGGAATCGTACATTTTTCCGGGATAAAAAGTAACTTTTGTGCTATTCCAGACTATAATCTATGTCTGTGCCAAATTTCATCCAGATCCGTTACGCTGTTCTGGCGTGAAAGAGTAACAAACATCCATACATACTCACAAATTTCACATTTATAATATTAATAATAGTAGGTATCAAATGGGATTGGGGAAAGTTAGATAGTTTTAATTAATTATAATTATTTGTTCCAACAGTAAACGTCTACGCAGACGAGATTCTAAGAAGGATAAAGAAGAAGCTAACCAAAAGGAAAAGGAGAAAGAGAAAGAGACAGAAAAGAAAGAGACAGAAAAGAAAGAGAAAGAGGAGAAGGAAACGAATCCAGATGAAGAGTGCATCACAATCAGCGATGATGAAGAAGGTAAGGTTATTAATTAATAATAATAAGCGTATGGATGTTTGTTTTTTCTTCTATCGCGCAGTAACTAGGTTATGGATCAACGTGATATTTAACCCCCGACGTAAATAGGGGTGTTATAAGTTTAACGTGTGCTACTGTGTGTCTGTCTGTGGCATCGTAGCACCCAAACGGATTATTTGTTTTTGTTTGATAGGTGACTTGATCGAGAGTGTTTTTAGCTATAAAATAAGAAAATCGCTTCAGTCGTTTGCAGGCTATCAGCTCTTTTCTAGACGGTAAAAGGATATGAGTGACTTCCACAGATCTAATTTATTCGAAACTTGGTATCCCGTTACTTTAAAGACATAGCAACGATATGGTAACCTTGGCCTGATGCTGCAGCGTCATCTGGAATCTGCAAGATACTCAGCTCTTTACTAAAATACTGTAGATATATCGTGTTTAGGCACATTGAAATGGCTTCAATGAATAAGTTATTGCATTGTAGGGTTTTTGAAGTTATACTTCTTTTGGCACATTTGGAAAATAATATGAGAGTAAAATTTTTACGATGAGCGCGCACACCGACAGCCAAAAAGCGACATGATGAAGTTAGCTGCATTCCTTTTACAAACAGAGAGTTGTTACATACGGGATGAAAATTAAAGCTATTTTTGTTCTGTTACGCCAAAGAAGTATAACTTATCACGTGCGTACAAAAGTACACACACACGTTTTTTTTATAATTTAATATTTGTTTGAACTTATTTAAGGTATTTATTATTTATGGTTTCAACTTCTTTATTATAAAAAAGTAACGAATTTTAATAATTTAATAAGTAAGTATGGTTAAAACTTTCAATTTTTTTTGTGATTTAAAAAAAATCAGGCATACCTATAGGTTTTAAAATTACACGCCCAAAATTTGTCCCAATTGTAGAATAACAGCTATCTTGACGATAACTCTAGAGGGAAACTAAAAAGAATCATTTTTTCATAAAAAACATTAATATTAATAATAATAAAAATAGAAATACCAATACCAATATTTTGAAGTAAAACTTGTTTAGTCGTGACTGAGGTGTAATTCAGTGCATTGAAAGAATGATTGTTGCGGAAATACGATGTGGCAGGAATATTGAAAAAATGTAATATTTATAAAAAATAAATATTTATTACTAATATTGCATAGTACATTAATCACCAACATAACATATACTAAAACCTTCTACGAAACACGCTGCATCTTATGGTATGAGTATTATTCCGATCAGTTCAGTAGCTATCGCAGTATAACCGAACAATAAAATCGGCTCTCCATTTATTATTATAGAGTACATTTATATTTTTATAATAATAATTATTTTTAAAAATATATATTTGTTATAAAAAAAATGTAATAATTATTATTACTTATAAAAATGAGTATTTATTACAAACAATTTTATAAAAAAAATATTATATTTATATTTTAATTTGTTTTAATTTAATTGCGGGTATCTGCCACACGCGTAGACGTTACACGCATAATTTTTTTTTAACAATGCACCTTTAGTTATCTTTCCAAACGATGCTTTCAATCCAATCTATGAAGCTGGAGACCCTGGTGTAGACCCCGGGTTGGTTAGGAAGCCCACACCCAGTACCGAATGATGTCACTCCTATGATAAAATGCATCGTTCCTTCACCAATTTCTGGGAGAGCAATTTTCACTTGCAAAGGACCGCCAGAATCACCCTGAAATGATTTTTTTAGAATATATTAAAATACTAGCGACTCACGTTCCTAGATGATTCTTTAAATTGACGTAACTTTTTTATTTATGAACTGATTGAAATAAAACAAATACTAAATGTTAGGTGAAGCTTACTACAATGTATTAGTGAAAGCCGCATCCAAATCGGTTAAGCGTTTCTGGGATTAACGCCCACAAACCCACAGACAAGCAAACAAACAGACAAAAATTCTAAAAATCATTGTTTTGGGTTCTATTGCGTAAATAAAGACTCCCAATGATAGTTTTTCTCAAATATCTTCCATGCACAGACAGCGATCAGTTACACTTTTATTAATATGTATAGATTGTCGCGTAGTGGAGAGTATGTAACGTCATTACACCAAAACTAATTGGCTAAAATTAATGAAATGCCTGAAGCGTGCTTTATATGTACACCCTAAGACAGATGTCTTAGCTCACAGAACGTAACAGTACTTTTCAAAATTTCATTTTCAATTAGGCACACAAAATGGATTTTAATTAAAACAAATTCACAAGAAACAAACTGACAATTCAAAGGAATATGTTGTTTTTGGAATAATATTTTCATTTCTTTTACTTTTGAGTAACAGTATGACAGATGATAACCAACAGACTGACATTTCAAAAGAATATTATTGTTTACTTTTATTTACTCCCGACGTAAAAAAGGGAGTTATAAGTTTAACGTGTATATCTGTGTATCTATCTGTGGAATCGTAGCGCCAAAACGGATAAACCGTTAATGTAGTGTTTTTGTTTAAAAGGTGGCTTTATCGAGAGCGTTCGTAGCTATAAAACATAAAAATCAGTTCAATTGTTTGCTGACTATAAGGTTTTTTTCTGGACGGTATAAGGATATGAACAACGTCTCATTAACGTCCGGCAATCGAGCCGGGCGTGAGGCCAAGAAATGCTGGGATGAGGCCCTCCTTCGTGGCTTGGGCGGTGCGCTATGCGGGTTGCTCCTGGTACTTCTCTGATAGCAGAGTAGACCGTGGGAGCAACTCCTAGGTTCTGTGGTCTGCTTCGGCAGGCCTGCCATCAGGGCATGGTGGTTTATGTGTAAGCGATCCTGCAACGCTCCTTCTCCACTCTGCTGTCAAGGAAGTACCAGAAGTAACCTTGCTAGGGTTGGTCTTGTGTAATAAATATAGATTATATAGCTTTATTTACATGTACATATAAATATATTTCTTTTTACCTGGCACGAATCTACACCACCAGACTTCTTCCCCCCACATAACTGATGGTGCTCCAGTCCACCCCAAAGTCGATTACGTGTATGCTTTAGCAAAGCATCACATTGTTTTGAATCTATAATATCAACTACTGCTGCCTGAAGGTTTGGAGATATTTTTGTTTCTGGAAATTATAAAATATATCGTGGAACTATATATAAAAGAGTGTTAAAAAAATAAATCCCATCGGTTTAATTGGGAGAGTAATGGCACCAGCAAGTTAAATCAATACCAAATAAATATTATATAAACATATATTTATTTTTATCAGCCCTTTTTAACGTCCCACTGCCGGGCACGTTCCTTTCAATGGGAGGACAATCGGTCCATAATACATTATGGCTAACTGCAGGTTGACTTCACCACATGTCTTTCGAAAACTAGATAGGTCCTATCAAACACATAGAGTAGGTACTAGAAAAACTAATATAGAACTATTGACTTTTAAATGTCAATTGTTTTGTTATTAAATACACATTTAACATTAAAACCCCAAAATATATGTTTTATCTTAGAAAGAAAGCTATGTTTTTAAAATATAGGAACAAAAAATACTCTTTTCTAAAGTACAACAAGTATTGGTAGTTTAACTAAAACTATCTTTTCGGATTTTTTCGCGGATTTATTTTGATTTTTGGTACCCGACGTTCCATTTCATATTCAGTTATAAAACTTATTGAAATTATAAAAATGATTAAAATTAACAAATATTGTAAGGTACTTTGGTGCCGTTTTTGATTTCTTTTGGTTCATTTTGTTATTTTGTGGGTAGATCGTCAGTAAGAACTATATAATATCTTTGAGACATCTAAAATCTTAGTCCCTCCCGTGACCATCATTGCTGTAAAGCATTCGAAACGTCAAAAACCAAAAATCAAAATAAATCCGCGAAAAAATTCGAAAAGAAGATTTTATTTAAAATGACAAATATTCGCGTAAATCTAAGAAAGTATTAAGTATTGGTAGTATGAACAAATAAGCATCGAGACGACGAAACGATTAGCTTTATAATATTTGTATGATTTACCTGCATCTATCGCTCCCCAACCTGTTAATGTTGCTGAAGTACCGAGTTTTGAAATATCAAAGTTAGTCCAGAGACACGCTGGTTGTAGGTGTTTTGTGAATGTTAACACTTCTGATATCTCCATTAATGCAATATCAAAATATTTCGTTGGCGAACTATAGGCAGGATGGACGATTATTCTTAAAATTTTAGAGTCTTGTGGGGAAAGTCCATCGACATACTGTTGGGAAAGAGATTAAATCGATTAAAATAAGTATTACCTTGATTTAAAAAAAAAAACTTGTGTGTGTACTTATGTACGAGTATGTACGCACGTAAGAAGTTATCCTTCTTTGGCGTAACAGAACAAAAATAGCTAAAGATTTCACTTTCAGCTAACTTCTTCATGTCGCTTTTTGGCTGTTGGTGTGCGCGCGCATCGTAAAAATTTCACACAAAAAAAATTCCAACCTTCCCAAAAGAAATATAACTAGAAAATGTATTAATGTACATAATATGCATCTGTGAGGCTTATCAGTTGCGCAGTGTTTTGGTTTGACAGGCATTCGTTGTTACGGAAGCCATCATAGGTTTCAATTTTAAGAAATTGTAAATATTGGACTTCCGTGTTAGTCGCTTCAGACTAAGGAATAATATAGATAGATCTAAAGTGATAAGTAAATACATGCCAGGGCCTCGCCCCGTCGGTCTCATCTCAAACAGACTTAAAAATTCTTTTCTAAAATATTATACGGCATGTACATATACATATATTGTACCTACGTATATATTCTTGTTCAAAAAGTTTATTATTTTACTAGCATTGACCGGAGCTCCGCCCGCGTTCAGATGATGAAAAACCAAATTCTTAGGTTTTACATATTAGTATACTCTTACATTGTAGTAGTATTGTAGTTTATATTTTTTCAGAAATTGAGATTTTTTCCCGCGGTAAAAAGTATCCTATATGTTGACCCAGATAACCACCTTACCAAACTTCATCAAAATCCCTTCAGCGTTTTTTCTGTGAGGCGGTAACAGACAGACAGACAAAATTCTAAAAACTATAGATTCGGCCCCTGTATCGATAATAATGTTTATTTCAATAAGATTTTCCAAAAAATATTTAATGTACAGATTCGGCTTATTTACAATTTTATTATATGTATAGATTTTACTGATCATCATTATTACTTACATTACTTTATTTTATTACACCACCACAATAACACCGGTTCGAAAACAAAGCCACAGTCCTGAGAAGATCTGGCGAAAATCTCAACGGGAGTAAAATTATAATTGGTATACCTACTTACTACGCTATTAAAAATATTTTTGACACCGAGTCTCACGATTTCGGGTACAGAGCTTTGTAACCTTGTGTCGCGCGATGATTTGGTACAATGGGCAGCTGTTAGAGTAAACTTAGAACTGATGAGGGAGCATCCACACTTAAATATCCAATTTCCTTTTAGAGGTTTCCATCCTACTGCACCCTGGAATGTATTAATAATATGAATAACTGCATCATGTTTCGCATACCGTTAGGGTTGTTGATGTATTTGGCTACCTTGTTGGTCTAATAGCTTGTACGGTTACACATCGTGAGACCCTGGGTTCGAGTCCCGGTTCAGGTCAAAATAGTTGCTGGGGTTTTCTGTCCCAAAATACTCAGTAGTCGCGTGGAGTAGAGTAAACAATCGCTAATGTGTACACCCCCGTGCTTCAGAAAGGGCGTTTAGTTGTCGGTCCCGCGCTGTAACTGTCTCTTGTCGTGTCAAATTATCGTCCTATCAGAATATGAGAGTAAAATAAACAGAGTTCGTGTCGTGTTTGCGTATTTGCACAAGCGCTGCACTATAGTATGACTCGAGCGGTTAGCTAGTTGGCTTCAATGAGATTCGATCACCGTAACCGGAATCGGTTCGGAGGACATTTATAAATTGGAAATTTGGAAAGTAATATCAAATACCCAGACAATTCTTTAGAAACAAGTATTTATCACACCTCTTCAGATGACATTTTGCTGTTTCCGCCCTGATTTGAATATATTAGATAGTGGACCAATGTTTATAATGGCGTTAACTTATTTTCTTTCTAGCATTGCCCGCGGCTCCGCCCGTTCATATGACCAAAAACCAAATTCTTAGGTTTTACATATTAGTATACTCTTACATTGCAATTTTTGTATTTTTTCTCAGAAATGAGATATCCAGTGGTGTTTCTGTGATGCGGTAAGAGACAGGCAGACAGTCAATAATTCTAAAAACTATAGATTCGGTCTATATATATATATACTCGTATATATATGACTTCAGAACAAAATTTCCTTTTAAGAATGTCTGTTTCTAATGACGCTATTTTCTATTTAGAAAAAAATTGACAATGTAAAACAAAATTTATTGTGTAATCAAAATTTATTTTAAAATATATTCGAAAATGAAATTAAAAATTTAAGTAATAGTATAAAAAATGTTTTAAAAGACGACAAAATCGAAAGTGCATATTAATTACAAGACTTCCGCGACACCATTCGGACAAAGAGAGACAATAGCATTCCCAAGGAGGGTTGACGTCAGGCAGGCGGCCGGTCGTAAAACTTTTGCCAAATCCTATCAGCAGTACAGATGATGTACTGCGCCGGCCTCAAGTGATTGGGAAATGGGCAGGGGGAAGAAGAAGTTTCTAATGATGCTATATCTATATTAATATTATAATTGTGAAAGTTTGTGAGTATGGATGTATGGATGTTTGTTACGCTTTCACGCCAGAACGGCTGAACGGATCGGGATGAAATTTGGCGATTATATAAGAGATAGATTATAATCTGAAATAATATACAGGCTACTTTTTATCCTGGAAAAACATACGGTTCGCGAGGGATAGATTTTTTATTTTTCTTTTTTGAAAATAAAAGGAATTGAAGTAATGCCCGCAGCATTTTAATGAAATTAAAATTATACCATGTGTGGAAATTCTTCCGATAAGGCATTTCTTCCTCCATAAACGTAGTAATTCTTGTAACCCTGGCCTGCTTGTCCACAAACAAAAAAAAATCCTATTATAATAAAATGACACATGTAAAAGCTTTTCAAAATATTTATTAGTGGATTTTTTACGGATTTGGGTGAAACTTGCGCAAATTCTGGATTTAGTTTACAATATGTTTAGCAGAGTGCTAATTATTGTTGAAATTGACAATAGATGGCGTTGCTCCAAAAGTTTTGGTATAATTTATTAGAAACTAATAGTACTACTTAAAACTTTTATTGAATAAATTAAAAAAAAAAACAGTTAAACCTATATGCTACATTATGAAGCGGGAATTTAGGTTATGTATTAAAGGTGAAAGAACAATAGACGAGAGTTATCCCACAAAACCCAATAAAAAAAAACTTACATTCTTCCATTTTTTTCTTTGTCTCAGCTCTGTCACTTCTTTGCCTAATATATTCTAAGCATTCTGTAAAAAAAAAGGAATTTCAATATTTGACATTTTAAATAAAACTATCTTTTCGGATTTTTTCGAGAATTTATTTGGATTTTTGGGACGTTTCGAATGCTTTACAGCAATCATGGTCTCTCCCGTGATCATGATCGTTTCATACTTTTTCGAGTCTGATTATTCATCAGTCGGGTTTTTAGCTTTTGAAATTCTCAGTGATTTTCTCGTGACGCGTTCCCAGACAGACAGACAAAAATTCTAAAAACTAGATTCGTCCTCTGTATCGATAATAAATAAGATTTTCCAAAAAATATTTAATGTATGGAATCGACCCAGTTAGAATTTTATTATATGTATAGATTATTTTGATAAGCATAGCATTACTCGAGAAATTTAATAAGGAAACAAAAACTTTTTTTATATATATTATTAAAGATTGCCTACATACTTGCTGTACTAATCCTACGTCCAGGTGCATTGAAGTTTGGTGTGGGAGGTTTATCGAAAACGCACGCATTATTTGGTCTCGTCGTTGTAGATCTCTGTGCATTGGATCTGTGTAAACCTAAACTATTGTTCTGAAACACAAATACTGTATTTATTTCTTGTGAACCGCATTTTTAATTAAAATTTTACCTAGATCTAGTATCTCATTATAATAATATTATTATTTGGTCAATACAAAATTGTCAGAGGAGTTTTAAAGTCGGTACGAGCGACTCACCCTTGCTTCGCTCGGGTTTGTCCCTTGGTACGTTTTTACGGTTAGTATAGATTTCTTAGAGATGAGATATTTTCACGTAGTAAAAAGTATCCTTAATGTTGATCCGGATAACCAGCTCTCGACATACCAAATTTCATCAAAATCTGTCTAGTGGTTGTCTCGTGATGCGTTCTCAGACAGACAGACAAAAATTCTAAAAACTATGGATTTGGCCTCTGTATCGATAATAATGTCTACTTTAATAAGATTTTCCAAAAACTATTTAATGTACAGATTCGGCTAAGTTACAACTTTATTATATGTATACATAATAATAATATATGATGTTATATATACCTGAGTATTTCTTTTTATGGACAGTACCCTCGTTGTGCCACAGACGTTTGATACTAGAATGGGAGAATTTTTAAATTTAATTTAGAACAACTAGCGACTCACCCTCGCTTTGCTCGGGTTCGTCCCTAGATTGCTTCCCTATACAAACTTTCACTTCCATTGTGACCCCTTCTAGGGATAATTTCCGGGATAAAAACTATCCCATGTCCTTCCCAGGGTCTCAAACTATCTTCTTACCAAATTTCATATAAATCGGTTCAGTAGTTTCGGAGTCTATTCGATACAAACAAACAAACAAGCGATTGATATGAGTTTCACTGTCGTACTCCGTTTTGACTTTGAGATATGAAGAAAAATGAGCGTAACTATGAGTTTCGTCCAAAAGGGCATATCTCGGAAATCTTAAAGCTAGATACTTAAAACTAACGCGAGGTTTTAGGTAACCTTTGAGAGTATATTATAATTGTTTTTTTAGATTTTTAAAATAATTACAACACTTTAAAAAAAAAATATTATTTCAGTGTTCCTTAAGACAAACAATCACAAAAAAAATATATGTAATAGCCCGAAAGCTCGTGACGAATTTGTGGAAGGTCCTTTTGGCAAGTTGAAATTGTGAAAAAATATAATATCGTGAATTGGCGAGTCCAGTCCCTCAAGTCTGGTATAGCTTTAGCGGTTATTTCGTTACTGCGCAGAATATAACGTTTGCAAAAAATGCACAGATGATGTATTTCTGTTGCCGCTATAACAACAAATAGAAAATAATAGAATAAAATAAATATTTAAGGGGGCTCCCATACAACAAATGTGATTTTTTGCTATTTTTATAGATAATGGTACGAAACCCTTCATGCGCGAGTCCAACTCGCACTTGGCAAGTTTTAATTTTTTTCTTAAAATTGAGAATTTATTAAAAATGTATAAAACAATAATTACGCTTGCACAATACATAATACAATTGGCAAATATATTTTTGGCAACTCGATTATTGTTTAATCTTTTAATTTAGAACTAGCGGCAACAGAAATACATCATCTGTAAAAATTTCAACTGTTTAACTATCACGGTTCATGAGATGCAGCCTGGTCACAGACGGATAGACAGACGGACTGCCAGCGGAATCTTAATAATAGGATCCCGTTTTACCCTTTGGGTACGGAACCCTAATAAACTACTCTAAAATACTCTGTTGTGAAGGCAGAGCCCGAACCATACTCGAAACGTGCGGTTTCTTGATAACAAAAACCTCTGGGGTTCTTTTTATTGGATTATATGAAAACTAAATTAAAAGATTAAACAAAAATCAAGTTGCCAAAAATATGTTTTTTTGGATATTTTTTGCAAATGTTATATACTGCGCAGTAACGAAATAACCGCTTAAGCTATACCAGACTCGCAGGACTGGAATCGCCAATTAACGAAATTATACTTTATCACAATTTCAACTTGCCAAAAGGACCTTCCCAAAATTCGTTGCCAGCTCTCGGAATAAAACTATCTCAACGCATTTAATTACAATTCTATGGATTTACATGAAGTATTGGAACAATAACTCTATTATATACTAGCAGAACCCGCGGCTTGGCTCGCGCTAAAACTACCAAAAAATCACTAAAATGGTAGGTTTCAAATAAACTTTCATCCGCTATTTTACCCACTTATGGGATGAATTTCGGATAATGCTAAAACATATATTGAATTAATTGTATTGAAGAGCATTTATACCAAGTTTCAAGTAATTCTGACCATAAATATTTTTTTGGATTGTATTATAACGTGTTTTCCCGTGGGAAAGAGATATAACGCGTTTAAAAGTAGCCTATGTCACTCTCCAGCCCTCCATCGATCTCCACTTAAAAAATCGCGCCAATCCGCCAAGCCGTTTTGACATGAAAGAAAGACAAACAAACAAACACACTTTCACATTTATAATATTAGATTATTTAATATAAATTTATTTTATATAACTACGACTGCACGAATTTAGCCTCTCTCTTCTCTATTTCTCACTGCCATAGGTCGGCTGGAAGAGATCTCTTCTAGAGATAAGTCCACCTTTGTAAACAATAACTATTTTTAAATTACTGTATTGGTTTTTTAAATGCAATAAAGAATAGTAATATTAGTATGGATATTTCTAACTCGATACTAATAATGTGATTTTATATAAAACACTTCAAACCTATAGTATTACCATTACTCTATATATCAATAAATAAATAAATAAATAAATAAATAAATAAATAAATAAATAAATAAATAAATAAATAAATTACAATTTAGTGTTCTTACCGGGCCAGCAAGTATTGCAAGGTGAAACATAATTTGTACGACTATTTCAATAAGAATTTCCAACAAATATTTAAGTACAGACTTGACTCGGTTAGAATTTTATTATATGTATAGATATACTAACTCGCGGATTACGTTTGTTTAAAACCTGATCATTGTGAGCACCGGTTTTATGATATTACGTAGTGCTGCGTTTGTACTTTACAAACGGATGGTTTGAGGATAATAATTAAAATAAATTAAAAGTAAATTTTGCTTGAGTTGTATTTTTATATAATAACACTAGTATATAATATCGTAAGAAATGATTTTATAAAATAGCTTTGTATTCAGCCCTTTTTAACGTTCGACAGTTGGGACCGACAGACCATTGTCCTCCACGCTGGCCAAGTCCGTTTTGGCGCACTGCACAGTGCACATGTCTTTCGATAAAAACTTTTTAACAAAAAAATAAAAACCGACTTCAAACAAAAGCACTAAAAAGTAAAAAATAACTGATTTGTAGTTTTCATTTACTATACATACCTAATCAAATATTTTCGAAGTCGGTGTGCTTTGGCTAAGTAATAAAAGCCTACCTATTAAATACATACCTAATCAAATATTTTCGAAATCGGTGCCAGCCCATACAAAGCAAAGCCACCTTCTGGCCTTACCATCAGATCAGCTCAATAATACCGAACCACTGTACTATCAACGGAAATAGAAACACTTGCAAAGTTTCAAGTCAATATGACAATTAGAAATAGGTTAAATTCATCATTAGCTATTTTTCCACCCTTAGGGGTGGTATTTTTTTTTTGGAAATTTAAATGGGACCAATCTGGAAGTATACACTTTCAAACAACACAAAAATTGTCCAAATCGGTTAATAAATGACGTAGTTCTGAGGTAACAAACATAAAAAAAACAGTCGAATTGAGAATCTCCTTCTTTTTGAAGTCGGTTGAAAACATGCTAGGTTCTATCAGACATGCGGGTTTCCTCACGATGTTTCCCATCACCGTATAAGCAAAATAACTTTAAAGGATTCTAAATAATTACTTACCTAATATTGCTGCAAACAAAACACAAAAATAGCGCATTTTTAAACTTAACGGCACTTAAACAGATAGTATAAAAAATATAATAACTGATTTTATGACGCAATTTATTATTATCAAATTTTGATTAATACGAATCGTCTTCTTACTATAGAGATCGAAGCAACACTGCGTGTTTGAATATGATTGCATTATATATAGGTAACTTATTTTACATACCGAGCAGTTTATTCACACGCGTTTCTTAACTGACGAGCGTTTTTCGTATGTGCATTTTAAATGTGTAACAGTATATTTTTTACAAGTTTTTTTTTTAATTTATAATGCTTATTAGTCGGTATGTTCGTGTGGGTCAAATCTTGCAAGCTGATTTAGACCTACTTGCTCTCATCCTGCAGAGTTGAAATTTTACATATAGGTTCAGTTCTGAAGACAATGATTTTTTACTAGCATTGCCCGCGGCTTCGCCCGCGTTCAGATGACCAAAAAGCAAATTCTTAGGTTTTACATATTAGTATACTCTTACAATGCAGTTTTTGTATTTTTTCTCAGAAATGAGATATCCAGTGGTGTTTCTGTGATGCGGTAACAGACATACAGACAGACAGACAGACAAAAATTCTAAAAACTATAGATTCGGCCTCTGTATCGATAATAATGTTTATTTCAATACGATTTTCCAAAAAATATTTAATGTTCGGCTTAGTTACAATTTTATTATATGTATAAATGATATTTATGTTGTTTTAACTGTTCTAACCTAACCTAACCAACGTAGAAAGAAAGGGTGCTTCTGAGTTAGATGTAGCTCCCGCCTTATCATTTTCTTCTTAGCCTTCTCAACCTACTATCCAAGTCGGTACTGTTGCGTTATCAAAAAATAAAACTTACCTTACCATTGTCTAACTATCCGTGTTTTCGCAATGTCCCTAGGGTTTTTACGAAAATTCTAACTATAAAATTATCCTACGGCATATATATAAAAATGTATAGTTTCCGGTTAACAATGAAAGAATGTAAAACAGAAGAAATAAGTATTAAAAACTTGTAATTTCATGATTTCCCTAAATTTTTCTTAAATTTTAGGTATCTGTCGAATTTCTTTTTAATTAAAATTATTTCGTGAATTCTCTCCAGTAATAACAATTATGCGTGGCGTGAAGTCTATTGTGGCTATTAGGTATCTATTCCAAATGAAAACTCCCGTTCAGTTATTTTTTACGACGACACGTTTGGCTCAGTTTGTAGTGACCCTACTTTCTGTGCCAGCGGTCGCGGGTTCGAGTCTCGCTGGGGGCATTCACTTGCGTGATGAGCACGAATGTTTGTACTCTATTCATGAGTATTATACTTATAATATGTATATATTTAAAGTTATATATATGTGTAGTGTATCAACTATCTGGTATCCATAACACAGGTTTCGTAGCTTACAATGGAACTAGACGGTGCTGTGTGTTAATGTCCCAACATATTCATTTATTTAACATATTTTTTCAGTTCGAGAACCATCATGCTTCACGGCGGCCGCTGGGATGGGCGCTAATGTATTCGTGTCTAAATACCGGTAAATCTCATTAATATTACAAATCGGAAAGTTTGGATGGATGGATGTTTGTTACTCAATTACGCCAGAACGACTGAACGGATCTGGATAAATTATGGCGCATCAAAAGATTATAGTCTGGAATAGCACATAAGTTATATTTTATCCCGGAAAAATGTGGTTCCCGTGGGATAGATTTACTTTTGCCTTTCACAGAGCAAGGGATCGACTATCTATTCCATACTAACCGTTAAAACTTACCTAGTGTTAATATAAGTGTATGTTTAATTTGAAAATTATAGTAACTTAGATTGTGGTAGTTTTTTCCTTAATGATATTGCCATGAATTATGTACAATCGATCGTGTGCGTTAATAGGTGCCTACCAGTGTAGGTTCAACGTGTAAAAGTAACAAACATACACACAAATACACACTTTCGCATTCATACAATAATTATTCTTATTCTATTGATGAAGCTTACGGGCTTTCTAACATTAGTAACACCTGCACCATCTATCATACAAAGTGAAAATATGTCAGAAATCCTAACGGGCTTGTACAATACGTTATCATAGTTTTATGGTATCGAATTATCTTTCGACTTAAAATTTACAGACAAACATTAATTTTTATATATAAAAATTATGTAGGTCAGTGCGCACTCTCTTCGGTGAGGACGAGGCGTGCTACATTATGGACGCTAAGGTTCAAGGCAACATCGGCAGATATCTCAATGTGAGTTTATATCATTCATTCATTCTTATATTCATTCATGAATCATCATACATTTAATCAATCGTCATTCATTCATTCGATTAAATGTAAGGAAGATAAAACTTTTTAACAAAAAAATAAAAACCGACTTCAAACAAAAGCACTTAAAAGTAAAAAATAACTAATTGGTAGTTTTCATTTACTATACATACCTAATCAAATATTTTCGAAATGGGGGTGCTTTGCTTTGTATGAGTTGTCACCGATTTCGAAAATATTTGATTAGGTATGTATTTAATAGGTAGGCTTTAATTACTTAGCCAAAGCACACCGAAATTAAGTAAATTGTTTTCCATTTTTTTGTATTGTATTTATTTTACAGTCTGTGTTTTTTTTTAATTTACAAGTAATATTGCTTAGTTTGAAATGTAATAAATACTTCCTATTTTCCATCCACAGCACTCATGTTCACCCAATGTGTTTGTCCAAAACGTTTTTGTGGACACCCACGACCCGAGGTTCCCTTGGGTGGCTTTCTTCGCACTATCCTACATAAAATCTGGTACAGAATTGACCTGGAACTACAATTATGACGTGGGTTCGGTTCCCGGGAAGATCTTATACTGTAAATGCGGTGCACTCAACTGTAGGGGACGTTTGTTGTAAATTTGGTACGTATTTTCTAACGATTAAAATGTTTATTTATCTATACTTAAAATAAAGAGGTAAAGTTTGTGAGATTGTGGGCTTGTGAGTTTGTGACGTTGTAGGGGGTAATCTCTGGATCTACTAAACCGATTTAGATGAATTTTGGTAAGAAGATAGTTTGAGACCCTGGGAAGGACATAGGATACTTATTATCCTGGAAATCATCTCTTAAGGGGCTGAAAATGGGGATGAAAGTTTGTGTGGGGAATCAAGCATAGATACACATTTCTTAACAAATATATATCTCTTGAAAAAGTGGCGTCGGCGTCGTTACGTCAAAGAGTAAAATTCATCATCGATAGATCTAATTGTCTAAACACAAATTCGAACTTACGCACAGCCCATAAAGTACTCTTTTAAACAAAACAACGTGAATTTAATTTTGCCATCCGACAAGCAGTGAAGAAAAGAAGATTTGAAAAAGCGCATAATTTCGAATTGTGTGTATCTTTTTGAGGACACCTTTGAGACGCTAGCCGTTTATCTTGAGTTTTTTGTATATATCAATGATTGTAGTGGAATCATTTAGTATTGTATAACTATATTTTTTTTCTTTTCGCGCAATGACGTGTAGCCAAATTTTTTCACTTTAAGAAAAATCGGTTTTTAATAAATTAATAATAAAAGGCACTGACAAAATGTCATTCAAATCGGTTTAGCCGTTACGCTGTAAGAAATAACTAACAAACTTACAAACTTTTGAAGTTATTGGGTCTTTTATTTTATTTTAAATTTATAGCCTTTTAAATTGCAAAAAATATTTAATTAAATTACTTTCACTTCGATTTAAGCATGTATATATATATATATATAATATTATAAATTAAAGATTTAATAATTATAAATCTTTTCAGGTATCGCAGTGGATTTATTGTAAAATATAATAATAATATATTAGTAAATGCTTTAGTGACTTTGTTGTAAATACATTTTTTAACAGCTTTTTGTTATCCAATTAGAAAAACAGACGCATTATTTATGAAGAGTACAGACAAAGAACAGGAAATGTCACCTTTTTTTTTGTTTTGTACTGGTAACAAATCTATGTCTATGGTACTTGCAATCCCAACCACTGGTTTTTTACAAATATTCAACGGATGTCGCTAAAAACACGTTTTTGTCTTTGCCTAAAGCGAAAAGAACTGGAAATGTCCATGATATACTGCTAAAGAAGTATTGTCCAAAAATTTACATAGTTAAAAGTTACTACATACTTTGATCTTAATATAAATATTATAACCTCTAAATTTTAAATTGCATTTTTCTCACAATCTATTCATTAGGACATTACCTGTACTTTGCCCTGTATCCTTGATTTATACAAACAATAAATAAATTTAAAAGTAAGACAAAATCTTATTTGTACAGATCAAAAATGATATTAAGATTTTTAATCTGTGTTTGTAACCATATTTTTTTAATTGTCTTTGGTTGTGTGAAATCGGCTATTTTTTTTATAAATTTAACGTTGGTTATTGTTTACATTTATATTTTTTTTTCAAATTATCATCTAAATATTTTACTAAATAATAATTGGTGACAAGTTCTAAAAAAATCTTCTTTGTTTGAAATCACTTTAAATGTGTTCATTGTGTTCTCAGAAGTAGATTTTTTCTTGGTTTGTTTGAAATGAGGTGAGTGTAAACTTTTCATTAAAGTGATATTATAGATATTATAAAGTTGCATTAGTAAAGGCATAATAAGTGCTTTTAAGTGGTTTTAAGTGGGTGTACAGTTTTTTTTTAAATATTTGGTATATTTTATTTTTCTGACCAAATCTCTACTTTAGCTTGCTTTAAAGCGGTTATCAAGAAAATTTAATGATTATCCAGTTTTAAGTAAGCGTGAACACGTCATAGAGGCGCGTATTTTTATTTGAGATGCACAAAATTACAGTGTTGCCTCTAGTACCTTTGTGTCTACGGTGGCACGTTTCTTTGTCACTAAAGGTGTCACTACTAGTGACCAGTGAAGCATTCCTCCTTATTGGTCTAACTACAGGCTTATTGGTCAATAGCTTCTTTATACGATGCAGATTATTAGGTCCTAGGTTTGAATCCTGTTTCGAGCAAAAAGTTATTAAGTTAGTGGATAGTTCTATCCAGAAGTACTCCAGCAATTCGGAAAACTTCTCAAATATATCACGAAAGAGAAGATAAAGTATTAAGAGAAAATATCTATCGATTGCTTGGAATTCTAGAAATAGTAAAGTTTGACGGAATTTTTTATTTATATCAAATAATAATAAAAATAAATTTATTAAAATATACATTTTACAAAAGACGTTACACATTTACACGCAACTCTAGAAAATCGGAAAGAAAATATTTTTTTCATATAATGTTCGTAACAGGGAATGGAACCTGTGACCTTAGTTTCAGTAGATATTGTCGTTATTTTAACAGATAGGTTAGGATATATGTATGTATGTATGTAAAGCTTTGACTGATTCATTCTCAATGTATACAATTAGTCATTAATAACTGTATGTAATTAAAAACGACCTGAATTAAATAGTGTTTTTATTTGTATTTGCGTTTTATTTTTAACCACCAACGAAAAAAGAGGGTAGTTATAAGTTTAACGTGTGTATGTGTGTCGGTCTGTAGTATCGGAGCGCACCAACGGATGGACCAATTTTGATTTTGTTTTTTAAAGTTATACTTTTTTTGGGATGTTTGGAAAAATTATTAGAGTAAAATTTTTACGATGCGCGCGCACACCGACAGCCAAAAAGCGACATGATGAAGTTAACTGCATTCCTTTTACAAACAGAGAGTTGTGACATGCGAGATGAAATCTTTAGCTATTTTTGTTCTGTTACGCCAAAGAAGTATAACTTCTTACGTGCGTACATAAGTACACACACAGGTTGGTTTTCTTTAAAAGGTGACTTGATCGAGAGTGTTACCTATAAATTAATAATCTGTTTAGCCGTTTGCTCTTTTCTAGGTAAAAAGATAAAATAACCTTCACAAATCTAATCGATTCGAAACTAGGTATACCTACTACTACCGCTTATCACATGGACGCGAAAGTTCGTAAGGATGTAAAATTAAATTGATATATATTTAACCCTTTAGTGTACAGCTTATCAAAATTGACAACATTAATTTCTCTGGTCTTAAGGATGTGTTAATGTGTGTATATGGGTGTATGTTTGATACTCTATCACGCAAAAACTACTGAACGGATTTTGATGAAACTACAGTAATGTAGTGTTTACATCAAAGTAGAATTTAAGTATAATATACATGAACTACGTGGATGGAGCCGCAGGGTAAGTAGTCTTGGGAACCGGTCTTACGTCGCGGGGAGCAGGGATCAACGCGCCGACGGTGGGCTGTGGCGGCTTGGTCGCATTCGTCTGCACGGAACCCACCGCTAACAGTCGCCTCTAAATAATTTATCTAATTTTATTAACGGCAATGTAAACCAGCGATTTATAGAGTCCACCTTTTATTTAACTTCCCAGTAGGACCCTTACAAGTAGTAATATTATAAAAGAATATATGCTTTTAGCTACTATGTTATGATCCTTTAGTCAAAATTATATGTTTATACCATTTACTCTAAAAATCCTTCGTCTATGGTGTCGAAGTACCGTTCTTAATAGGTATTTTCTTTTCATAAATTGGAAATTAACGACTAATACCTATTTTTTTATGTCTGGCAAAATCGAGATTATAGCATAAACAGCAAAACACGCTACTATTTTTGACTTGGAAATTGTTTTGGCGGAAATCTATATACATATAATACTTTCTTAGATTTACGCGAATACTTGACATTTTAAATAAAACTATCTTTTCGGATTTTTTCGCGAATTTATTTTGATAGTAAGTTCTTACTGTGTAGATCAAAATGATAGCATTTCTGATTAATATTTTTCACTTTTTCATTTGTAAATGTAATGTAGTAATGTGTTGCTTAATAATTTGTTTTTTAAATAATAGCAAATTAAAATTAAAATTATTATTTTTAATTAATCTTAACTTTTTCAAATTACACATAGATCAATTATGTGGCTTAAAAATAAATAATATATTATGATTTTTTTCTTTATGGTTATAAATATAATAATGGCAACACTAAAAATGTAGATTAATAATTAATATTTTTAAAATTGTAATAATTATAATAATAACAGCTCAAATTAAATAAATAATATTCCATATTCAATTATAAAGCTAATAAAAATTATATAAAATGTTAAAAGTTAAAATATTGAAAGGTACTTTAGTGCCATTTTTCAATTTTTGAATTCATTTTGTTAATTGTGGGTAGGCTGTCTGTAACAACTATATAATACCTTAGAGACATCTAACACCTCAGTCTCTCCCGTGACCATGATTGCTGTAAAGCATTCGAAACGTCGGGAACCAAAAATCAAAATAAATTCGCGAAAAAATCCGAAAAGATAGTTTTATCTATATACATAATTATATAGTCTGAGAGCCAGGTATACAAAAAAAAATATTTTAAATAAATATCACGGGGAAGTTCCGTAGTCTTTTCGACCGGAATGTATAATAAAGTTACGAATTCATTTAAACTGACTCATCTGACATGTTAATATATTTCCAATGAGACTTCCGTCATCTAATTTAATATTTAGCTTTTAATGTGTTTTTTGTGTAGGATATTTTATAAAAAATAATATAATTTCAAAACCATGTCTGTTACGCAAAAAAATAAATGAAAAATATTAACTGCACAAAAAAATGTTATTAATTATATCTGTTATTTTAGGTATACAGCCAAATCGTGTGTGTGTGTGTGTGAGTGAATTGTGTTAATTGTATTGTATTCAGACCTTTTTAACGTCCCACTACTGGGGTTGGGTCTCCCTTCAATATGAGCCGATCAAGCCATAGTACACCACGCTGGCCAAGTGCGGGTTGGCGGACTTTACACAAAGAACAAGACTGCGCAGAAGATACTACTCGAACATACACAAAAATATCATTAAAATCGTCGCAGCCGTTTAGGAGATAATCAGTTACGTGATTAACACATATTTCAACTTTCGCAAAAAAACGCGCGTGACTATAACCGCTCGGTTTGTACAATAATATTGTGTACATTTTTTTCGATGTGACGCGCAGAGTTGATCCGCTCTCGAACAAGACGAGGCGGCTTAATCAAATATGATAATTAATAGTAATAAAATAAATCCTTTTGAAAAAATATATGTATAACTATAAATCAGTTGAGTGCCAATTTAGAATTTTACAATGCGAAGTTTTTGTGTTTTATGTGGCATATTATTAGGTAAGTTAATGTCGTTTAATTTTTTTTTAATATACAAATATCTCTTGTCACGGTGTTTGTGGTCGTGCTCCTCCGAAACGGCTCGACCGATTTTAATGGTTTTTTTTTGTATATTTGGTAGGTATGAGTTGGTAGTATAGGTCGTAACTCGTAAAGTATTTTTCACCCTCCTACCTCCAAACTTCATTTTTTAAGTAACTAGGGGCGAACCCGAGCGGAGCGAAGGTGAGTCGCTAGTATAAATATTTTTTATATAATATTATTTTCATGCTTCCTTTCCTTATATTATATTGATTATGATATATTGCTCTTTCTGTTGGCTCGTTTAATTAACTTTTTGTGGTAAAACCATAAAACCGGTTTTCATCAATAATATTACGTGTTTACCATAGGTCGATTTTTACTTGGGAAATACAATATGGTTATACAAAGTATATGAGATTTTTTTTAGGGTATCGAATTTTTTTTAGTTTTTACAACAATTTAATAAACGTTTCTTATTTTAAATTATTGTATTACTAGCGACTCACCCTCCCTTCACCGTTCGTAGGCCACGTGGTCTCGCGAGAACCAATCGTGTCTCCCTCGCACTTTAAGCTATGCATAGTGCTGTCCTCCCGGACTTTCTCGATTATCTAACAGGCAAAAAAAACTATCAAATTAATCTGGCTTTTAGGGTTTATTAATTATTTGTCTTTGAGTATCTATATTACTCTCAAAAAATTCCAAACTGCCTCCAGAGTTTTTTTTTAATTTGGTTTCAAAAAACCATTTTGCAACAGTTGGGTTAACATTTAGACCCGACTGATTAGTCTGGCCTTTTGATTTTTTAATTCCTTCAATATCTAACTTAAGGATATAAAAATTTTAAAACGCCTCATAAATGTTTTTTTAATAAATAAATGTCCCTTAAAAAATTAAGGGTTGCTAGGGTGCCGCTACCCATCAGCCATACCTAGTCGAGATATTATTATATATATAGGTAGGTAGGTATTATTATATATGTTATTTAGGGTTCCTTCAAGGACAATTAAAAAAAATTGTAGTGCCTCAAGAACCTACCCTAAAATGTTCACCAGCTCTCTTACAATGATGTCAAAATAGCTACCTACTCCATATCTATCGAAATTATATATTTTTTATGATATTAAATTGTAATATCATCGCATCATTTATTTTTTCCCTATTCGTATGATAATTTCCATTCTGTGGAACTTTAGAAGGCATAATAACGATTTTTTACTGATTTGTACTTGACTTATGAAAAATACTCCGCGGCGTAGATAAAAATTATAGATGGAACATAAAAAAATATGCGCTTTTTAGGTATTTTGGAGATAATTATTTTTGAAGTGAAAACTTGTATAGGCAGGTTTGTTTGGACGGGAAGTACATTCACATGAGTCGTCATCGACATGGTCACGTGGCGTGTTACCGCTAACACTCAGAGTGCCGATAGATGTCAAAACCAGATAAATGTAAACAGTTTTAATTTGCAAATTTTAATTTAAGATCAAACAATTTGAATATCCAACAATAACAACTGTTTGTTTATAGTTTTAAGTTTTTACTTTTGTCACCAGTCCTCGTGACTGTTTTTTAACCGACTTCAAAAAGGAGGAGGTTCTCAATTCGACTGTATGTTTTTTTTTTTTTTTTATGTTTGTTACCTCAGAACTCCGTCATTTATTAATTGATTTGGACAATTTTTGTTTTGTTTGAAAGGGTATACTTCCAGATTGGTCCCATTTAAATTTCAAAAAAAAAAATACCACCCCTAAGGGTGGAAAAACAACTAATGATGAATTTAACCTACTTCTAATTGTCATATTGACTTGAAACTTTGCAAGTATTTCTATTTCCGTAGATAGTACAGTGGTTCGGTGTTGTTGACCTGATCTGATGGCAAGGCCAGAAGGTGGATAGGTGGAACTCTTCAACGGCTAATAGTAGATACTTTGAGTTTGGGCTTATTTTGTGTGATTTGACAAGCCTAATACGTTAGAATCCTTACTTTGCTACTACTGTCTACACTAAAAAGGGAAAAATAAAAACTTTTTAACAAAAAAATAAAAACCGATTTCAAACAAAAGCACTAAAAAGTAAAAAATAACTGATTGGTAGTTTTCATTTACTATACATACCTAATCAAATATTTTCGAAGTCGGTGTGCTTTGGCTAAGTAATTAAAGCCTACCTATTAAATACATACCTAATCAAATATTTTTGAAATCGGTGCCAGTCCATACAAAGCAAAGCACACCGACTTCGAAAATATTTGATTAGGTATGTATAGTAAATGAAAACTACCAATCAGTTATTTTTTACTTTTTAGTGCTTTTGTTTGAAGTCGGTTTTTATTTTTTTGTTAAAAAGTTTTTTTATAAAAAAAAATATTAACTATCCACCATAACCTACACGAAAGTCTTATTGATCGAAATTTTTTCATTAGTCAAGTGCTATAGGAATTATTCGGTTTAGTAAATCCAGAGATTACCCCCTACACCGTCACAGACTCACACACTCCCAAGTCACAAACCCACAAACTTTACGTCTTTATAATATTAGTATAGGATTAGCGACTTACCTTCGCTTCGCTCGGGTGCGTCCCTATGTACGTTTTATATATATATATATATATATATATATATATATATATATATATATATATATATATATATATAGTTATTGCTAGTGTAACTTAGGGATAGACATATGCTATTGCATACTTTTCTGTAGGCCTTTTTAAGACAAAAAAAAATAATAGCTATTATTTTAGGGTATATTTACTCGTATATTCTGTACAAAATACGTTACAATCATTGCCTTTAAAAATCGGGTTGGGTAGTGTCGGGGTTCACCACCGTTGGTTTAATGTGAAACGTCCATCTATAGCACGAGTTAAGGCAGACTTATTGGTTTTTTATACACTTTCTGGTTATTATTTCCTATAAATTTGGTCCAAATTACACGTATTTTTATTTAAATCGGTCGATCGGAATGAATTCTATAAACACATAAAATCACGGTGCCATCACGTGTGTCGTGAGTTACACCGAAAAGAAAAGAGCGAGAACATCGATTGTTTAGGCAAACGGAGATTATAAATATTGCAGTAATTTTGAAGATAGCAAAGGAAATAGTTATGCATAATACATATATCATTTTTCGGACAATAACAACGGTTATAGTCCACTTTTCTAACATAAATTCATAGTTGGTGTTAAGACGTTTCACGTTAAAAATATTTCATGTACAGATTTCGCTAACTATTTTATTACATGTACCTATAGATGTTGAAAATTTTTCCATTCTAGTTTCTAACGTCTACAGTACAAAAAAGATAATCTCCAAAAGACACACTCAGGTTAGTATAAAATATTGTTACTATAATTTGATTTAGATCATGACATTTATAACATTGACTAGCGAGTGGCGACTCACCCCCGCTTCGCTCAGGTTCGTTCCCTAGGTTTTGAGGCTTAGTATGGAGTAGATTTAAAAAAAAATCGGGAATTTTTCCGATGTTTTAATACTTATTCTGCTATTTGGGGTGAAGAAAAATCCAACAAAATAAAAATCATAAAAATCGGTCCAGCCGTTCTCGAGTTATAAGTGTTGTAATAAACCCGACTTTGATTTATATACATATAGATGTGTTTTGAGTGTTGGCCCGCTGTCAGTAGGTATATCAGCTTTTCGCTTACTTGGGTCTCAAAATACATAAGATATATTTTGAAAGACCTATAAAATAGTGTATCAGCTATGAAAAGAACAGGTTGTTTTTAAACAATATATACATAGATATTAAGAAAGAAACAAAAATGAAAATTTAAAAAAGTTCTTGCATATTTTGCTGTTTTAGGGTTTTGTACTTTCCCCCCCCAACGTGCGTTCACCTTGTCGTGGTGGGGGGCTCAGTAGTGCCCGTCAACCCAACCGGGCGCGAAGCCAAGAAACGCACAGGGAGGTGGCCTACTTCGGTGGGCGGTGGGAGGTGGCCCTCTTCGGAGGGCGGTGTACCATGCGGGTTGCTCCTGGTACTTCTCTGATAGCAGAGTGGACCTTGGAGCAACCCCGTGGTTGTTGTGGTCTGCTTTGGCAGACCTGCCGTCGGGGCGTCATAGTTGAATGCGTAAGCGATCCTGCGACGCCCCATTAAGACGGTGGAAGGCTTTGTTGGGTTTTAGTGGATAGTACTGACTTTGCCGGTGAGTCCCACACCTCGTGCGTAAATGCATTTCCCAACGTTAAAAAAATAATAATAATAAGGGTTTTGTACTTTAAATGGCAAAAAGCAACCCTTACATGATGATTGTCTGCGTGTCTGTCTGTCGGTCTATCAAGACTATCAGGAACGTGTGGAGTTACCAAGTTAACATTAATATCAAATACTCAGTTCTGCAATCCCTTGGTGCTGTGTCTCATCCGAAAACCTTCTGTTCATGTTGAAAAAAACTTTGGAACTTAGTAGATAATATAGTGATTTCGCATTTTAATATCAAAATCGATATTTTTCTTACATTTTCAGAAACAACAATCATGGATATGGAAAGATAGGGACGACAATGGGTCAAATGTAAGTAAACATTCGATACTATTTATTCGATACTCTCTTATTAAATTTTTATTTCCTTATACTTAATTAAATCGGTCAAGTGCGAGTCGAATTTGTACACAAGGGTTCCGTACAATCGTGCATGTACTTTTTATTAATATGACTCTTACTCTATATAATATGTAGTATATTAACTTCGATGATCGAGTATGAACGTTAAATGTTTCTCTACCTATTACGGTTCATGAGATACAGCCCTCTGACAGACGAATAGGGTTTCATTGGCACCCTTCGGTTACGGAACCTTAAAAAAGGATAAAAATTCTAATAAAAAAACTCCGTCTTCAAATGGCTATATTAATATACAATTTTAGAGTAAAAATTTACAAATCAGGTTCACAAGAAATAAATAGTGTTTTTGTTTTAGAATAACAATTTTAATAATACAACTGAGTGGACTACAGAAAGGCCTTCAACGACAGAATCAAATCCCCTTTGTATATTCAAAGATCCTCCCAAACCAAACTTTAGTGCACCTGGACGAAGGATTAGTGCAGCAAGTATGAATTATTTTATCGGATTACTATTATAATTACGAAAGTTTGTATGTGTGCGTAAGTGCGTGTATGTCTGGGTGCGTGCTTGCGTGCGTGTATGCGACGTGCGTGCGTGTATGCGTATGCGCGCGCGTGTTTGTGTGTATGACCTGGAGTAGGTATAGACTATTGCTACTCACCTAGGCACGTACCAAGTGAATCGAGGGTAAGTCCCTAGCAATATTATAAAAATGTTTTGAGTTGTACAATTTTACAAGTAAACCGCTATATTTATTAAAATAATTTCCTAATAATAAAGCTAACATGTATTAAAATACCCGAAATATTAAACTTGGCAGTTTAAGCTATTATTGGACGACCTTTATTGGCTGCAAAAATGATGGAGCCGAATTTATCTATCACGGTTGAGATATATCAATGGAGTCTCGAGTTCAAGGCTACTTTTAAAAATATCTCGAAATCGCAGATGAATAAATTTCACATAATTGATAATAGAAACTTTTTTGTTTCCAGAATGCTTAGAATATATTTGGGAAAGAAAAAACAGAGTGGACAAAAATATAAAAGTCACAGATTGTAAGTATATTTCAATAGGTTTTATTGATATATTCAATTAAAATTCAATAGATAAGTATTTATTTATAACGGCTCGTTCTTGGTGATCCATATCGATACTAATATAATAAATGTGAAAGTGTGTTTGTTTGTTTGTCCTTCTTTCACATCTTGGCTACTTTTTACCGCGGGATATTATTTCAGTCCCACAGGAAAACACTTTATAATACAACCCAAAAAAAAATGTATTTATAATCAGAATTACTTAAAACTTGGTACTCTTCAACACAAATAAATTCGTGTTTTAGTATTTTTGGAAATTCATTCCATATGGGTGTAAAATAGGGGATGGAAGTTTGTATGAAACCTTCATTTATAGAGTTTTTTTGTAGTTTTAGCGCGAGCCAAGCCGCGGGTTCTGCTAGTATTTGTATAAAAATACTTTACCAGATCAAAGCTCAAGCTGTTATTTGGTTCCATTTATATGTTCCAAATTTAACTGAGCTATTTTTGTAGCAGCATATTATAGCTTATGTAATTTAAGACACTAAGGAGTCACTAAAAATACCATCTCGAAAACTTCTATGGAAAATACAAAAAAACGGACGTCGGTTTGGCTCAGTTTGTAAGTACCCTACTTGATGTTCCAATGATCGCGGGTTCGAGTCCCGCTGGGGGGCATTCATTTCTGTGATGAGGACGAATACGTACTCCATTTATGGGTGTTAATATTTATATATAGATATTTAAAGTTATATATGTATAGTTTATCAACTATCTGGTATCCATAACACAAGCCTCGTAGTTTATAATGGAACTAGAAAAAAAAGAAAAAGAAAGTTTTTGAAGTTATACACTTGACGTATCTAAAAATTATTCCACACCATCTACTGATACCAGAACTAAAATATAAAAATACCTTTAAAGTTAAACCTGTTATTAATAAGACAACCGAATTAATGAGTATCCCATATTTTAGTGCAGGATGTGAACTATCTGTAAGCAAAGTTATATCCAAATATGTTAATTATTTCATTTTTCACTTTCATAACAAATATCCTTAAAAGCTTTTTCTATAATATAATTGTTCTTTTGCTTTTTTACATAGGTAATCGTGATTTGATAAAGAACCGAGGGTCTAACGGACCTTACTTCGTTGTAGGAGGCATAGATACTTTAACTGGAGAATATCCGCATATGGTATTTTATTTTATGATTCATTTGAATATGTCGTAATCTATACTAATATTATAAAGAGGCAGAGTTTGTTCGTTCGTTTGTTTGTTCGAAAGCACTAAGCTCAGGAATTACTAATTCAATTTGAAAAAATCTTTTTGCATTCGATAGCCCGTTTACTGAGTAAGGCTATGGCTATATATCATATAAAATATAGTCTATCTTTTCCATACTAACCGTTAAAACGTACCTAGGGATGAACCCGAGCGA
The DNA here is from genome assembly GCA_947093115.1 of Brenthis daphne. NCBI lineage: Eukaryota > Metazoa > Arthropoda > Insecta > Lepidoptera > Nymphalidae > Brenthis > Brenthis daphne. Next base: position 4,859,859 of record OX352478.1, on the reverse strand, counting down.
TGCAAGGGTGAGTGGCTAGTTATAGGATAAGACGAAAAGATTCATTTAAATGTTCTAGCCGATGATTATTGACGTAACCATTTTTAAAATTGGAGTAAAATCAAAGCAAAATATACCACCTATTAACCATACAAAGTGATGTTTTACTTAAGGTATAAATGCCAAAAAAGACAAGTTTTAGTCATAAACATCCTCCTATTTAATATTTACAATTATTTATAGGTTTCTATGAGCGTAGATGATTGCAAAATCTTTTATAGAAAATACATTGTTACACATATATTCTTGTGCGGTGTGAGGTTCTAGGTGTATTGGACATAAGAAGTTTTGCGTGTTTTCGGCAAACAAACATATATTATAAATGCTAAGAGTCTTTTAATATGATACTTTTTTAGGGTGCAGTAGGATGGAGAGTTCGAGAAGGAACATGGATATTTAAGTGTGGATGCTCCCTCATCAGTTCTAAGTTTACTCTAACAGCTGCCCATTGTACCAAATCACCGTTCGACACTAGGGTAGAAAACCCTGTACCAGAAATCGTAAGACTAGGTGACAAAAATATTATTGATGTCGTAAGTATTTTAATAATATTCAATAATATATAGAATATATATTATAATGAGGTATTTATAAGTTTGGTAGAATGTAAGCTCATGCAGTGTTTATATGGTTCTGGAACATCTCTCTCGAACATCTGGACATAAAGTCCGGGAGTCGAGTTCCTGTTGATACTAAGAATGGTTATTGGGTCTTTGTTCAGAAATTTTCAATAGCAGCGAGTTGAAAATTTGGGGATGGTGCTGTTAACAGCACCATCCCCAAATTTTCAACCTACCAACCAAGGTTTAAACCTTCGTATCTGGCAGAGCATGAATGAGTGATAATTTACCGGAAATTTCGGTGGTCTTACCGCATTAGGAAAGTGAAAAATGATGCTGTGCCGTTGGCTTGCCTATTAAAGATTAGTCATATTAGGCAAAATTCGACCAGATTTTTTATAAACTACTTTCACTTCTTTAAACATAGATCCTGTTAAACATTAGTATACTGAAAAAGTTCGCTAAATGTGGAATGGCAAGTGCTAGAGCTAAAATAAAGCTTGTTATCGGATTCACTTTCAATATTTGAAAAGGAATTTGAAAAAATATTTATATGGGCAGTAATATTATCAGTTATTTACATGTTATTATTTTAACTGGTTCATTTTCTTCCGTAACAGTTTTCCGAAGGATTACTACCAGTTGACGTTAAAATTTTAAGAATAGTAACCCATCCTTTCTATTCTCTGCCGAAGAAATATTTTGATATTGCACTAATGGAGATAGAGGAAATAAAGAGCTTCACAAGTAACGTTCAACCGGCGTGTCTCTGGGGTCAGTTTGATACATCAAAACTTGGTACTTCAGCAACGTTAACTGGTTGGGGAGTAGTGGAAACAGGTAATCATGGGATTTACACAAGATGTCATTCTACAATCGCAAATCGAAGCATTGTAGTACGCGAAATTATGTTAGACAGAAATAGTACTGCAGGGATTTACTTTTTCAGCCTTAGTCGGTAAATTTGCATACCCATTTGGAATAAAGGAAAGACTCGTGTTAAGAGTCAGTACTCTTCATGGTTAAAAACAATTATACATTAGATTAAAACGATAAAAGATTAGATTAGATAGATAGGACAAGGTCTAATTTTTCCCTAATGTTTCCTAAAAGTTAACCCAGAGACTTATTTATTTATCAGATCACTGTGTTTAATATGAAAACGATTCCATGGCGTCCTTTAATGGCGATAAACGTTCCAGTGAGTTCATAGTGTGTAACATTGGTTTTTATAGATGTCTTAAAATCCAAATGGGATGTACGTAAATATGTAGACTATATAGAATTGAAATTGCTCAATCTAAGAAATAAGTAAAAAAAAGTTTTTGTTTTATCTTAGCTAATTTTCAGATAATTTCTGTCAATGTCAAGTATTAATTAGATTTCAGAATTTTTATGCACTGGAACTGGTAAATTGATACTTCCAGGTAGCTCTGTAGTATGTCAGAATTCTCTTTATTGATATACATATCACTAGCTTTTTAAGTTAAATAACATATTTTTTCTAATTTTAATTCTAGCAACAAAGATAACATCTCCAAAACTTCAGGCAGCTGTAGTAGATGTTATAGATTTAGAGCAATGTGACGCCTTGCTCCGGCCGAGTTGCAACAGACATTGGTGTGGAGTACAGGAGCACCAGATATGTGGTGGAAAACTGTCTGGGGGTGTAGATGCGTGTCAGGTATATATTAGTAATAGGTAGGCATAGTAGTAGTAAAATTGCCTGGAGCGAATTTTTGGTGACGACCCGTCTGGGGCGTGTTTGTTAATATGTTTTATGGTTTAAAACATATATTACGCCTACAACCACCACATAGATCGGGGTCTTACACTATATCTATACTTGTCAAAAATAAAATATCAATTAAAATGTCGTACAGAATGGTAAAATTTGACTCATCCTTTCAATAAACCAGGCATAAATGAATATTTAGGCTTTTTTTATTATAAATGGTAAAATATTCAGGGCTTCTATAGTGAAGTAAACAATATATTTGGTTTTAGTTAAAATAAAATGTAACAATTAAGGAATATGATAATTTATAATTTGCTTCCGGTTGCTGTGAGCTAGCGGAAGTGAAAGTTGCTTGATACAATGAAATAAATGTCTTTAAAGACTGTCCACTTTGGACAATATGTACAAAGAAAACCAATTATAAAAAAGATCATAGAAATAAAATATGACTTTAAAATGTCAGTCTGTTTGTCATATGGGACTCCCTTTATTGCCGAATTGAAACCAAAATTTTGATTTTTTTTAAATAAGCTCTAACAATATTTTTCAGGGTGACTCTGGAGGTCCTCTACAAGTGAAAATTCCTCTCCCAGAATCAAGTGAAGGATCCATGCATTTTCTAATAGGAGTGACGTCATTTGGTATAGGTTGTGCATTACCAGACCTCCCCGGGGTCTACACCAGGGTCTCCAGTTTCATAGACTGGATTGAAAGCATTGTTTGGCCGGAGAACTAAAAATGCAATATGAACAGAAATATTTGATTATTATTTATAGTGATGCAACGAATACCAGTTTTACGAATACGAATACATATACTATTGAATAAAACGAAAAAAAAATCTCTTTTATTTTAATCTTCATCGTTTTTTTTGGTTAAAACCTAATATCTACCTCTGATAAAACTTACATAAAAATAGTATACAAAGAGTTGCCTTTTTATTTTTTTAACTAGCGACTCACTCTCGCTTCGCTCGGGTTCGTCCCTAAGTACGTTTAATTTTTTGAGCGAAAACCTAATTCTTTTTCTAAAATAAAAATAGCCTATGTTACTCCATTTAACATCAGCTATCTTCCAGTGAAAGTCCCGTCAAAATCAGTCCAGCCGTTTCAGAGATTATCCGGAACGAACAGACGGACAGACAGAAAAATTTAAAAAAATGTGTGTTTCTTATAAGTACCGTATATAACTCCACATGTATTTAGTAAAACGCTGTTATTTTGACATTACAAACAGACATTTCAATTTTATTTATCTGTACAGATAATCGAAACCAACCTCAGGTAAATTCTTATTTAAAAAAAAAACAGTGCGTAAGTTTGTAGGAAAGAGACGGGAAGTCTAAGTCTTCTCGCCAAAACTTCATTGGGTCGGCGCCTGGTATTAAAGGCTGTTTGAGATAGGCATGTTATGTTTTGAATGTTATGTTTTAATGGAATTAGTATTTCATTAAAAACATGCCAAAAATGCAATAATGATAATAGTTTATCATTATTATAACTCTTCACTTCAAATCGATGGGTCACGTTTAAGCTTTTGATGTTAATGCCCAGCTCGGATGTAAGGATTTTGGGAGGGCCTATCATTAATCATATTTGATACACTCATAATAATATAAATTATTAATTATATTATGAAATAAGGTTTTATAATATGTATTATTGTAAAATAGTTATTTGATTTTTTAAGTTGTTATTCTGATATAAAATATTTATTTGAGTCTTCGGAAGTTGTCATCTTGAGTAGAAAATGGGAGGTAACAGCGTGGTGTTTCTTTAGAGTTCCGTACCCAAAGGGTAAAACGGGATCCTATTACTAAGACTTCGCTGTCCGTCTGTCTGTCTGTCTGTCCGTTTGTCACCAAGCTGTATCTCATGAACCGTGATAGTTAGTTGAAATTTTCACAGATGATGTATTTCTGTTGCCGCTATAGCAACAAATATTAATAAATAGAATAACAAATATTTAAAGGGGCTCCCATACAACAAACATGATTTTTTTGCTCGTTTTTGCTCGATATTGATAACGGTAACAGGTAGATGCTTGAAATATTCACAGAATATTTAGTTATATATTCACTTTAAAAATAAATAATTAAATTAAAATGAAACAAATATTTAAGGGGGGCTCTCATACAACAAACGTAATTTTTTTGCCGTTTTTATAGATAATGGTACGGAACCCTTCGTGCGCGAGTCCGACTCGCATTTGGCCGGTTTTTTATGACTATCAGAGTGAGCCGCTAATTTGTCATATTTTAATAGTGAATTTTAAGGATATTATTAAATATTTAAACAAGTCACTGGGGGAAGTCCCGATGTGTTTTTTATGTCGTGCCTTAGCAATAAAGCGAGTTGTTATTTATGACTTTTATTAAAAAGACCGGTTTTATTATATAGAACTCAATAAAACATAACGAATAAAAAAACCTATTGAGGCTATTTAAATGAGCCCAAACACGATATCTTTGTCGATATTTATGATAAAATTAGTATTTTATATATGTAAATTGTTATGTATGTTTACCTATTTATATTATGTTTTAATGATTTGCATTTTATGCACTTTTCCGCTCTTCTCACTTATTTTTTTGTATCCTTTTCGAGAGATCACTTTTAGAAATAAGGCCGCCTTTGCACATCTCTTTTATTTGTATTTTTTTAATGTGTCAATGAAAGGTATCTAAAATGTTGACCGGGGATGTAATGTACCACCATGCAAAATTTCATTTAAATCGGTCCAGCAGTTTCAAACAACAGACAAACAGACAGAGAAACAAAAAAAATTGAAAAAATCTGGATTTGTTCGGCTGTTCTTCTTACATCCCTCTGACTTAATTTTTAGCATATTTTTTCTATGTACAGACATTCGACCGCTACAGTTCTATTATATGTATAAATATGGTGATATTTAACTTAAATTCACTTTTTGTTTTGTTTATAAACGTATGAATTACTTAAGGACATACGGTATAAAAAAAAGTACCTGTTCGTAACAAGGGCGACTACAATCTATATCTATAAATAAATAAATGTGTTGGGACATTAACAGAGCACCATCTAGTTACAGTACTAGTAGGTAAGCTACGACGTTTGTGTTATGGATACCAGATAGTTGATACACTACACATACATATATAACTGTTAAATACATTGGTACATATTATAAATATAAACACCCATGAATGGAGTACAAACATAAGTGCTCATGACACAAATGAATGCCCTCAGCGGGACTCGAACCCGCAACGCGTGTCGTCAAAATGTACATAATATATTCGATCCTATGTTCCATCACCAACAACTTAACAGGTCAATCACACCGCCCTTGGCCTTCGCCGCCTTCGCCTTCGGATAAAAAAATTATAATCGTTTGATTTATCAAGATACACGCGTCGAATTAAGAGAACTGACGTATTTTTGTACAACTAGCGACTCACCCTCGCTCCGCTCGGGTTCGTCCCTAGGCTGATTCCCCATACAAACTTTCATCCCCATTTTCACCCCCCTAAGGGAATAAAAAGTATCCTATGTCCTTTCCAGGGTTTCAAACTATCTTCTTACCAAATTTTATCTGAATCGGTTCTGTAGATCCAGAGGTTACCCCCTACAACGTCACAAACTCACAAAGTTTTTCTCTTTATAATATTAGTATAGATTGATAATGATTTGGGTATTTAACACTACCGCTGCGAAAAACGCTCGTCAGTTAATAAATGCGCGTGAAAAAAAAAACGCTCAATTTGTACTTAGACATAACGATGGACATAATAAATATCTTGATAGACGCAGACTCGTTTTGATCTTCAACAATACGAGTCGTCTATATAAATTATGTTAAAAAAAATTGAGAAAAATTTATAAAAAAGGCTGTTGTGAAAGTTAAAATGTTAGTTATTAGTGTTGTGTTAAGTATTTTATTGGGTAAGTTATAATAAAGTATAATATATAAGTATTTATGTATATAAGTATATATGTTCATATGTTTGTATTACGTTTGTGTGTATATATTAGTATATTTATTTTTGTGTAACTAATTCGTGGCTGTTTTTTTAATATTAAATGAGCAATTCTTGTATATATGTATATAATTTTTTTTCATATAACTTAGAAACGGCTTTAACGATTTGGATCAAACTTTGTATTTAAATAAGGGTTTGCTTTTAAGATTATCTATATAGGTATTATATTTTACAAAATGAACCTATACCGTAATATTTTGACTAATTGTCTAACATCTGCAGGGTTTCTGGAAGAAATCTCTTAAAGAGATCTCTTTTTTTACAGAAGAGATCTCTTTTTTACACAAACTTTTCCTTTATTTTGTAAAAAAAGTATTTTTTTACAAAATAAAGGTTGTTATATATTCATTTATATTGTATTTTTGTTTTTGGTGTAAAAATTGGATTAATAAATATTTTTTATGGTATAAATAAGTAAAATAAAACAAAATAGGTATACATAATACATATTTTTTTTATAAAATTATTAGTAACTAGCGGCTCACCCTCGCTTCGCTCGGGTTCACCTCTAGAAAAGCACAAACAGATCTATCCCACGGGAACCGTTCATTTTTAATGAAAATGAATGAAATGATGAAAAGTAATCTGTTGTTTGAGCTGCAATATAAGGTATCAGCATATAACTAAATTAGGTGCATAAGTTGTTGTGTACTGAGCTGTATAAGTTACTATAGTTTTTTAACTATCCCACGGGAACTCTTTAATTTTCCGGAATGAAAAGTATCTTAGATGTTGACCGAGGATATAAGGTACCACCATGAAAAAAATTATTTAAATCGGTTTAATAGTTTCGGAGATTAGCCCATACAGACAGACAGAGAAACAAAAAATTTGAAAAAAAACTGGATTTGTTCTATTTCTCTCCTTACGGAATGTAAGAAGAGAACTGACTCGGTTTTTAGCATTTTTTTCTATCATCTATGTGCAGACATTTGACCCTTACAGTCTTATTATTCATATATGTATATTTAGATAGAATAAATAACGTATAATAAAACAGTAATATATAATAATGAAAATAGTTATAGCGAGTGTACCTTAGGAGATAGACATATACTATGTATAACTTATCTATAGACCTTTTTAAGACTTACAATTTTCTTGTACAATGTTTAGATATATCTCTTAAGGTTGAGCCAACGTTAGTATATAATATTTAGCATATAAATTTCTAAGGACGATCGATAGAACCAGTTATTGTGTTTTCTCGTGGGAATGAATAATTTGCCTGTTGTAAAAGGTATCCTGAATGTTGACCCGAGTACTAAGTTTTATCACTATACAAAATTTAGTGAAAATCGGTTGAGTACTTTTTGCGTGATAGAGAGACGTATAGATAAGAATAAATATAGCGAGTGTAACTTAGGAGATAGACATATACTATTCAGAACTTTTCTGTAGGACTTTTTAAGATCTACAATTTTTTAGTATATTGTTTTGATGTATGTATGTCTTAAGGCATAGCAGCGGAAGGTTTCTAGAGAGGACTCGATAAAACCAGTTATTGTATTTTCCCGTGGGAAAGAAAGATTTTCTTGAAGTAAGAGGTATCTAGGCAGTGGTATCCCAGTGGTAACGCGCTCGCTTGGGTAACCGAGTGAAGCAAGTTCAAATCCCGGGTCTCGCACCTCTGATGTTTTCATGTGCGAATCATTTCTAACACAATTACCACTTGTCTTAACGGTGAAGTAAAACATCGTGAGGAAACATGTCTGACAGAACCTAGCAAGTTTTCAAAAGACATGTGAAGTCCGCCAACCCGCACTTGGCCAGCGTGGTGGAGTATGGCCTGATCCCCCTCGTACTGAAGGGAGGCCCGTGCCCAGCAGTAGTACGTTAAAAAGGGCTGAATACATACACACATACATACAAAAGGTACCCTAAATGTTGACTCGAGTAATAAGTTATCACTTCACCAAATTTCGTTGAAATTGGTACATTACTTTTCGCGTGAAACGCGCACACAAAAACAGACAAACAGACAATTTTTTTAATAACTATTGTTTTGGCGTCTATGTTGTGTACATAATACGTTACAAATAAACAAAAATATCTATCCCACGGGAACAGTACATTTTTCCGGGATAAAACTTACCTATTTGTTATTCTGATGTATGAACTATATTATTGTAAATTTTCATCAAAATCCAATTAGTAGTTTTTGTGCACTAAGCTGTATAAGTTACTATAGTTTTTTGACTATCCCACGGAAACTCTTTAATTTTCCGGGATGAAAAGTATCTAAGATGTTGTCCGGGGATATAAGGTACCACCATGCAAAATTTTATTTAAATTGGTCCAATAGGTTCGGAGATTAGCCCGTACAAACAGGAAAACAGACAAACAGCTCGCTCGGGTTCGTCCATACCTACGAATATGTTGTATTATCTCTTTAACCATTTGTCCGAATTATATGCAGTAAAAAAGAAAAGTCTTTTGTTTTAAACATTTTAGACGATAAATTTACTTATTTTGATAAGAATTCATAATTGTTGATAATATGACCAATAAACATGACCTACCGATTTAAATTATTTTTTTAATATAAAAAACTACTTTTTGTGACTTAAATATAAAAGTTAGACATATGCTGTCGCTGACTTTTTTGTAGGCATTATTAAGCTCTACAACTTTTCTCTAAAATATAATATATATGTCTCATTGTTAAGGCAGCGTTCGTAAGAAACGTTTTCGTTCGACCGTTTTTTCTCCGACTTACTTTGCAAATCCGACTACCACGAAAAAGCTTTTTAATTTTTCGGGTTAATATATAGCCTATGACACTCAGAAAGAACGTGGCTTTCTATTGGTAAAAGAATTTTGAAAATCGGTTCAGTAGATCCAGAGATTACCCCCTACAACGTCACAAACTCACAAACTTTACCTCTTTATAATATTAGTATAGATAAATATTTATTTTTAGAAGTAGGTACTACTTATTATATAATAAATATATATATTAATAAATAAAAATAATAATTATTATAAAAATATATATCGTTTAAATCCATAGTTAATATTATAAATGTGAAAGCGTGTTTGTTTGTTTGTTTGTTTGTTTGTTTGTTTGTTTTTTGTTTGTCCTTCTTTCACGTGGGAACCGAAAGACGGATTGACGTGTTTTTTGTGTGGAGACAGTTGGAGGGCTGGAAATAGCAAAATGAAATGTTGGGATACATTAAGGACCCCGTCACGATTTGTCTATTATAAATAATACACCTATAAATAGATATTTAATGCTATAGTTTTGTTATTTATCTAAGAGTTATATAATAACTTGGTAGACGTCAAGACTGTAATTTTGCACTTATACCTTGTCTATCATTCTGCATCCCTTTTAATTTAATATTTCTATTTCGATTTACATTTTTGTGTGAAAATAAAATGTACGTATAAAATCTATAAATAAAATTATCTTTCATTATGGAATTATGAAGCAATAGATTTATTTCTATATTACTTTATTTACATTCTAAAAGGCTTGATCGAATTGGATGAAATTATTTTTATAACTTAAGGGTAACCTAGATGGTATTTAGTTATATTTGAGGGCGCTGCTATCGAAATCCATTTTTTTTATTTTCGACCAAAAGAGTTTTGAGGTAATCAACGTCTGCCTACCGAGTTCGGTTGTATAAAATATATACAACCGAACTCGGTAGGCATAACAGACTAGCGACTTACCTAACCGATTAGTATAGAATAGATAGACTATATACGGTTATAAATATATATTATTTTTTCTAACTTAAAGTAATCCGAAGTAGTGACTCCCATACAAAATAACCATTTCTGAACTTTTCGACTTTCCAGCTGTTGTTATGGGTTTTTTCTATTTTTTTATATTTAAACCAACCCTGATATACCTCCAACAAAACAAAAAAAGAATTATTCAAATCGGTTCAGCTGTTTTTGAGTTTTAGCGAGACTAACGAACAGCAATTGATCATCATACACATCACACACATCAGTATCATAACAATCTATATATATATATATATATATATATATATATATATATATATATATATATATATATAGATTGTTATGATACTTGTCAGTAGAAAAAGTGTTTAGGGGAAAAAAAATAATGTCATTGAACTTATTACTCATCTCTTTGCAATAAATAAGATTGATCTCTTCTTACGTTAAAACGAGATATTTATAATATCTGTATTTTATAGTTTTGTAATTACAAAGCAATTATTATGAAATATTAATAATACTCCGAAAGACGTTGTTCTCTCCAAATAGGTTGTATTTGTGTTGTTGAGTTCATGCATTTTTTTTATTTTCTCCGAATTTGACCAATTTTCCGTGTGATTTTTTTTGCTTATAATCTTTTATAATAGTTTTTTTTAATTAATATCGTCTAACATTTAAGACAAACAACAACAAACTGGCAAAGATTAAAATAACGCGAATTCATTTTAAAAATAAAAAAAAACCTATTTTGGTGTTTATATTATATTATTTGTTTTTTTGTACATTTCAAGGGCACTAGTATTTTATTATAATTAAACCAAGTTCTAAATATTTAACTTCTTTATCTCATCCAACGTTTTCATTGCAATATACAAAATTTTTAAATTTCCATTCAATTTGTTTATTGGACTTGTTGTAGTTTTATGCCCAAACAGGAAAAAAGTGCTAATTGGCTAAGGTGGGTGGTCTCACATACCAAGAGTATAGTACAACTAATAGCTTTTCTGTGATGACCATTTAACGTACCATTCAAAGATTGCGTGTTCATATTGAGGAAAACTTTTAAATAAAATAATAAAAACCGACTTCCATGCACTAAAATGTAAAAAAATAACTTAACGGGGGTTTTCCTTTGGAATAGATACCTAATCAGATATTTTCGAAGTCGTTCCCACCCGACAATATTTTAAGATGTGAATTTGAATATCTAATAGGTAAATATGTATTTTACGTATCGTATAATATATTAGATTTGCTCCGCATCGGCTGGCACCGACTTCGAAAATATCTGATTAGGTATCTATTCTAAAGGAAAACCCCCGTTAAGTTATTTTTTACATTTTAGTGCCTGGAAGTCGGTTTTTTTTAAGTTTTCCGGTTGTTTTTTTTTAAGTTTTTATTTTTCCATTTTTAGTATCGACGCAATAAACAATAATTTGTAAGAAGAAAGTTTTTTCATAACATATTCGATTAAACAATTTATTTGAAAAATATATTTATTGTTCGTTTTTTTTAAAAACCGCTCGACCGATCACGATAAAATTTATATGGGACCACCTGGGAAGTATACCCTTTGAAACAAAAAAAATCCATATCGGTTCAGGCGTCTTCGAGTAATCGGTGAACATACATAAAAAAAAATTCCAACTAATTGAGAACCTCCTCCTTTTTGGAAGTCGGTTAAAAACCCATAAGAAATACTAATAAGGATACTTGATTTATTTATCATTTTTTTTGTTAGGAATTACTAAACTAATCATTAAGCGATAACGTCCTGAAAGTGATATACTCGTATAAAACAGAATTTGACAGTTTTGTATCAAAGGTAAATTTCTAAGAAATTATTTAAAATTCTAAAAAACCTATTGTTAACTGACACGCCAGCGTGTCCGAAGTCGTGGAGCGATTAAAATTAATTTGTTTAGATTATTAGTTTTAGTGCAATCGTAAAAATATTAATACAATAAAGCCTTAATTGTTATGAAAATATGGATTTTACACATAACGGCTGTTTATTATTCGTTAAAGGTATGTTTATCTTTTGTAATGACTTATATTATAGGTATTGAAATGTTCTAACTTAGTCTCTATAACTTTAGACTCCTTCGTTTCCTTAGAATAATTTTTATATATTTCAAATCCTCCTTCCCTCCCTATCAGCTCCCCTATCCAAAAATACGACCCACTTCTCCAGGGGCCGCGTCCCATATACTAAACTCGTGCCGGCATTTGTATTATATTTTATTTAATTTCTTACTTAGCTGCTTTATTAAAGGGGTCCATAACAAAAAGTCCATAATCAATATGGCTTCGAATTAACGAACTGTACAATAATTTTAGTGTACAGTGTGTTGTACGGATATGCGCCCCACCACACACTAGACACATACGCATTTTTTAGTGATACATTCAGTATGAGCAATTCTATTCAGAGTTTTATCTAATAATGCCTAGGAATTTAATCCTATCAGTCAAGTAAATAGCTGTTATTTCGATAAGTATTACAAACAGACTCTTAAATTTTATTTATTTACTTATAAAATATAATATAATATAAATAATCTTATAAAATAATATAATATTCAAATATTAATCAACTCCTTCTTCATTTTCCAGTATCAAACGTCTACAGTACAACGATATTCTCGAATGGACAAGTTCAGGTATGTACATACATACGTATTGTATGTTAAAAAGCTCTCCTGACATTTTTTTTCGGTCTACCAGATTTTTTTTAAATTGTATATTATAAACTAAAAAAACTTAAAAAAAATAAATAAGAACCGATTTCCAGGCACTAAAATGTAAAAAATAACTGAAGGGGGGTTTCATTTAGAATAGATACCTAATCAGATCTTTTCGAAGTCGGTGCCGGCCGATACAAAGCAAATGTAATATATTTCGATACGTAAAACCCATATTTACCTATTAGATATTTATATCTTAAAATATTGTCGGCATTACATAAAAAAAAGAAAAAAGGTTCCGACGAATTGAGAACCTCCTCCTTTTTGGAAGTCGGTTGAAAAAACTCGTCACTGACTCTCTTCCAGCAGTTCTTCTAAACACTAAGTTATTTTTTCCGAACTGTTGGTATAGTAAATAAAGAAGTATATTTCTGAAAGTATATTGTGCTAGCATTGCCCGCGGCTCCGCCCGCGTTAGATGTCCAAAAACCAAATTCTTAGGTTTTACATAGTAGTATACTCTTACAATGCAGTTTTTGTATTTTTTCTCAGAAATGAAATATTTTCCCGCAGTAAAAAGTATCCTATATGTTGACCCGGATAACCAGCTATCATCATACCAAATTTCATCAAAATCTGTTCGGTGGTTTTCTCGTGATGCGGTAACAGACAGACAGACAGACAGACAGACAAAAAATCTAAAAACTATAGATTCGGACTCTGTACCGATAATAATGTCTATTTCAATTAGATTTTCCAAAAAATATTTAATGTACAGATTCGACATAGTTACAATTTTACTATATGTATAGATTCAAAATGAAATCAGAGAGAAAATTCGAATCAGAATATGAAAAAAAACCCATGCTGATTTCATTAAAATCTTGCTCACATAACTTGATATATGTAATTGTAGCACCATCAACTGTTTAATTCAGGGCTGCAACTACTGGTTTGTTGACATAATAACAATTTTTTTTCTATCCCAATCTGAAATCCTTAGTGACATCTCTTTGTTTGACGACAGTTTAATATGTAGATTAACTAGTTGAACTAGCTCTAACTCACGCAAATTGCCTGTAATTATATACCAAACTATATTAATACAAACTACACGTTTGGCTCAGTTGGTAGTGACCTTACTTGCTGTGCCAGCGGTTGCGGGTTCGAATCCCGCTGGGGGCATTCGTTTGTGTGATGAGCACGAATGTTTGTACACCAGTCGTGGGTGTTTATATTTATAATATGTATGTATTTAAAGTTATATATGTGTAGTTTATCAACTATCTGGTATCCATAACACAGTCCTCGTAGCTTACCATGGAACTAGATGGCGCTGTGTGTTAATGTCCCAACATTTATTTTATTATTATTATTATTATATTATATTATATTAATAAACCGTTATTTATTTTGTTGCGGTCAAGAAATTTTATTTGTTAATAAATAATCGTAATTTGTATATTTTTCAGTATAATCAACCATGGATGTTGGGAGGCGGGAACTTAAATCAGCAAAATGTAAGTGATAACACACAAGAATTTTAATACAAAAGCTGTTGGTGGCTAATAATAGCCTATGTGTATCATAATAATTGCTGCGATCAAGGAATTTTATTTGTTAACTAGCATTGCCCGCGGCTCCGCCCGCGTTTAGATCACCAAAAACCAAATTCTAAGGTTTTACATATTAGTATACTCTTACATTGCAGTTTTTGTATTTTTCTCAAAAACAAGACAATTTGCCGCGGTAAAAAGTTTGCTATATGTTGACCCGAATAACCAGCTATCACCATACCAAATTTCATCAAAATCCCTCCAGTGGTTTTTCTGTCATGCGGTAACATATAGACAGACAGACAAAAATTCTAAAAACTATAGATTCGGCCTCTATATCGATAATAATGTTTATTTCAATAAGATTTTCCAAAAAATATTTAATGTACAGATTCGGCTTAATTACAATTTTATTATATGTATAGATAAATCATTGTAATTTGTATTTTTTAGTACAATCAACCATGGATGTGGGGAGGCGGGAACTTAAATCAGCAACATGTAAGTAATAAAACAATAATTTTAATATAATGCTATTGGTGCTTAACAGTAGCCTATGTCTATCGGTGCACAAAATTTCATTCAAATCTAAACAGATTTAATCAAGTAAAGAGTGTTGGGACATTAACACACAGCACAATCTAGTTCCATGGTAAGATAGGAGGCTTGTGTTATGGATACCAGATAGTTGATACACTACACACATATAACTTTAAATACACACATATTATAAATATAAACACCTATGACTAGAGTACAAACATTCGTGCTTATCAAGTGAATGTCCCCAGCGGGACTCGAACCCGCGACCGCTGGCACAGCAAGTAGGGTCACTACAAACTGAGCTAAACGTGTCGTCAGAGAAGAGTATTAAAAAAAACTTCGAATCCGAATATGAACAAAGCCTTGGCTAATTTCATTAAAATTATGCTTTCACAACCTGATGTATGTGATTGTAGCACCATCAACTGCTAAATTTAGGGTTGCAACTGTAGATTTGTTGATACAATAATGTATTTTATTTTCTCTCCCAACGCGAAACCCTTATCTTTTTATCTGATGAAAGTTTAATATGCGGATTAACTAGTTAGTGTGCACTCTAGCTGATTTACGCAAATTAACCGTTATACTTATCGTAATATATTTTGGTGTGGCCAAGGAGTTTTATTTGTAAATAAACAAATGTAATTAAATAATAATAATTATTAGTAAATTATTTTTAATGATTATTATTATTTAATTATTAAATTGTTATTTAATTACATTTATTTATTTACAAATTAAATAATAATAATTTGTATTTTTTCAGTACAATCAACCATGGACATCTAGAAACGAGAATTTAAGGAAGCAACAAGTAAGTGATAGTACAAGAATTTTAATTAAATGGTTATTGGTCCCTCACAGTAGTATCACTCAAGGTCATAGTTAGTGTGCAAAATTTTATTCAAATCTAAATAAATTTAATCAAGTAAATAATCTTCAAACAAATTTAGAATCATCTTCAATAACCATCCAGGTAAATTTCTAAAAAAAATAATTAAATTTCTAAGAAATCTATTGTTAACTGTAACGCTGTTGTGTCCGCGGTCGTGGAGGGATTAAAATTAAACTTTCATAACCCGATGTATATGTATATATATGTATGTATATGTATATATGACCTTACCACCATCTACTCAATTCAGGACTGCAACTGTAAATTTGTTGACACAATAACCTATTGTTACGTTCTATGAGTTCGGGAACGGAAATTAAAGCAAGTTTTTTACATTACGAATGTTTTATTGCTCTTGGTTAACAAGAGTAACTTGTAGAGATTCACCTATACGCGCAGTATAAATAAATAAATGTTGCGACATTAACACACAGCGCCATCTAGTTCCATGGTAAGCTATGAGGCTTGTGATATGGATACCAGATTTTTGATACACTACACATATATAACTTTAAATACATACATATTATAACACCCATGACCGGAGTACAAACATTCGTGCTCATCACACTAATGAATGCCCCCAGCGGGACTCGAACTCACGACTGCTAGTACATTAAGTAGGGTCACTACCAACTGAGCCAAACGTGTCGTCAAAGTATATACACAGTTCTGACTAAATTCAGTCGCTGAACCCTAATTTTCACCACTAGTTACACTTTCACTATGACTTAACTCCACTTTTCTTTACTGTTTACCTTTGTAGTAAATTTTCTCAGTCTTCACTTAGCTTCAAAATTTAACTGATCTCTCGACAATGCCAGCCTTTTCGTTTTTCCCGGATGAACAGTAACCTGTTGTTCGACCGGCAATATAAGGTATCAGAATGTCAAATTTTACTAAATTAGGTGCATAAGTTGTATAAGTTATTATAGTTTTTTAACTATCCCACGAGAACTATTTAATTTTCCGGGATAAAAAGTATCTAAGATGTTGCCCGGGGATATAAGGTACCACCACAAAAATTCATTTAAATCGGTCTAATAGATTCGGAGATTAGCCCGTACAAACAGACAAACAGACAGAGAAACAAAAAAAATAGAAAAAATCTGGATTTGTTCTATTTGTCTTCTTACATCCCTCTGACTCGGTTTTTAGCATTTTTTTCTATGTACAGACATTCAACCTCTACAATTTTATTATAGTATAGATAAATAATTGTAATTTGTATTTTTCCAGTACAATCAACCATCGATGTGGAGAGGCGGGAACTCAAATCAGCAACTCGTAAGTGATAATACAAGAATTGTAATAGAATGGCTGTTGGTGCTTAACAGTAGCCTATGTGTCACTCCAGGTCATAGTTCATCTGTGCACAAAATTTCATCCTTTAATCAAGTCTTAACAAATCTATTGAGTTGTCCCAAAACTATGTACAAAATAGTTTATCACATTAATTATTTTGTATAGAAAATTTTCTCTGTTAAATTATAAAGGTTGATGAGGAAGTATTGCCAAAAAATGTTCTTATAAGTCATTTTTTTGCTATTTCAGTCAAGTAGGACCAAGTGAAAAATTACAGACAGACAATGATATATAGTTGCTGCTAAGCAATATGTTAGCCAAAATAAGTTCTTTTAAGTATCCCAATCCTTATATCCCAGTTTTGATTCACTCAACCAATTAATTCACAGTTTGAACTAATTGGATCACAAGTTGAACATATTTATCCATGTCATAGTCTGATTGAGTGCGCTATTTTATTGCCTTTCATAGGTTACCAAGAGATACAATAAGAGATATACATAAAATATGAAAATTAGTTCGTTGCTTTATCTTTTTTTAATAGATATAGCCACGGAACAACAGATAGACAAGATTTCTTAAAGTATTTTGTATATATATAGTCAACACTTTATTTGTATCTGACGATAAATTAAATTTATATTTTTGTAGCAAATCAAACCAGGTTCAAATAAATTAAATACTACTACAGAGAGGGTCACAAAGACGAGTAATCCGGCCTGTGATTTCGTTATTCCTTCCAAACCGGACTTCAGGGCGCCTGGACGAAGGATAAGTGTAGCAAGTATGTTATATTGTTGAATATTATAGATGAATTGTTTTGAACTATAGCGAAATTTAAGGATTAAAGTACTTTCAAACTGATTCTTTGTGATTATATGTAATATTGTGAATGTATTATGACTTTTTTTAGTAGGCATATATTGTCTGTACTATTTGGACCAAGCAGGGATTTTGTACATCACTGATTTGCACGAATAACCACACAGCTCAAAAATGTCACATGTTTTATACATAAGATGATCTAAACTAGTATTTTTATTAGGCTTAATACAACTTACAGCTATATTAGCAAAAATGACTCGGTGGTCTCTGTCATGTACGGCTGCAGATCCGAAGGCCTTGGGTTTGAATCTCGGGGAGTATCAAGCTTAGTTACTGTCTTTCTTTTAAGGAAGCCTCAGTAAGAGCCCAGAGTTAGTAAGTTGGCGACGTGGCACCTCCGTGCTTCAGAGAGTTCCTCAGTCAGTCTTGCACCTGCTCCCTCACCGGTCGTGTCAAATGGTTCCACCGGAGTACGAGAATGAGGAATAGAGAGTACACTTGTGCACTATAATATCTTCCGCACATTTGACTAATCTCAGTGACAGAGACCACCGTGGCCGAAATCGTTTAAGGGGATATCATTATGTTGCAGAAATATCGTTTGTGTGATTCACATTTTTACAAACGACTTCATCTGCTAGCAAAAAGTTGTAGGTTTGTAAAATGCCACTAATAAGCTCATAAATGTTTGTTAACCTTGACTTAATTTTCTCTCTTACTCTTACAGAATGCGTTGAATACATTTGGGAAAGAAACAACCGAGAAGATATTAGTGCTAAAGTCAAGAATTGTAAGTATTTTCACTGGATTTTCCCTGTGATTTTGTAAGTTCACAACCTCTCTGTAACATTCACTGAACGATCTTAATTTGTTGGAGTGCATACAAAAGATTTGAAGTTTCACAATTAGAGTGATTCCATCGTTCGAATTTAACCGTGTGTATGAGTAATCAAAATGTATTATTATTTTTATAACATGACTCTCTATTATTGACAGGTCAGAAAACTTTGCCTATTGGCGATTTTAGAACAACCGTTGTTGGAGGAAGAGATGCTTTGCCGGGTGAATTTCCACACATGGTATAGTTTTATTATCTTTTGATTATGAGTATGTAAAAGAAACGAATTCATTTTGGTATGGGATAAACGCTTGGACAATTTAGCATGCGATGTTTAAATATTGGGTAATCAATCACACTAGAATTATAAATGCGAAAGTTTATATGTGTGTGATGGAGTAAGAAAAATATTATTACTCCGAAATGGCTGGACGGATTTCAATAAAATTTAATACACAGATACGATCTGGAGTAACAACTAAGAAACTGCTACAAATAAAATTAACCAAAATTTGACACTGCCTATAAGTATACTTAATTTATTCGGCAACTGGCTCAATCATTTGGAAGCATTTTGCTTATCTAGGCTTCAAAGGTAAAACAGGCAATAATTTTTAGTGGCTAGTACTGGCTCTCGTCGGTGAGTTCAATACCGTACAGCTACTGCTTTGCCTAAATGCAATACGTAATATTAAAGAAACATTGCTATCCCATAGAAACCGCAATTTTCTTTATTAGCATACAAATAATTATTACATAAATAGTCCGAATCTGTCATAAATTTTATATCTACAGAGTTTACTCATCCTAGTGGGAACTGTTAAATGACATGTTGTATATGATTTTCAGGGTGGAGTAGGATGGAGAGCTCGAGAAGGAACTTGGATATTTAAGTGTGGATGCTCCCTCATCAGTTCTAAGTTTACTCTCACAGCTGCTCATTGTTCCAAATCAGCACGCGACACCAGCGTGCAAAATGCTGTTCCAGAAATTGTGAGACTTGGTGACAAAAATATTATTGATGTCGTAAGTATTACCCACCATTACCATTACCTATTAGTAACCCACAACTAGACAAAACATCCACCAATGTGGTATATTTGTTGTTGGTTCTTTAGCGTAGACCATGTAAAGAATGATTATATAAATGAATACATAATATTAAAAATTCTATATGACAACATATAAATTCAATGGAAATTAAAACTGAACTCATTTTGAGTTCCTGGATATTTTGAGTTAAGATCGCTAAAATTAAATTTATTTTACATATATCTTTAAGAAATAATATGAAATACGAACTTATTTTTGCAAATAATAAAGTATGTATTGCGAAGACGTGGGTTCTGCTAGTTTAATATAATTACCATGTTCCTGGGTTACAACTTAAGATTGACTCAAAATATGCTCGCAGATGTGAGAAATAAACGATTATAGATTTGACTAACCTTAGATTTTAACTATTGGTGTTTTAATAAATATATGTTTTGTCTTTTTACAGTTTTCCAATAATTTACTTCCACGAGATTCTAAAATTTTAAGAATAATCGTCCATCCTAATTATTCTTCACCAAAAAAGTATTTTGATATAGCATTAATGGAGATAGAGGAAATAAAGAGCTTCACAAGTAACGTTCAACCGGCGTGTCTCTGGGGTCAGTTTGATACATCAAGCCTCGGTACTTCAGCAACGTTAACTGGTTGGGGAGTGATCGAAACAGGTAAAAAATTAGCGTATAATAATTAAAACTACGAGATAGAACCCAATGCTATTTAGTTACATCGTACAATTTTACTAGCAAATTATAAAAGTAAAATTAAAAAATAATACGATATACGTGTTCTATATGGTTGTTGTATTCAGCCTTTTTCAAAGTCCCAATGTTAGGCACAGGCTTTCCTGCACTACGAGGGGGATCAGGCCATAGTCCACCATGTTGACCAAGTGTGGGTTGGCGGACTTCACATGTCTTTTGATAACTTGTTAGGATATCTCAGACATACAGGTTTCCTCACGATGTTTTCCTTCACCATAAGACAAGTGGTAATCATGTTGAAAATGATTCGCACATGAAAATATCAGAGGTGCGAGACACGGTCCTACAGGGTACATTTAATTATCATAACAACGGTAATATACTCGTAAGTAAGCATAATCTGATTTTAGTAGAAGCCCTAAAGCATATAATTATTAAATCTAGTCGTCTTTAAAACTGGATTTCAGGAAAATTTTTGTTCTTAATGATTAGAAACATCGATAAAAAAAGTAAAATAATCAAAAAAATATTTTGATTCAAAATGTCAACTATTCGCGTGAATGTAAGAAAGTCCTGTATATATTTTTTAATTCCAGCAACCAAAAAAACATCTCCAAAACTTCAAGCAGCAACAGTAGATATTATAAATTTGGAACAATGTGACGCTTTGCTCCGGCCCTCATGTAACCGACTGTGGTGTGGAGTAGTGGACCATCAGATATGTGGGGGAAAGCTGTCTGGGGGTTTAGATGCATGCCAGGTACAAATAATCTCGTCTATTGGCTTTTAAGACATTGTTAGCAATTCTGGTTCTAAGTTCATTGTAAGATTCGTGATATGTAATTGCGAGAATACTTACCACCGGTGGTAGGACTCTGTCAAGCCTGAGGAGTCCAACTGGATGGGTACCACCCCCTTATCTATTTCTGCCGCCAAGCAACAATGATTACATTGTTGTTTTCCGGTTTGAAGAATAAGGTAGCCAGCGCAATTACAGGCAAGAGGCATATCATCTTAGTCCTCACATTAACAACGCACCTGCGGTTCTGCATTATTATGACATATAACCTAAGTGCATGAACCGTAGGTGTTATGGGCGACAGGTATCGCTTTCTATCATGTGGGCTGTCTGTTTATCACTGAGCATTGAGCATCATAAAATTAAACTCTATTAAATAAATTTAAATTTTAATTATAAAAATTTAACTTTGATACTAAATAAGGTAGAATATGTAAAGAGGAAATATTATTTACTACTGCAAAATTTTATTTAATTTTAGATTTTAATATATATATATATATATATATATATATATATATATATATATATATATATATATATATATATATATTTAAATAAATATATATATATATATATATATATATATATATTTAAAGAGGGTATAGGAGACTTAATTGTCTCGCGATGTTGAGTGAAAGATACCAAATATCCAAATTTTATGTTTTCGCGTGTTTATTTTTATATATAACTAGCGGTACAGTTTATTATTAAGCCTTTATTGCTGAAGAACTAAACACAAATATAATCTAATAATATAAATGTAAAAAAACTAACTTAAATCTAACACGTTTGATTTTCCGGTTTAGTTATCAGCGTGTCCTGTGACATATAGGCCTCTTCCAGCTGCTTCCACTCATTTCTGTCTCTTGCTTTTCTAGGCCAGGTCTCGCCTCCAATTTTTCTTAAGTCATCTATCCATCTCTTTGCCTGTCTTCCTCTTTTCCTTTTTCCATCGCGTGGTTGCCACTCTGTTATAATTTTTGTCCATTTTATTTTGCTATCTCTCATCATGTGCCCTGTCCATCTCCACTTCAACTGTCTTACTTTCTTTATTATATCTTCTATTTTGGTTCTGGAACGTATTTCATCTGCTCTTAACCGATCATTTTTAGTGACACCTATCATGCTTCTCTCCATTCCCCGTTGTCATGATCTCAGTTTTAAAAGATGTTTTTGATTTAGTGCCCACGTTTGGCTTCCGTACGTCAGGCAAGGTAAGACACAAGAGTTGAGCACTTTTCTCTTAGCTGCCATTGAAAAATATTTGCTTTTAAGTATCTCCTTGAGTGACCAATATCTTTTCCATGCACAAGCTACTCTTCTTTCGACTTCCAAGTCCGTTTGGTCTCTGAATGATATTAACTGTCCCAGGTATGTGTAGTTTTTTACGTATTCAATGCTTTCGTCATCTACTGTTATGGCTATTTCTTCTCTGTTTGTCATTACTTTTGTCTTAGATTTATTCATGGTAAGCCCTACTGTTCTACTTGCTTCTGCTAACTGTTGCAACATAAGTTGCAATGTACTAGCGCTGTCAGTGATTAAGACTAGATCATCTGCGAACCTTAAATGGTTGAGATGTACCCCGTTAATATTTATACCAACATTTTTCCACTCTATGTTCCTATATATACTTTCTAGGATGGCAGAGAAAAGTTTTGGGGACAAGGGGTCTCCTTGTCTTACTCCTTTTGCTATAGGAAACTCTTCGCCGGTTGTTTCTAGTTTTATTTGTGCCGTGCTGTTCATGTATATGTTTTTGATTATGCGTATGTATTTCTTGGGAATTTCTTGTTGGGTTAAAGCCTTCCAGAGCGACTCATGCTTAATGGAATCGAATGCCTTACTGTAATCCACCAGTGCAATATACAGTGCTTTATTATATTCTTGGGATTTTTCCATTAACTGTTTTAATACATGTATATGATCGATGGTCGAGAATCCCGCTCTGAAACCAGCTTGTTCGATTGGTTGTTGTTCGTCCATTATCCTTGTTAGTCTATTTAAAATCAATTTAGAGAAAACTTTGTATATATTTGATAACAAACTAATTGGTCTATAATTTTCGATGTTGTCTTGATCCCCTTTCTTATGTAGAAGTATAATTGTGCTCTTTTTCCACTGAGATGGTATAGATTCCGTTCTTAAGATAGTATTATATATTTCTGTGAGTTTTCTTAGGTTTTCAGGTGTATTGATTGAAGTTTTTATCATCTCATTTGTTATTTGATCTCGCCCAGGTGACTTATCGCTCTTTAGACTGTCTACAGCTTTTTTTATTTCTGATTGTATAAAAACTGGAATATCCTCAATTTCGTCGTCTTCTAGAATTGTAGTTGGATTCTGAGCATTGGGTTCTGCTGCGTAAAGTGTCCTGTAAAAGTCGGTTGCAATCTGTATCATAGTTTTTCTCATAGTCTCTTGCTTTCCTGCTTTATTCTTGATGTTCGCGGTACAGTTTAAATAGATACAAATACTTATTAGTCAGCGTTAGCCATATATATTTTTAATTTTTTCTCTCTATTAAAGCCTTCCGTGGACCTTAAGTAACTTAAGAAAAAAAAAATTCGATTCGAAATTAGTCCAGCCATTCTTGAGTTATGCGCTTACCAACATTCATTTTTATTTATATAATAATATGGTTGTTAAGTATTCTTAAATTTTATAATCTTTCGCGCAATTTTTTAATTTTTTTCTTTGATAAGAACCTTCTCCTGACAATAACAAACACAACAAAAAAAAATTGTTAAATCGGTCCAGCCGCGTGATGGCGTGACCAAGGGAAATAGGGATTCATTTATATATATATATATATATATATATATATATATATATATATATATATATATATATATATATATATGACGCGTTATCCATATACTACGAACATCATCTTAGGTGGTTACTCATCTTGTGGGCGTTATCAGGGCTCAAATAATAAAGTATTCAGTGCTCAATACACAATTTAATCAGGGAAGTCACAATGTTATAAACTTGAAACGGTAATTCTAATGATTTAGAGCTAGCGGGTTCACAGTCACCGATCATCGACTTCCAACTACAATATCAAACATAACTGATTCACCATGATATGATAAACAACGTTACTAAGCCACGTATCTCCAAAGAATGTCGTGATGGCGTCTCGACCCCGCTCGAGACTAAATCTCTGCTCTAAATTCAAAATCCATTTAAAAGCTATAAAAAGTAAATTAAAGAACATAGTGACTTTAAACAATAATAAGGTTTCATAACAGAAAAAGGTAACTAAATCCTCCTCCGTCTCGGCCATCCTGCTGTTCACACGCCCTCGTGTGATCTTGAAAGTCTAGCATAAACGTCATCTGTAGACAGAAAAAAGCAAATTTTTAGAAAACATTGTTCGGCCAATCCTGACCAAATATGACCACAGTGGCAAATCTCACTGATATAATAATCGGTGCAGTAGATATTACATTGCAAAAGTGTACTTAGTACAAACAGACACCCTCAAATTCCAATGTACCTAACACAATAAGTATTGGGTAAATGTTTAGCTTTATATGTTAACAATAAAGAGCGAATCACATCATACTTCATTCATTCTTCCTAACTAGTTTTCCTTAAGACAAATTTCTCAAAACTTAATTTTTAAACTGACTGAAACCCTAAAGACTATACACACAACTTACGTATCATTGAGTACAAGTTACAGAAGTAAGTGTCTCATATGTTAATCAAGTTAAGTCAGTGCTACACAAATCAAACATTGCGACAGGACCCAACCGATGCCACACAGACAACTCTCGCCATTCAGGCTACATGTGCCACATAGGTTACTTTTGCCACACAGGCAACTCTCGCCACTCAGGCTACATTTGCTACAAAGACTCGTCAACGCCAAATAGGCACCACATTGTCTAAATACCACCTTCCACCATCGTCGCACAGCAAAATCTGAATCATACAGCCTCATCGTGCTACTTCGGCTTGTCAATGTTACATAACTTCGTCAATTCAGTCACCCTAGCTTGTGCTACGTAGGTTCATTAATGTTAAGCTGCTAAATATTATTGGAAATAACTACGATCACAACCGTCTTTAATGGTACATTCGGAAATCACTTGCCTCACACACCTAAACAAAATGGAAACGTCTCACCATATAATATTCTGAATATTAGATTAAATGAAAGAGTCCACAGATATCCATTTTTTGCACAGCCAAAGCATCTCTGGATACCGTCTTCTTCTAGGGCATCGTATACGTCTGATGTGATCTGGTTTAGCGTAAACTAAACTGGCTAAAGCAAGGCGTCCTCTTTTATTATTATTTGCGTTGGGTGTGGTGCCGAGGTCGGCCCTAGCTACGTCGACCAGTTTTGGTCCATTGTAGCTCCCTTTATAATGAGTTCAAAGTTCTCCGCTTAGTCCTGTTGACTCCAGGAACTTCCAGATTTTCTGAGCGGGGAGCATCTGTATCTCTTCCGGTTGCATAATATGCTGCCCTAGATAGATACTTCTGCGGTGCATGAGTGGACCGCACGAGCAGAGGATGTGCATAGCAGTTTCCTCTGTCTCATGGCATAGTCTGCACATTGCGGTCTGACTGAGGCCGAGAGTAAACATATGTTTATTGAGTTTGCAGTGACCAGTAAGTATTCTGGTTACTGCACTGGTTTTATACTTGTTGAGTTGAAGCAACTCGTTTGTAAACTTTTTGCGATATCCCTTAATTAGCGCTTTAGAGTGTATTTGTCCAGAAGTGGATTGCCACTCTTGAAGTGCTTGGCGATTGCAGTGAATTTTGAGAATTGAATAGGCATGTTGTTTTGCAATGCCACAGAATGGTTCTGGGCCACAATCTGGGGTTTCAGCGCCCCTTCTTGCCAATGCATCAGCCTTTTCATTCCCATATATGCCTGAGTGACCCGGGACCCATCTGAGGGTAACTCTGTTGGATGTGCCCAGGACATTCAGATTATCCATACAGTCTTTGACCAACTTAGAGTTGGTCTCAAGAGAATCTATAGCCAGAAGTGCTGCTTGGCTATCTGAGTTGATGTAGATATTTTGGTTTTTAAGCTTTCTCTCCAAGATGACTTCAGCACATTTGTTGATGGCGAAGACCTCGGCTTGGAAGATGGTGGCCTCCTTGCCCAGATTGACACTCATGTCAAATCTAGGCTTAAGGCCATAGATACCGCACCCTACATCAGATCCTTTCTTGGATCCATCTGTAAACCAAACATGACTGCCCTTTTTGTGAGACTCTTGGTTTTTTAGCCACATGTCCCGGTTGGGAAGATCTATTTGGTACTGTTTTTCGAAGTTAAACTCTGTACTCATGCCATCGACTGGCATTTTCAAAGTTTTGTGTTCGAATGTCAAATCCTTGAGTTTGTTCATATATTGCGATTGCAACTTTACATTCGATTGTGTTCAGAGCCTGTAGAGGCAAGATTTAGCTTCTTTTTGCACGTGGAGATATAGCGGAGCTATGTCCAACAAAGCATTTAGAGCGTTGCCTGGTGCCGAATGGAAGGCTCCCGTGATAGTTAGACATGCCATCCGTTGTATGCTGTCTAGTTTACTCATAGTTGTCTTTTGATTGGTTTTGTTACACCATACGACTGAGGCGTATGTTATGATCGGCCTTACCACGGCGGTGTACATCCAGAGAGCCATTTTGGGCTTGAGGCCCCACTTGGCTCCAGCCATTCGACAACATATCCAGAGGGCCATTTTGGCTTTTTGTATAATGTTGTTGAGGTGAGAGTTCCAGGTCAACTTTTGATCAATAGTGACTCCAAGGCGTCCTCTTTACGCTACATACATATTTTGAACACTAGAAACGAAGCACCTGAAAATTCATATTATTTATTATTGTGCCACAGTTGATATTACTATCGGCCCGATCTAATTATGTTTAATCTTTGGAACAAATAAGTACATGTGAAATCGGTATTATGATCAAAGATTTCTATCTCAGCCTGCGTATGAGAATGTCTTCGGAGTGTACACAAACATTAGTTTTTCGCTGTATCACCATTAATACAGTCAACTATTTCTCATATTTCACTTGATGAACTGCAAAAAATTATTGTTAGATAAAAACATTACTTTTATACGAGGTGGTATAAAAAATTATAGTATAATCAGAGATCATGTTATCTTCCCAATATATTTTGCAAATATCATCTTTTAATGTTCCGACGGGAAATACTAAGCCTTTTAGTTAAATTTTATTTTATCAAAAATATCAACTCAATATTTTCACTTTAAAAATCCTGAAATAAAGCAAATATAAAGCAAACAATTACAATACAAAACATTTTTGACACTCTAAAATTCTGACATGATTTATATTTTATTTCAGAACTAGAAGAAGGTCCTTATAAGCATCGAACAAAAACATTTCAAAAATAATTCTCGTAATTTATCGATTAAATAAATTAACTTCATATATCATCCTGAAATAAACAAATTTTCCATTTAATTTTTCATACATATTGTGTTCAAAAATATTTCTGCGATAATATCAAGAAAATCAAATCCAGCTAACAACAAATCTTTGACGACGTCATGTCATTTCATAAAAATTAAATTGAGACATCTATGATTATTTTAATCTTTTGAGCATCTTGCATACGAGTATATCATAATATCATCATGATTCATGATTATCAAAAAGTAAATCTTCTGTAAAACAACCCGCATATGCATCGCCATTTTGTGCGTCCGTTTTAAATAACATTTGACATCGCATTTCGTTTCAGTTTGAGAAAAATTTCGCAACAAAATTTTCAAATGGCCGCTGTCATCTATCTTTGCCCTGTTCTTCGGGTATCATCCCACTTCTGATGACGCGTTATCCATATACTACGAACATCATCTTAGGTGGTTACTCATCTTGTGGGCGTTATCAGGGCTCAAATAATAAAGTATTCTGTGCTCAATACACAAATTAATCAGGGAAGTCACAATGTTATAAACTTGAAACGGTAATTCTAATGATTTAGAGCTAGCAGGTTCACAGTCACCGATCATCGACTTCCAACTACAATATCAAACATAACTGATTCACCATGATATGATAAACAACGTTACTAAGCCACGTATCTCCAAAGAATGTCGTGATGGCGTCTCGACCCCGCTCGAGACTAAATCTCTGCTCTAAATTCAAAATCCATTTAAAAGCTATAAAAAGTAAATTAAAGAACATAGTGACTTTAAACAATAATAAGGTTTCATAACAGAAAAAGGTAACTAAATCCTCCTCCATCTTATATATATATATATATATATATATATATATATATATATATATATATATATATATATATATATATATAGTTCAGGTTTATAAGCTTTTATTATTTTTTGAATCAATCTCCTTAAATAAAGGTTGTTTAGGAAAAACAAAGAATCAAATTTAATTAATAAAAATGTTTTCCTAAAACATAATATATTTAATTGCAGGGTGATTCTGGAGGTCCTTTGCAAGTGAAAATCCCTCTCCGAGAATCAAGTGAAGGATCTATACATATTATTATAGGAGTGACGTCATTTGGTATCGGATGCGCACTACCAGACTCACCTGGGGTTTACACCAGGGTCTCCTCCTTTATAGATTGGATTGAGAGCATTGTTTGGCGAGAGTAATAAATACTTTAAATAAACTATTTTTTTTAATTATTATTTTCATTTTATTCTTACTTAATATATCTCTGCTACTGCCTACTGATTATATCTGTAAATCCCATTTGAGATAAATTGGTTTAAGAGTAAATTATCTGAATGGATTTTAATGAAACTTTACAATAATATAGCTCATAAATGAGAATAACACATATGCAAATTTTTATCCCGGAAAAATGTACGGTTCCCGTGTGATAGAATTGTTTTTGTTTTTCCAGAGGTGAATCCGAGCGAAGCAAGGGTGGTTCGCTAGTGGAACAAAATTTCACTGCACAGTGTTATCGAGTTAACTAACGTACAATTCAGTTTAGGTCGTTATTGCTTTATAAGATTACTAGCGGCTCACCCTCGCTTCGCTCGGGTTCGTCGCTAGGTACGTTTTAAATAGATATAAAAAAAAAAAATCTTTCTTTCTCACATTTTAATTATATGTTTTAATACTTACCTATTCCGGACTAAGAGAAATCCAAAAATTAAAATATCATAAAAATTGGAACGCGGTCGAACGGGATAAAAAGTATCCTATGTCCTTCTCCTGGCTCTAAACTACCTCCCTGCCAATTTTCAGCTAAATCGGTTCAGCCGTTCTTGAGTTATAAGCGAAGTAACTAACACGACTTTCTTTTATATATATAGATGTTCCGTAAGTTAGTATCGCTGCGTGCTTTGTTCATATTCAGTTAAAGTATTTATGACTGGCATTACTCGTGGCTCCGTCCGCGTTCAGATTACCAAAAACCAAATTCTTAGGTTTTACATATTAGTATACTCTTACAATGCAGTTTTTGTATTTTTTCTCAGAAATGAGACATTTTCCCGCGGTAAAAAGCATCCTATATGTTGAATTTTATTATATGTATAGATAGCTTTAAATACGTACATATATATATATATATATATATATATATATATATATATATATATATATAATAGACTTTGTATAAAGCTTATCGCGAAAAAAGAATTGCGCGCAAGGTTTGAGTAAAGTAGGTTTAAGGAAGGACAATAAGGTAATCCATTTTTGACGTTTCTAGAGTTATAAATTAACGATCAAAAACCTTCCATGTACGTGTTTAATGAAAATCAACGTTATGGCTTTCACGTAAAATTGAATATTGCTTGGCGTCACTATAAATTCATCTTGTTACATAAGATTATAGTTAATGTAAGTGTTAAGGGAGTCCATAAATATAAGGAAATAAAAGGAATTTCTCTTTGTGTAAATTACCCCGTTAAAGTAAAATAATAAATACTACTCCTACTACTACTACTTACTAGTGTACAATCATTATTGAAATATTAAAGAAAAAATTATGAATGGAATTTACCTATCTATATAAAAAAATGTTTCCAATTCTGTTTTTGTAGAAAAACTTCTTAACTTGGCGTGAATAAGGGGTAAGTGAATACATTGAAGTAATGAGTGTAGCGGAAGTGAGCGTTGCGGAAGTGAGTTCGCGGATGTGAGAGTCTTTATTATTAATAATTAAAAAATATACTTTTATAATTATTATTATTTATAAATATGTATATTTATTATTAATAATTTTATAAAAAATATCATAATATTTATATTTTCATTTATTTTAATTTAATGCGGTATCTGTCACAGCGCCAAAGAAGTTTTACTTCAACCGCGCGTAAAGGTTACACGCGCTCATTTTTTATTTATATAACACTAGCTCGTCAATAGCTATTAAACAATTAAAAAGAAAATCGATAGACAAAAAGAGATGAAGTATTTGCCTCTTTATAGATATAAAGGATAATTAACTATAATTTTAAATATTTTCAACCGACTTCAAAAAGGAGGAGGTTCTCAATTCGACTGTATGTTTTTTTTTTTTTTTTTTTTTTTTAATGTTTGTTTGTTACCTCAGAACTCCGTCATTTATTAACCGATTTGGACAATTTTTGTTTTGTTTGAAAGGGTAGACTTCCAGATTGGTCCCATTTAAATTTCAAAAAAAAAATACCACCCCTAAGGGTGAAAAACCACTAATAATGTATTTAACCTACTTCTAATTGTCATATTGACTTGAAACTTTGCAAATATTTCTATTTTCGTTGATAGTACAGTGGTTCGGTGTTGTTGACCTGATCTGATGGCAAGGCCAGAAGGTGGACAGGTGGAACTCTTCAACGGCTAATAGTAGATACTTTGAGTTTGGGCTTATTTTGTTTGATTTGACAAGCCTAACACGTTAGAATCCTTACTTTGCTACTACTGTCTACACTAAAAAGGGAAAAATAAAAACTTTTTAACAAAAAAATAAAAACCGACTTCAAACAAAAGCACTAAAAAGTAAAAAATAACTGATTGGTAGTTTTCATTTACTATACATACCTAATCAAATATTTTCGAAGTCGGTGTGCTTTGGCTAAGTAATTAAAGCCTACCTATTAAATACATACCTAATCAAATATTTTCGAAATCGGTGCCAGCCCATACAAAGCAAAGCACACCGACTTCGAAAATATTTGATTAGGTATGTATAGTAAATGAAAACTACCAATCAGTTATTTTTTACTTTTTAGTGCTTTTGTTTTATATTATGCATATTGCTGTAAAACATTCGAAACGTTAGACAATTATTAATTTACTAGCAGAACCCGTGGCTTCGCTCGCACTAAAACTACAAAAAATCTCTAAAAAGGTAGTTTCACACAAACTTTCATCCCCTATTTTACCCCCTTATAGTATTAATTTCGAAGAATGCTACAACACGTGTTTATTTAATTTTGTTAAAGAGTATTAATACCAAGTTTCAAGTAATTCTGATCATAAATAGTTTTCCCATGGGAATTAGATGATCTCTGGCGGTAAAAAGTAGCCTATGTCATTCTTCAGCTCTCCAACTACATCCATAAAAAAATCACGCCAATCCGTCTCTCCGTTTCGACGTGAAAGAAGGACAAACAAACAAACGCACTTTCACATAATATTAGACTGGATTTTGCTTCTTTGACTTTGGATATAGACCCATGAAATATAATACCATTTCAGACTTCAATTACTTCTTCTACACGTTACATCTATCTTATCCTGGAAGATGAGTATACTTTTGAACCGAGTTGATGGTTTCAAAAAGTTATTTATTGATACGTACGTCTATACTTACTAATATTATAAATGTGAAACTTTGTAAGTATGGATGTTTGTTACTCTTTCACGCCAGAACGGCTGAACGGATCTGGATGAAATTTAGCGCAGAGATAGATTATAGTCTGAAATAACACATAGGCTACTTTTTATCCCAGAAAAGTATACGGTTCCCGTGGGATAGGTCTGTTTTTGTTTCATAATCAAATCAAACATATGTTGTTTGATAAAGCAATATTATTTTTTACTTTCATTATTTGCATATATAAATATAGTGCTGGTTAAAAGGATGTTATTCTTTAATTTTAGGTAAGACTATGTTTCATTAGCGATTCACTGTGAGTTCACATGAGGTCCTAATATAACATGATATTCGCCCCTATAATGATATCGTGGATTGTGCTACTGAGTTACGTAGAGGTAGCAGGTTCGATTTTTATACTAAAATCATTTATATTTATATATATGCAAAGATGAGCTTTTTATAAGCTTTCGTTTTAAATTATGTTATTGAAAAAAGTTTTTATTTAGTTCGAAAAATTGTATATCTATACTTATCTATAAAGCTGAAGGCATTGTGGTTTTTGTTCGCATTCATTTGTGTGATGAGCACGAATATTTATACTCCAGTCATGGGTGTTTATATTTATAATATGTATGTATTGAAAGTTATATATGTGTAGTGTATCAACTATCTAGTATTCGTAACACAGGCCTCGTAGCTTACCATGGAACTAGATGGTGTTGTGTGTTAATGTCTCAACATATTTATTTATTTATGACTATTTCAACCATAGCTCGAATTTTATTTCAAAACTGTTAAATTTCTATATAATCTTAAAAATTTAAGTTCTTTACAATAGCTCTACGTCTCCTCACAATAATCTAGGTCTTAAAGCTTAGACACTAGACAGGTAACAAGTGTTAGTCTTAACTCTAATCTTTACGTATACACTATTTGTGCAGTTAGATTTCTAAAAGAAAAACAACCAATTTCCTTATTTTGAATTAAGGTGAAAAATAGGTGTTTTGTGTGCATTACTAGATAATGTGCCAAAAATAATACGTGTGTGTGTACTTGTGTACGCACGTAAGAAGTTATACTTCTTTGACGTAACAGAACTAAAGATTTCATCCCGTATGTTACAACTCTCTGTTTGTGAAAAGAAATGCAGCTAACTTCATCATATCTTTTTAACCTAGCTTCATTATGTCGCTTTTTGACTGTCGATGTGCGCGCGCACCGTAAAAATTTTACTCTCATAATTTTTTCCAAACGTGCCAAAAGAAGTATAACTTAAAAAATAAGACAATAGAGTTCCTGAAGCACTTTCAACTATTTTTTTATATCTAATATTTAAAAGTTGAATACTTTTTAAAATCCTATCAAAACACTGTGCAGAATAATTTATGCTATTACTATAATAAATATAAGATAAGTAAATATTCCATTTCACATGTACATATGAGTAAAATAGAGACCCTTTCTTTTTGAAAACGACTAATGCCCGATTTCACCAACGTCACCTAAGTTTAAGGGATCCCCTAAGCATGGTTAGGGGGCTGTTAGGGGACAGTTTCTGTTTCACCGACAGTTAGGGGTCACCTAAATATTAAAAGGCCCCCTAAATTTAGGTGCTCGAAATATGGGCTTAAAGACGATCGTAAAACGAAATTTAATTTAGGGGCTAGTTTAGGGGACTTTTAAGCTAGGGATCCCATATGGGTTGTTGGTGAAATCGGGCGTAAAACTCCTTATAAAACCTATGAATAGGATGTAACTGGTATCATCACTCTATACATAAAATTAACTAAAATAAGCCAAATCTCATTCGGACGGTAATTTGCTAACAAACACTGTGAAACAGTAATAAAGACGCAGTTTTATAGCATTGGTCAGATTATTGACATCCATTAGCTTTCAAGGAATATTGAGCTTATATAAGAATGTTGTGTGTGTGAGGCAGTGGTAGCTCAGTGGTAACGCGCTAGCTTGGGAAACCGAGTGAAGCTGGTTCAAATCCCGGGTCTCGATAGTGATATTTTCATGTGCGAATCATTTCCTATATGGTTACCACTTGCCTTACTACGGTGATGGTGTCGGTGAAATTTAATCTAAATCGGTTTAGTAGATGTAGAGATTACTCCCTACAAACTCACAAACTTTACCTCTTTATATTACTAGTATAGATTACATTTACTATCTAGGGCAATGTTGTTTTGTTGAAGATAGCATTTCCAGATTTACTTCCTACGGTCATACAACTTTGACATTAACTCAATATATGTATAATTTAGTACGTATCGATTTCGGCCACGTGTTATACTACTCGTATCTACGAATTTCTCCAATCGCACTGAGACTCTAGCTAACTGTGTAGGATGTTTTTTTGAATATATAAAAAAAAAATTAATATTATATACAAGTGTTCGCCCAGCGGTCAAAATTCTAATTTAGCGAATTTAGCTATCTATGTAAAAAAAAACTAGCACTCACCCTTGCTTCTCTCGGGTTCGTTCCTAGCTTGCTTCCCAATACAAACTTTCATCCCCATTTTCACCACTTGTTTCACTTATTTTTAATTTCTCTCTTCAATATAAGAAAGTCAAAACTTAGTATGTATTTTTATTAACTTTTTTTGATAAAAAAAAACCACATGATATCAAAATAACTTGAACAGATTCAAATGTTTTTGTGCTTCCTGGCTTAGATTTTTCCTTGAAAATAATAGACCATCTTAATTATTTAAAGTAGTTCCTGGGCCACCGAGCTTTGCTCGGAGTTTTTGGTCAAAAGTACAATTTTCTTTAAAAAAAAACAAAAAACTTGAATAAATACAAAAAAAAAACAAAAATTACTTATACCGTTGTATCCAAACGGGATTCGAACCCGGACACTTATTCAATCTTGCGCCTTGGCCGCTTGACCACGATGCTTATGCCCGAGCTACAAATTACCCACTATATTTTGCGTGGAATAATGCAAAAGAAAACCGCATGAAAATACGAAAACACGCGTTTTCCCAGACTTGCTCGTTTAAATATATTAGATTTTGCTCGTTTAAATATATTAGATTTAAATCGTTTTGCAATACACGATGGTATCAAGTAAGAAAAAACGTACCCGAATTGAGAACCTCTTTTTTCAGAGCAGTAACGATATTGCTAAACAACTTCGTAGCATTTTAGTTTGGTACTTTGCAATTTGCATAGTGAATTCGTACCGAATATAAAACGATGAAACGTGTACGGTTCTGTGGAGAGAAAGGAATAAAAATTCAACTCACTTATATTAATTAACTAATACTAGCGAAACAAAAACAAACCTATCCCACGGGAACCGTACATTTTTCCGGGATAAAAAGTAGTCTTTGTGTTATTCCAGACTATAATCTATCTCTGTGCCAAATTTCATCTAGATCCGTTCAGCTGTTCTGGCGTGAAAGAGTAACAAACATCCATACATACTCACAAACTTTCACATTTATAATATTAAATACAGATATATAAAACACGGATTATAAATGCATGTTGAGCATTAAATGAGCAGAAATGGATGGAACATCTAAGAGAAGTACCTTAAATATTAAAGTTATTAAGTTTTACTTAAAGGAAACATTCCTTTATTTAAAAAAATAATAATGGCTGCATTTAAATTTTATTTAAAATATTTACCTGAACCGATAATCGAACCTACTAAAAATACAGTAAAATACACCGTCACTATGAGTTCATGGTGCGGATAAAATATCTCGAACAGACATTGTATGTATATTACAATTAACAACTCCGTGGTTAGTTTCCGGGAAATCAATTGTTAACTTACATGCCGGCATATCCGCGAGCCTTCAAGCGTTAAAGAAAACCATGAAATCTTCCAATTTAACACCTCCAGGTAAATTTCTAAGAAATTAATTAAATCCCTAAGAAATCTATTGTTAAATGTAACGCCGGCGTGTCCGCGGTCGGGGAGGGAATAATATATCGAAACATAAATAAAAAATTTTTTTAGTATTATGAACTTTAATTATTATAGTTTAAAATATTATAAATTAATTTATTATGTAATCTTGGCTTTGATTTGCATAGACTGGCACCGACTTCAAAAATATCTGATTAGCTATCTTATATAGTAAATGAAAACTCCCATTCAGTTATTTTTGTTTAAAGTTGTTTTGAAGTCGGTTTTTACTTTTGGGACGTTAATTTTTTTATCTTGAGATTTTTAATTCAATGAGTTTCTTTCAAATATTTTTAACTTTAAAATTATAAACATTATAATGTGAAATTGCCCTTATATTTCGTAGCACATCCTGTTAGTATCGCGACGCTTTTCGTAGCGGACGGTCGGTACTACGCGGATACAAAGTTTACAAATACGGAGTGTGCTTTGTTTTGTGTTGTGTGTGTGTTATGTGATATGCTAACCGGCTTTTAAAAAGGTAAGTTACTCTCAATTATGTATATAAAAAATGTACTTCAGTATGTACGTACATAAAAGTCCTTAGCTATACACAAAGTTTTGTGCTAGTTAAAGCTATTTTTTTTTAAGTATTTTTTTAATGAAAAAAAATTTGTTATAATTTATCATAAATATTTCAATAACGTATTTAAGAATATATATTTTTATTGTTAAATCAAAGAAATTCAAATTTCTTTATTTCATCAAAAATATTGATTTTTTAACATTACATTTGTTTTTACTTAATTTACATAAAATGAATGTTTAAGAAGATTTTCAGAGGATTTAAAAAGTAAAAAGGAATGGGTTTATATAAGCTTTTAAGTTTCATTTGAGTTTTAACTTAATTAAATCTATATATATAATAAAATTCTAAATGAGTCGAATCTGTACATTAAATATTTTTTGGAAAATTTGATGGAAATAGTCATTATTATCGATACAGAGGCCGAATCTATAGTATAGACTATTTGTCTGTATGTCCTGCCTGTCTGGGAGTCCATCACGAGAAAGCCACGGGACGGATTGTGATGAAGTTTGGTATAATAATAGCTGGTTATACGAGTCAATATATTCGATACTTTTTACTGCGGGAAAATATCTAATTTCTGAGAAATCTATACTAAACGTCAAAACGTATGTGGGGACGAACCCGAGCGGAGCGAGGGTGAGTCGTTAGTATATAATAAGTTAAGTTTGTTATTCTGTTAGTTAATATATAACATGTAGTTGCGATTCTTACGTAAAAAATACTGATTATTACATTATTTTGCCCAATAGTGAGGGACAAGGATAGATTATAAGGAAAAGAAAGAGACAACTATATTAAACATTATAATAATAAATTTTTAGTATTATAACTGTAAAGATATAAGCTACTTTATATTCTATAGAATGTTTCCTGAGAATATGTAATCTCTAATACTATAACCTCCAAGCAAGACGTTTTATGGCAGATTTTAGTGCTTATTGCGAAGCAAGCTTTTCATTATGATGATAAAGTGTAAAATTGTTTTTTTTTTATTTTATTAATAGATTACTCTGTTTTGGTTATATTTTTATTTATACTGGTGGTCGAAATTCGAATATTTTCTTCATTAAAAATTTGATAAAATTATATATGAATAGAATTTACCTATCTATATAAAAAAAATTATCTAAATTCTTTTATTGATAACACTTTATAAAACTCGTCATTAACTATTAAGCAAAAAAAAAGAAAATCGGACAAACAGAGGAGAAAAAGGAACTGAACTGTTAAGCCTTTGCCTATTTATATATATATATATATAATCAATAAAAATCATTTAACCATGGGTTTTCCATTTTTGACTAATTTCAAAAAAAGGAAGTACTGATATCCGATGATTGTTTTATTGTGTATATTGTCATGTTTTCTTTTCTTTTAGTGAATCTTTTTTATATTATAAACTAGCATTGCCCGCGGCTCCGCCCGCGTTCAGATGACCAAAAACCAAATTTGTAGGTTTTACATATTAGTATACTCTTACATTGCAGTTTTTGTATTTTTTCTCAAAAATGAGACATTTTTCCGCGGTAAAAAGTATCTTATATGTTAACCTGGATAACCAGCTACCACCATACCAAATTTCATCAAAATCTGCCCAGTGGTTTTCTCGTGATGCGGTAACAGACGGACAGACAGACAAAAATTCTAAAAACTATAGATTCGGCCTCTGGATCGATAATAATGTTTAATTCAATAAGATTTTCCAAAAAATATTTAATGTGCAGATTCGGCTTAGTTATAATTTTATTATATGTATAGATGTGAAAATAGCTGTCTGTTTTCTTTTCACATTAAAACCGTTGAACAGATTTCGATAAAATTTGGCAAGGTCGTAGATTGCATTCTAGGATAGAACATAGACTACACTTGAATCCCGTCCCGCTTATCATGCAAGCAAAGCCGCGGTACATAAAACTAAGTGGGTTATCTTCTTTTGTATGTAATTAAACATAAAACATCAAGTTTTGCCTCAAGTACTTCTAAAACATAGAACCAGCAGAACTCACGGCTTCGCTCGCGTTAAACTACAAAAAAAAAACTAAAAAGGTAGGTTGTGTACAAACTTTCATCCCATATTTTACCCTCTTATGGGACGAATTTCGAAAAATGCTAAAACACGTATTTATTTAATTGTATTGAAAAGCGTTAACACTAAGTCTCAAGTAATACTGATCATAAATAAATTTTTGGGGTGTCCCGTAACGTGTTTTCCCGTGCGAATGAGATAATCTACCGCGGTTAAAAGTAACCTATGTCACTCTCCAGCCTTCCAACTATCTCCACACAAAAAATCACGCCAATTCGTCACTCCGTTTCGACGTGTTAGAAAGACAAACAAACAAACACACTTTTACATTTATAATATTAAGTATATATATACGAGTATATGGCTTTACTGTTTAGTTTGTGAAAAACTTATATTTCATCTCTTTTATACAAAAACTAATCTATATTATTATGAAATATTGTAGTGTTCTCGTTTTTAGGTCAATAGGTCAATAAAAAAACGGTCTAACATATGGTCGATCAGATAAAACCCAAAACCCATCAGTAATAATGTAAAGGGAAAAATTGTGTTAGTAAATTATCTACGATCAGTTCTATAACTAATGAAATATAATTTGTTACGATATTTCTTTGGCATTGAAGAGGAAAAAGCTTTAAAGGGTTTGGAGTAACTGTGGAACATACATACTATTATTATAAATGTGAAAGTTTGTGAGGATGTATGGATGTTTGTTACTCTATCACGCCAGAACGGCTGAATGGATCTGGATGAAACTTGGCACAGAGATAGATTATAATCTGGAATAGCACATAGGTTACTTTTTATCCCGGAAAAATAGACTCTTCCCGTGGGATAGATTAGTTTTTGTCTAGTAATTAATAGACGCATTTTTTACTGCTTTTGATGGATGTATCATAAGATTTAAGAATAAATTAGGATTAGAGGTGTTTTTTTATTAATATTTATGATAAAACTCTTCAATAGCTACTACACAAAAAAAAGAAAATCGATTGACAAACATAGGAGGAAAAGGTACTGAACGGTTTTTACCTATTTGTATATATAGATATACATAATATAATTATTTTTTTATCTTTTCGAAGTGCAATCTATCTGGTTATCCGGATCAACATATAGGATACTTTTTACCGCGGGAAAATATCTCATTTCTGAGAAAAAATACAAAAACTACATTGTAAGAGTACACTAATATGTAAAACCTAAGAATTTGGTTGTTGGTCATCTGAATGCGGGCGGAGCCGCGGGCAATGCTAGTATACAATAAAAACTAAAAATCAAATTTTTATTACTATGCCTATGGCATTGCGTTGACAATCATAATATTAGAATTATAATATATAATGGTTATACCTTGTCTCTAGATGTTTCCGTATAGGATTGTTTTGTGTCGTTAGCTGTCTCAGATAAATGTATCTATCTGTGTAGACAATTTGGGTGTTCCCTAAATATATGGGGATTTTCTCTCCATTTGTTATCACTCTTGTTTTTCCAGGGTTTAATTTTAAGCCTATCTTCTCAATTTCCATTGCAATTTCGCTTATCATTCTTCGTATATCTTCTGCTGTTTTTATAATAAATATGTTGGGACATTAACACAGTGCCATCTAATTCCATGGTAAGCTACGAGGCTTGTGTTATGGATACCAGATAGTTGATACACTACACATATTATATAACTTTAAATACATACATACTATAAATATAAACACCAATGAATGGAGTACAAACATTCGTGCTCATCACACAAATGAATGCCCCCAGCGGGACTCGAACACGCGACCGCTGGCACACCAAGTAGAGTCACTACAAAAATACCCGCATTTTATTAAGAAATTAATTTATTTTAGGTTAACATAGCCGTGGAAAGCCATAGGCAGAGCCAAGTTTAGAATAATATTTTCTGGCCTTAAGAAACAAACGTGGACACACCTAAAGTATAGCGTGACTTCAAAAAGTAATCATTGTAATGCCCTATACATAATTAATTAAGGAAAACGCTTATATGAAATATTCAGTCTGTTTTTGTAGAGGAATGGTGAAATGTAAGGAATAAATGCGGTTGGCGGTAGAATCATAGTATCGCGAAGCTCTTATAGTATAACTAGCAGAAAACCGCGACTTTGTCCGCGTTTAAACTACAAAAAAAAACTAAAAAGGTAGGTTGAAAATATATTAGTTTCAACGTGTTATAATCTTTCTCAAGTAAAATAGTCTTGACACACAGACATACAGATAAACAAACAAACAAATAGATGGCCAACAAAGTGATTCTATAAACTTTTTCTTTTTTCCTTATCATGTAAAGAAAAAGGAACCTTTATAGAAAAACACTAAAAATATGGTTATATAAAAACTAACGAAACTTTCATCTTTCTTATCTGTAAGATATGAGACTCCTCAAAACAGACCAAATAAGTTCAATTATGTAGATCTAGATATTCACGAAGTTCCAAGTCGGTACAACAAATAGAACTAGGTTGAAATTGGCTTCTTAGATTTGAATATTGTGATAATATGGCTAATGATTGTGATGATGACTGCCAAAAGATCAATACATACATAATTAGTATTACTAGCGACTGACCCTCAAAAACAAAAATAAATATATCCTACGGGAACCGTAAATTTTTTCAGGATAAAAAGTAATCTATGTGCCATTCCAGACTATAATCTATCTCTGTGCCAAATTTCATCCAGATCCGTTCAGCCGTTCTGGCGTGAAAGAGTAACAAACATCCATCCATCTAAACATTTGCATTTATAACATTCATATGGGATGAGATATGTATTATATACTTATCCTAAGTCGATGTTTAGTATGAAATAAAAAAAAAAGTACTGAAAAAAATTCAATCGATTGTCAAAAACACAGGCGGCTGTACACTCTCGTCCGAGGGCCCTCAGCATGTCTCATTGAGAGCCCTCGCGTTAAAGAATTTATACACAAGTGCGACCCTGTACACTCTCGTTTATTCAGTGACGAGGAAATGAGCCTGTCAGAAATTAGGAAAGATTATTATATTCTATGCGTAAATAGTATGAAATTATATGTACAGATATCAAATAATAGATTCAAATTTTTGGTCAATATCGTTTTTTCTCATTTTCTGATATTTTCAAATATGATTACCAATTGTCTTACGGTGAAGGAAAACATCATGAGGAAACCTGTACGTCTGACAGAAAAATCAAGTTTTCGAAAGATATGTAAAGTCCGCCAACCCACGTTTGGCCAGCGTAGTGGACCCCTTGTATTGAAGGTCCGTGCCCAGCAAGTTTCCCAAGGAACCCGCTTCAATAGATTTTCCAAGCAAGCGCGTTACCATTGGGCTACCACTGCCTCTTACCTGTATATGTATGTCGTCGTCTCAGCTCAAACACCTCCACTGCTGGACATAGGCCTCCCCCAAAGATTTTCACGACAACCGGTCTTGCGCCATCCGCATCCAGTGGACTCCAGCGACTTTGACCAAGTCGTCGGTCCACCTTGTGGGAGACCTGCCCACGTTTCGCCTATATATATATATATATATATATATATATATATATATATATATATATATGTATAATATTATAAATTACTAGAAGAACTCGCGGCTACTCTCGCGTTCAATCTATAAAAAAAAACACTTTGGCTTTATGTTATACATCGACTTACGCTCGCTTCGCTCGGGTTCGTCGCTATGTATTTATATATCATTGTTTCTACAAAAATACTGAAATCATTATTAAAAATTGGGGGGGGGGGGGGGGGGGGGGGGGGGGGGGTTGGATGGGGTAGGGGGATGGGGGGGGAGGGTGAAAAATTCTTTACGTTCTCATATTACCTACCAAATATCCAAAAAAATATCATTAAAATCGGTTGAGCCGTTTCGGAAGAGTACGACCACAAACACCGTGACACGAGATTTTTAATATTAGATTATATATTAGTCTTTTAGTACTTAGCAGTTAAAACAGTATCCAATATATTATGCTTAGTGCTTTTCTAAATCATTATTCTTTGTGTCGCATGAAAATTTAATAAGGACACGTTTTTGCTAACGTGCAGACAATTTTCTTAATATCCTTACGCTACACTGTTTAAAGAGCTGATTGTAAAGTTATTTTCTATCTGTACCTACTTTAAGGCAATATATTTATTTTAAACTAGCAGAACCCGCGGCTCCGCTCGCGCTCAAACTACAAAAAAAAGGTAGGTTTCATGCAAACTTTCATCCCTATTTTACCCCCTTACGGGATGAATTTCGAAAAATACTAAAACAGGTATTTATTTAATTGTATTGAAGAGCATTAATACCAAGTTTCAAGTAATTTCGACCATAAACATTTCTTGGGTTGTATTGTAACGTGTTTTCTCGTGGGAATATGATAATCTTCCGCGGTAAACACTAGCTTATGTCACTGTCCAGCCCTCCAACTATCTTCACACAATGAAAATTGCACCAATTATATTACATTTTGTTAATTGTGGGTAGGCTGTCTGTAACAATTATACCTTCAAGACATGTAACACCTCAGTCTCTCCCGTGACCATGGATGCTGTAAAGCATTCGAAACTTCGGGAAACAAAAATGCAAATAAATCCGTGACAAAATCCGAAAAGATAGTTTTATTTAAAATGTCAAATATTCGCGTAAATCTAAGAAAGTATTAAATATTAGGATACTAAAAAAAAACTAGGAATATACTCGAGCAAAGCAATAGCACGTCTATAGTATATTACGGTTTTAGATATAACCCAAACTTACTACGTCGTAGACAGTCTGAAGTGGGTCAATCGATGTATACACATATATTTTTGTGAAAACTTTGAACTATGATAAACGTTTTTGTTTATCTGTTCGCTTGTACAATGTTGATTTGTCACGCTTGTCACTTTTAATTAACATTGTTTACTTAAATTTCAGGACTGTGGTAGCCCAGTGGTAACGTGCTTGCTTGGAAAACCGAGTGATATGGGTTCTCGGTCTCGCGCCTCTGATTAAATCATTTTTTTTAAATAAAACTATCTTTTAGGATTTGATGATGATTGATTTT
This sequence comes from Brenthis daphne, assembly GCA_947093115.1. Taxonomy (NCBI): domain Eukaryota; kingdom Metazoa; phylum Arthropoda; class Insecta; order Lepidoptera; family Nymphalidae; genus Brenthis; species Brenthis daphne. Next base: position 4,816,244 of record OX352478.1, on the reverse strand, counting down.
TGGTTTCCAAAGTTTCGAATGCTAAGGTTTAAGATGTCTCAAAGGCGTTGTATAGTATACTAGCGACTCATCCTCACTCCGCTCGGGTTCGTCCCTACTTACGTCTTAACATTTACTATAGATTTTTCGGAGATGAGATATATTCTCGCAGTAAAAAGTATCCTGTATGTTGACCCGGATAACCAGTTTTTGTTGTCTGTTACCGCAACTCAGAAAAACCACTGGAGGGATTTTGATGAAATTTGGTATGGTTATAGCTGATTATCCAGGTCAACATATAGGATACTTTTTACCCTGGGAAAATATCTCATTTCTGAGAAAAAATACAAAAACTACAATGTAAGAGTATACTAATATGTAAAACCTAAGAATTTGGTTTTTGGTCATCTGAACGCAGGCAGGGCCGCGGGCAATGCTAGTTATGTTATATGTGTATAAGAAAGTATTGAAAGCAAACTTCGAAATGTAAAGTCCATTTTGCAAACACGACTTTAACTTTAAGTAACATTACGTCTATGAACTCACCCTTAGTATAAAATGTTATAAAAAGAATAGGTAAGTACTTGTGTGATTATTATTATTTCACATAAATATAGCAGTCATTTATTATATTCATGTTTTTGTTTTATTTTTTATGGGTTTTAATTTTTTGCACGAAACCCTAATATTTACTCTAAAATAAAACTAACCTAAGTTACTGCTTATAATATTAGCTACAGGCCGCTACAGACAGCTACAGGCTACGAAGATTAACCGTATTAAGCAAACAGTCAGACAATTTTTTTTCTTATATATATACATTCATATACATTTAGAAAAAAGCTGTTATTTTAACATTACAAATAGACACGTCCGCGTCGTTTAAACTTGTAGAATTACACCGCTCTGGTATTTCGTAGTGTAATGTAAGATACCCTCTAGATATAACCTTCTCTAATAAATAGGTTGTAAAACGAACAAAAGAATTTATCAAATCAGATGAGCAGATCCAGATATAACACGTTCAAACAAGCACATTTTTCGGCTGTATCAGTACTAGTAACTCACCCTCGGGTTTGTCCCTAAAAACAAATCTATCCCACGGGAATCGTACATAAAAAGTAACCCATGTCCTATTCCAGTCTATAATCTATCTTTGTACCAAATTTCATTCAGATTTTTTCCATGGCATTCACGTTATAAACCGTTCTGGTGTGAAAGAGTAAAAAATATTCATCCAGCCATCCATCCCAAACTTTTTATAATATTAGTATGGAATATGGATAGATGACTAGTGCCAAGCTCTCACTTTGCTCATACACATACGTCTGTCTGTTTGTTCCGGCTAATCTCCGAAACGGTTGGTTCGATTTTGACAGGACTTTCACTTGCAAATAACTGATGCTATAAGGAGCAACTAAGGTGACTTTTATTTTAGAAAAAGAGTTATGGTTCCGTGCAAAAGAATTAAAACTTAAAAAGTTGCGAACAAAATCCGCTGTAAAAAAACCTAGGGCGAACCCAAACAAAGTGAGGGTAAGTGCTATTATTGTATATTTAGTAGCTAAGAAAGGAGAACTTACATTTAAAATTCTTAGGTGAAAGGCCAAAGGCTTAGTAAATAAAGCAAAAGATCTAACGCTAAAGGAATTATTAAATCGAAATGTGGGATATTTTCGTGGTTTTGGTACATTGAGTCCATTTTTCAAACTTTACCGAGCGGGGCGTCGTTTTGAATATTTTATTATGAATTCACAATTTTATTCCACTCAATTTTTTAACAAGCTTTTTTTTGTACTAAAATTTTTCTTTTTTTTTGAAGCGCTTACACCATATTGCATTGTAAATTAAATGTGTATTTATTAACCGACTTCCAAAAAGGAGGAGGTTCTCAATTCGTCGGAATCTTTTTTTTATGTATGTTCACCGATTACTCGAAGACGCCTGAACCGATTTGGAATTTTTTATTTTATTTCAAAGCTTTCCAGATGGTCCCATTTAAATATTATCGAAGGATTTAAAAAAAAATCAAGATTTAATTATATTTTTTTTGAATAAATTGCTTAATCGAATATGTTATGACAAAGTTGCGGTTAAGAGAAGTGTTGGTAGGAAGATATCTTAGCTCGGCAACAAGGTAAAGAGTTGAGGGTCTGTTCAGGCTAGCCCTGAAGAATTTAGGAGGATGACAGCCGACCTTAAGTAATGGACAGGCATATGAAGAAAAAAAATAAGTCTGTTGCTCATATTAAGTTAAAACCTGACAAAGACATACACTTTGCTAGTCCCAAATATTTACGGTATTGTAAGTTGCTTCGAACATTAACATTTAATTTCATCTTAAACCATAAACGAATTAGCTAACGAGCTTTCGTATACAGTACCAATTAGAACGTTAGAACCTTATCATATTAATTTTAGAACTTATTAGAATGCAAATTGGTATACAGTATTTAAAACGTGAATGTGATATGATATTTACATAATATGAACTGAAATAGTTGTAACAATAAGTAAATAAGTAAAAGTTATAATAGATTTTTTTAAGGACTCTACAAGTTAATTTTGATGTTTTATTTTAATTGTTGGCGCAGTGGTCAATAAACCAAATCATTATTAGAAATTTGAAGAAAACATATATGAATAGAATTTATCTATCTATGTATATAATTAAAAATTTAAAAAACCCTCTAGGTTTTTTTTAAATTAATTATTATCATACGATTGCACTGGCACGTGATCATACGCCAAAATGCCTTACATCATTTTAGAAAAGAGCTGATTCTCTTACACTGCTAGACCGATATTAACCAATTATAGCTAAGAATCACCGCAAGGAAACTGCTTCAAGTGGATCCATTCCGTCCATCCGTTTGAGAGCTACGATGCCACAGACAGACATACACACACACACAAACTTATTACATCACTCTTTTTGCGTCGGGGGTTAAAAAACGAACTGTTTTAAAAAAAATTATAACTAAGAATAAAGCTACTAAATAAAAAAAAAAGAAAATCAACTGAGAAACGACAAACGACGAGAAACAGGTATTCAACTGTTTTGTCTTTGCCTATTTATACGAGTATATCGTAGATTCTGAAATAATAAAAAGGCCCCTATACTTTGGAAAAAATACCGCTATCATATATTTGATACTTCGGCTGTAATTGCGAAGTTTAGTATAAAGTTTGGTCTTTGCTATTTATTTTTTAATCCATCCAAATACCTTTGTAATCACTAAAAATCGCCGAACATAATAGGGGTTAAATCGATAGATACTGAGGTCTTCGACCCTCTGTCAGTTACAACTACGAGTATAAGTAGTAATAATAGCTTGTTTATCTGGTAATGATAATAGCTTTTTAAGTTTTTAGTAGTTTCGCTTGTAACTGTGTCACAGATTAACCAAATAATCATTTGACTTTTGCGACCAAAATCAAAAACATTCAAATCTTCCGAAGCAAAATATCAGAAAAAAATTCCGGACAAGTGCGAGTCGGACTCGCCCATCGAGAGTTTCGTACAAATTTGAAGGAAATCTTTTTAACTTTAATTTTCAACTTTTTTATTTTATGTAATTTTTACTATATTTGTATACTTATTATCTAGAACATTAAGACCCACATAGTGCCGATTTTCGTATATAAATCGAGTGACGGTTTAGACGGCTTTTTAATCTGTATATTGGCTGATAGAAAGTCTACAGTATGCGGGGGCCTTACACGATAATCTAATTACGATCTCCAACACTGTAGTCTTTTATGTAATTTAGAGTACTTTAGATTTAATTTATATTAACTCACCATTGTAAATAAGAAAGATGGTATATGTGTATTTGTACGGATTTATTTTGATTTTTGGTTTCCGACGTTTCGAATGCTTTCAGCAATCATGGTCACGGGAGCGACTAAGGTTTTAGAGGTCTTAAAGATCACTATATTATACTTGTTACAGACAGCGTCTAACCAGAAAATTATTTAATTTCAGCTATTATTATTATAATTATTACATTTAAAAAAAGTTAAACTTATAACTTTAAAAAAAAATGTATCCGCAAAAAATCCGAAAAGATAGTTTTATTTAAAAGTAACAATTCACCCTCGCTTCGCTCGGGTTTGTCCCTAGGTTGATTCCCCATATGAATTTTGATTCCCATTGTCACCCCCTTAAGGGATGATTTCCGGGATAAAACTATCCTATGTCCATCCCAGGATCTTAAACTATCATGTTACCAAATTTCATCTAAATTGTTCCAGTAGTTTCGGAGCTTATGCGGTACAAACAAACAAATCTTTCCTCTTTAGAATATCATTATAGATGTCAAATATTCGCGTAAATCTAAGAAAGTATTAAAAGTTCCTAGTTAAAATTTTAAATAACATAGGTTGATGTAAAATAGCATGTTATCAAAATAAAAACTTTTTAACAAAAAAATAAAAACCGACTTCAAACAAAAGCACTAAAACGTAAAAAATAACTGATTGGTAGTTTTCATTTACTATACATACCTAATCAAATATTTTCGAAGTCGGTGTGCTTTGGCTAAGTAATTAAAGCCTACCTATTAAATACATACATAATCAAATATTTTCGAAATCGGTGCCAGCCCATACAAAGCAAAGCACACCGACTTCGAAAATATTTGATTAGGTATGTATAGTAAATGAAAACTACCAATCAGTTATTTTTTACTTTTTAGTGCTTTTGTTTGAAGTCGGTTTTTAATTTTTTGTTAAAAAGTTTTTATTTTTCCCTTTTTAGTGTAGACAGTAGTAGCAAAGTAAGGATTATAACGTGTTAGGCTTGTCAAATCAAACAAAATAAGCCCAAACTCAAAGTATCTACTATTAGCCGTTGAAGAGTTCCACCTATCCACCTTCTGGCCTTGCCATCAGATCAGGTCAACAACACCGAACCACTGTACTATCAACGAAAATAGAAATACTTGCAAAGTTTCAAGTCAATATGACAATTAGAAGTAGGTTAAATTCATCATTCGCTATTTTTCCACCCTTAGGGGTGGTATTTTTTTTTGAAATTTAAATGGGACCAATCTGGAAGTATACCCTTTCAAACGACACAAAAATTGTCCAAATCGGTTAATAAATGACGGAGTTCTGAGGTAACAAACATAAAAAAAAAAAGAACATACAGTCGAATTGAGAACCTCCTCCTTTTTGAAGTCGGTTGATAAGAATTAATAGAGGCTGTGGTTGACATTATAATTTTAGTACGCGTTTCAGAAGCATTACTCTAAGCAAGTAAATTTACTTATATATCGAGTTTCCACTTTGTAAGATAAAATCATTACTTCAGCCCTTTAAAATTTTGTATCTTCATATACATACGCATTCTATACTATCTTACTATTATTATAAATGTGAAAATTTGTGAGAATGGATGAATGTTTGTCACTCTTTCACACCAGAACGGTTGAACTGATCTGGATGAAATTTGGCGCAGAGATAGATTATAGTCTCGAATAGTACATAGGATACTTCTTATCATGGAAAAATGTACAGTTCCCGTGGGATAGAATTGTTTTTGTCTAGGAACGAACCCAAAGCAAAGTAAGGGTGAGCCGCTAGTATTAATACCTCCACGACCGCGACCGTGCGAATAGATTTCTTAGAATTTTGATTAATTTCTTAGAAAATTCCCTGGAGGTGTTAATAAACCAGTAATAATAATGATATATACTATGTGATAAGTAAATGAATGTTAATAAATAAAAATTATAAACGGATTTTATTATAAAAAAGATTGCGACCAATTGAAGAACCTCGTCCTTTTTGAAGGAGTGGGTTGAAAAAAAAACCTAAGCGCATATGAAAAATATTTTAAGGGGAAAAGAACTAATGCCTAAAAATACAAAAGAATATAGTATTATTTTTTATTCATATTTTAATCTCATAAATTTTATATTAATTTAACTAATACATAATATATAAATTTCGCTTATTCTTTAAAGAAAGTCAACGATCTGTATGGCAAAATCGATAATAGTAGCATAAACAGTAAATCACGCTACTATTTTTGACTTTGACATTTATTTGAGCGAATTCCGTATATATATTGCTTTAAGAGATCAAAAACTTCATAGTAGATTTGTGTGTCTTTTTTAGGGACAAGCCTATAAATATTTATGAAATACTAGATACATACATATTACATATATATATCCATACATACATACACATACTTCAAGAAAAATAAAATAAGGAAATCATTTATAACTGTTTTCCCGTGGGATCTAGTTAATCTGCCGCGGTAAAAAGTAGCCTATGGCACTCTCCAGTCCCCCAACTATCTCCACACAAAAAATCACGCCAATCCGTCATTCCGTTTTGGACGTGAAAGAAGGACAAACAAACACACTTTTACATCTATAATATTAGTATGGATATAAAAGAGTTTCGTACGGTATGAATACAAGGTTTTTTGGGTTTGTACAAATATGGTGTTATTACATGTCTAATATTTAAATAGGATGTGTGTGGAATAAGTAAGTTTTGTAGCTTGTTAGTTCTTATCATTATTTCAATGTCAACAGACACTTAGGCTACATTTTTTGCCTGATAATAACAAAAGTAATGGATACATTCGTGTGTATGTCTGTTTTTTGTTTTTTTATCTATACTAATAAATATTATAAAGAAGTAAAGTTTGTGATTGTGAGTTTGTCAGTTAGTGAGGTTGTTGGGGGTAATCTCTGGATCTATGAAACCGATTTAGATGAAATTTCGTAAAAAGATAATCTGAGACCCTGGGAAGGACATAGGATACTTTTTATCCCAGAAATTATCCTTTAAGGGCGTGAAAATGGTGTGAAAATGGGTGGCACTAACCCGAACGAAGCGAGGGCGAGTCGCTAGTTCGTTATAACATAATAAGGATGTACCATATAGATTTAAAGGAAATCTCAACTCCTTAAGACTAATGTCGAAAGTGAATTGATGTCGGTATATCTGTTTTTAATGTCCCACTGTTAGGTACAGGCTTTCCATTAATATGAGAGGGGAAAATGCATAGTCCATCACGAAGTGCGTGTTGGTGGATTCCACATGTCTTTCGAAAACTCGCTAGGTTCTCTCAAACACGTAGGTTTCCTCACGACGTTTTCCTTCACAGTAAAACGAAGTGGTCATGTTGGAAATGATTCGCACATGAAAATATCAGGGGTGCGAATCTCTAGGTTTGAACCCGCTCCACTCGGTTTGCCAAGTGATCGCGTTACCACTTGGCTACCACTGCTTACACATACTTTACATAATACAATCGTAAAATTTTTCTTTCAACATTTTTTTTGTAATATTCTCTCCCGTGACCATGTCATTGTCTCTCCCGTAACCATTGTCTCTCCCGTGACCATGATTGCTGTGAAGCATTCAAAAAGTCGGGAACCAAAAATCAAAATATAAACTTTAATTAATTTACGGTTTTATTCTTATGTAACAAAAATATTATGTTTTGTATTCGTATTAACAAAGGATTAGAGTGAAACTTGAAGTTATCAGTTAAAGCCGCTTACATTGTTATAGTGCTGGAGTTTAGTGAACAGTTCTAGTTAGATTAACTTCTGTTAGAAATTTAGGTTAGAGGCTTAGAATATTCTAGCGACATACACTCGCTTCGCTCGGGTGCATCCCTTGTTGCGCCGATTTGTCCACAATTTCATGGCTTTTAATTGTTTTGGACGTGATCCTGATTTCTTTTTCAAAAATAAAAGTAGCTAAGTTACTCCTTATAACATCAGCTATCTGTCAGTGAAATTCCTATCAAGATCGGTCCAGCCGTTTCGGAGATTAGCTGGAACAAACAGACAGACAGACAAAAAAATAAAAATACAGTAGTGTAGTTTCCTTCTTATTAGTACCGTATATACGAGTACTTTCATAATCTGCATTCATATTTCATTTTTAGTAAAAAGTGTTATTTTGACATTACAAACAGACACTTCAATTTTACTTATCTGTATAGATAAATGACAGTTGTTATGTATAATTGTAAGTAACAAGTTTCTCTGACATCAAAATACTGTACAAGTATTTTATTTACCTGAGGGGTGAAGTTTTTTGTTATTTGATTTTGAAATTTTCTATGGGACTTCGTTTCAGGTTTATTTCTTTAAAAATGATGAAAATTGTTCTGAATTCAAATGAAGAATTTCACCTTCTTAGAAATTGGTATTTCTTATGCCAGTTCTCGTCAGAAATGAAACTCTTCTAACAGAACCGGTGGTAAATATTCGGTCACTCTGTTTCGAAATGATAGAAGGACAAACAAAAAAACACACTTTTACGTTTATAATATTAGTATGAAGTATGGACTAGCCAGTTGTCCTTGCTTTGCTTGGATACGTCTGCATTATATAGTGGTAGGTAGGTTACTCCAGATCATAGCCTATCTGTTTACTAAATTTCATCCAAATCTGTCAAGCCATTTCCACGTGAAAAAATAACAAACAAACAAACATACATACATACAAACAAACTTTCGCATTATAATAGTAATATGATTAGTGGAACCATATTTCATGCATGTATAATATGTTTTGTGTATGATAAGTATTGAATGAACATTTATATGACAATTTCTAAGGAAAAATCCAAGTTTGTTGTTCTATTCTGTTTTACCTTTGCTTATTTACATAATTTATTTCGTTTATTTAACAGACTGATTTTCCTCACGCGTTGTGTTAAAATAAGTTCGCTTTATAAGAAATCTTTTTATATGAGGCTAGCGTTACGTATTAACGTTTAGTATAGATTTTTCAGAGATGAGATATTTTACCGCAGTAAAAAGTATCCTATATGTTGACCCGGATAACCAGCTATCATCATAACAAGTTGACAGACAGACAAAAATTCTAAAAACTATAGATTCAGCCTCTATAGCGATAATAATAATGACTATTTAAATAAAATTTTAGAAAAAAAATTAAGGTATAGATTGGACTCATATATATCATCGATATATATATGTATATATATATATATATTTATATAAATATATGTAAGAAAGCCTATAACTACCTCAGATGGCTATAAAATGGAAAAATAATTATTATTTTCAAATCGTATCAAAACAAGTAGATCCAAAGATTTACGCGTTCAAACAAACTAACAAAGTTTTTTTTATTAAGACAACATAGAAGTATATAAGCTAAACAGCCAGTGGACTGGGTTTGAGACCCTTTTAACCCTTCCGGTACGAAACTCTAAAAGGGTCATCAAGATTTGTGCTCTAACTTCTTATCTACTCGTAGCATTTGGTAAATTCGAAATAAGTTTACGATAATAAAAGAAGTACGTTAAAATATCAATCGACTTTCCAAAAAAAAATAAATAAATAATAAGTAAATATGTTGGGACATTAACACACAGCACCATCTAGTTCCATGGTAAGCTGCGAGGCTTGTGTTATGGATACCAGTTAGTTGATACACTACACATATAGAAACTTTAAATATATACATACTATAAATATAAACACCCATGACTGGAGTACAAACATTCTTGCTCATCACACAAATGTGGCATACATTTCGGTTTGTAGTGACCCTACTTGCTGTGCCAGAGGTCACGGGTTCGAGTTCCGCTGGGGGCATTCATTTGTGTGATAAGCATGAATGTTTGTACTCTAGTCTATTATAAAATGTATGTATTTAAAAGTTATATGTGTATAATGTATCAACTATCTGGTAACCATAACACAAGCCTCGTAGCTTACCATGGAACTAGATGATGCTGTGTGTGAATGTCCCAACATAAAATAATAATAATAACTATTTATATCTATTTAAAACATACCTAGCGTCGAACCCGAGCGAAGCGAGGGTGAGCCGCTAGTATTTGATATACTTAACAAACTTAATTAAGCATTGGCTAAGCCTATAGAAAAAATTTTTTTTGAACGGGCTATCAATGGTTTTTATCTTTATCAAGCAGATAATAATTATTTATTTTTATTCAACTAGAATTTTTGTGTGAATATGTATGTGTGCGTGCGTGTATGCACGTGTGTTTGTATTCATGTGTGTGGAATGATTACACATATATACTGGAGTAACATTATTATAGACTTTTAGTAATATAATTTGGCATCCAAGAACGCACCCGAGCGAAGCGGGGATGATATCGCTAGTTAAATATACATCTATACATATAATAAAATTGTAACTAACTAGCTGGTTATTCGGGTCAACACATAGGATACTTTTTACTGCGGGAAAATATCTCATTTTTGACAAAAAATACAAAAACTGCAAAGTAAGAGTATACTAATATGTAAAACCTAAAGATTAGGTTTTTCATTATCTGATCGCGGGCGGAGCAATGCTAGTATCTACATATGATACTAAAATTATAAATATAAAACTGTGTTTGTTTGTTTCTCGTCTTTCTTTCACGCCGAAACGTAAGAATGAAAAACGTAAGGAGTGATTTTTTGTATAGAGGTAGTAGGAATGTTGAAGTGTATACCTAAGCTATTTTTGCACATGGAAAAAATTCTACTTCTCATAGAAAAAAACGTGACAAGGACGTGTCTTATATTTACATAATGTTATAACAACGAAAGATAGCACCTAGGTCACTAGTTTGTAATTTAAAAAAAATATATTCCATTTTGGTAGTTCATAACAAATATTTGAGTTTCAACGGTAAATTCCCATAGGGGTAATGGCTATTTTGTGTTATTCTATGACAAAGTCTACGCAATACATAAGGGATTTACCCCATAAAATATAAATAGTTGCCTTAAGACCGTTCTAAAGCTTTACTCATACATATTAATATTTAGCACTCGGCTTCGCTCGGCTAATCACAAAATAGCTTCCTATTAGTAAAAGAATTTTCAGAATCGTACCCGTAGTTTTAGAGATTTTATATAAATGTACAAACTAACTGACGACGACACGTTTGGCTCAGTTTATAGTGACCCTACTTGATGTGCCAGCGATCGCGGGTTCGAGTCCCGCTGAGGGCATTCATTTGTGTGATGAGCACAAATGTTTGTACTCCAGTCATGGGTGTTTATATTTATAATATGTATATATTTTAAGTTACATATGTGTCAGTGTATGAACTATCTGGTATCCATAACACAAGCCTCGTAGCTTACCATGGAACTAGATGGTGCTGTGTGTTAATGTCCCAACATATATATTTATTTATTTATAAACTTTACCCATTCATAATATTAGTGTTGGGACACAAAACAATAACCATTCTAAAATAAGTAATTTAGTTATCATGATAATATATCATATCATAGACTGTAATTTACATAACCTAGTATCTGAAATGACTGACTTCAACATGACATCGTTTTAAATAAATAATGAGTGGTATTTATTTTCTACTAGCGGCTCACACTCACTTCGCTCGGGTTCGTCTCTAGACGTAGAAAAATAAATCTATCCCACGGGAACCGTACATTTTTCCGGAATAAAAAGTGGCCTATTTGTTATTTTGATGTATGAACTATATTATTGTTTACTTTCATTAAAATTCAATCAGTAATTTTTGTGTACTAAAAGTTACTATCGTTTTTTTAAGCTGTATAAGTTACTATAGTTTTTTAACTATCCCACGGGAACTGTTTGTTTTCCGAGATAAAAAGTATCTAAAATGTTGACCGGGTATATAAAGTACTACCATGCAACATTTTATTTGAATCGTTCCAACAGTTTCGGAGATTAGTCCGTACAAACAGACAAACAGACAGAGAAACAAAAAAATGAAAAAAATCCGGATTCGTCCTATTTCTCTTCTTACGTCCCTCTGACTTAGTTTTTAGCATTTTTTTTCTATGTACAGACATTCGACCTCTACAGTTTTATTATATGTATAGATTAAAGTTCTCACATATGTTGTTTAATACATACCTATTTGATAACACACTAATTATGATTACATCGATTAGTATAATTGTAATGACTGTTTGGGTATAAAATTGGAAAGATTGAGATATATGTTCGATTTACGATGTTTTGTTTATAAATACATATTTTACCAATCTTTATCGATTTGATCGACTTACCACTTACCCTTGCTTCGCTCGTGTACGCCTCTATGTGCCTTTTGTATTTATAGAACTACTACTAAAATACTTGCAGAACCCGCAAAAACTACAAAAAAAGAACTCAAAAATTTCATACAAACGTTCATCCTCTATTTTACCCAATTTTTTTGAATTTCGAAAAATGCTAAAACACATATTTATTTAATTTTATTGAAGAACATTAACACCAAGTTTCAAGTAATTCTGGTCATAAATATTTTTTTATTGTATGATAATGTGTTTTCCCGTAGGAATTAGATTACCTTCCGCGAAAAAAAGTCTATGTCACTCTCCAGCCCTCCAACTATCTCCACACAAAAAATCACGCCAATCCGTCACTCCGTATCGACGTGAAAGAAGGACAAACAAACAAACACACTTTCACATTTATAATATTAGTATGGATTTGTATTACACATTTTTTATTTATTTTTTTGACATTTGCAACATAACAGGAGTTACGAATGCATTGCCGGCCTTTAAGGGGCCTGAAGACACAATTCTTGATGGGCTTAATATTCTAGCACTCAGAGAAAACCTCAGGAGGTAGATCGTTCTATCGATCGTTACGCAACGTTCATCCATAAATAACAAACGTATTTTTTATTAATATTACGAGAAAGAACGTAGTTCATAAGGCAATTTGGAGATTCAATGTTTTATTAATACAATCTCCTTTGTACTCTAACCTTAGAGATATAAAGTTTGGTGTATTGACTTCACATCGAGTCATTTATTATTTAAGTAGTAAATTTCCGGGACAAAAGTGTCACATGAACTTTTGGAGTTCAGTATTGATTAAATATTAAGGAAATCGAAATGAGTGTGGAAGTTCCAACTTCCTGTAACAATAAAATATTGCCGTAATTCTGGCTGCATAGGAAAAATCTATTAAATTCCGAATCTGATCCATATTAATGGCACCATATTAAATTTAGTTTTATGTTTAAGTTAGACACGTAATTTGTTTGGTTAGAAGTCAAATAAAAGATAAGCTTTAGACCACTAAATTAGCAAAGCATGTAACCGAAAATATTCCAAAAATATAATGTATTTAACCCTTTCTAACGTCCCACTGCTGGGCACGGGCCTCCCTTCAATACGAGGGGGATTAGGCTATAGTCCACCACGCTGACCAAGTGCGGGTTGGCGGACTTGTCTTTTGAAAACTTGCTAGGTTCTCTCAGACATGCAGTTTTCCTTACGATGGTTTCCTTCAACGTAAGACAAGTGGTGATCATTTTGAAAATGATTTACATATGCTTCCTATAATGTTTTTTTTTTAATAATTTTAAAGGTTCTTATAAATAGGTAATACCTAAGTGTTGCCATAAAAGCTTCAAAAATATTTAATTTCTATATTTAAAGTTAAGGAAATAAGTTCAACATAAAATAGTGAAATCACAAATTTGAACGCTGCTTTACACCATTAGTATTCTAGAACCGTCCATAATGATAGATGTAGAAGTGAATTCGTTAGAATATCTACAAACAGATGCTCGATTCGAGTGAGCACTTTCCCGATTTTCAAAATGTATAATTTCAATTTGCAATTCATCTTGTGTTTGATGTAGGAAAACTTGGCGATGAAACTTTGAAAATGTTTGTGCCTTATCTTAAACGAACAAGTTAAAATATAGTATTTAATTCTTTTTAGATTTACGCGAATATTTGACATTTTAAATAAAAATATCTTTTCGTTTTTTTTAAATTAAATATTTTTTAAACTAAAATTAACAAATATTGTAAGGTACTTTGGTGCCAGTTTCAAATTTTTTGGATTCATTTTGCTATTTTGTGGGTAGGCTGTGTGTAAAAACTATATAATACCTTTGAGGCATCTAACACCTTAGTCTCTCTCGTGAGCATGATAGCATGATTGCCGTAAAGCATTCGAAACGTCGGGAACCAAAAATCAAAATAAATCCGCAAAAAAATCCGAAAACATAGGTTTATTTAAAATGCAGTATTTATTTACATATCATTTGCTGTCATTATTAACTAAAATATTAATGCTAAAGTGAGTTTGTTGGTTATTTAGTTTATTGGTTTACAAAAGCTAAAGCCAAACCAAACAAGGTATGGACCGATTTTAAGATTGTTAAAGTACCTATAACCGTATATTTTAACTTGTAGTAAATATGAGACTTTGATTAACAATTATTCATAAAAAATCGTCAAAATCAATAAAATATATAAAAAAAAACAAATCAGAATCGAGTACCTCTTTCTTTTTAAGTTGGTTAATAAATAATGTCAGCGATATACGAAAACGCCAAGCAATCTCAGTAACAGCAGATTCCAACAATCTATCTATCCGTGATTTTACTTGCTGAAGATGACTTTAACTCCATATATTTATGTCATATTGTTTACAGCAAGTAAGAACTATTGGAGATAGAGGTTATTTGAATTTGTCCTTATAATTTTTTTTATGTTGGGGTATTGACACACATCACCATCTAGTTCCATGGTAAGCTACGAGGCTTGTGTTATGGATACCAGATAGTTGACACTACACATATATAACTTTAAATACATACATATTATAAATATACACACCCATGACTGGAGTACAAACATTCAAGCTCATCACACAAATGAATGCCCCCAGCGGGACTCGAACCCGCGACCGCTGGCACCGCAAGTAGGGTCACTACAGACTGAGCCACACGCGTCGTCAATTGAATTCAAACAGTAAATAAAATAAGTAAATACAGATGCTTTTACTATAACTTTAATCTCATAGTCCGAGGGGGTGGTAATTCGACACGACCGGAGAGCGAAGCATTACGTGCTGTCTATAATAAATTGGATAGAATATTTTTGAAGTTATACTTCTTTTGGCATGTTTGGAAAAAAATATGAGTGTAAAATTTTTACGATGCGCGCGCACACCGACGGCCAAAAAGCGAAATGATGAAGGTAGCTGCATTCCTTTTACAAACAGAGAGTTGTGACATACGGGATGAAATCTTTAGCTATTTTTGTTTTGTTACGCCAAAGAAGTATAACTTCTTACGTGTATAGATAAGTACACGCACGTTTTTTTTAATAAAATTTTCAAAACAAATTTATCAAATACTTTAGTTTTAATGTCTGCATAAAAAAAGCTGATATTTGGCATATTTCATCAACTTCAGTGATAATAACAATACATACAAACATATCACTAGTTTTTGCTGACTATAAAAGGTGCATGTCTGTTCTCATGACGCAATCTATGCCTTTACCAAATTTCATCGAAATCTATTCAGCCGTTTAAGTTTGAAAAGCTAGCAAACAAACAAGAGATACTTTCATATTTAATATCAGTATAGATTGAGCTGGTGGCTTTGTAACTACGAGCATAGCACTAAAATTGGCTATTTCTAGTTTTCCTTTTAAATTTTTTTCCATAAAAGTATCATTACGTCATCACTCTATAATGTCTGTTATCTTTAATGAAAACGCGTTCTTGCACTCGGCTAATGAAATATCGAATGTTATCGTTATCATTTATCAGCGTTCGATATTTTATACTAAATCCATACATTTAGTGCTTTTACAAAGCTTTTATAATACAGTTCTAAGTACGGTATTGATTTCAATTGTCGACACGTTTGGTTCAGTTTGTAGTGACTCTACTTGCTGTGTCAGCGGTCGCGGGTTCGAGTTCCGCTGTGAACATTCAATTGTGTGATGCTTGTACTCCAGTCATGGATGTTTATATTTATAATATGTATGTATTTAAAGATATATATGTGTAGTGTATCAACTATCTGGTATCCATAACACAAGCCTCGTAGCTTACCATGGAACTAGATGGTGCTAGGTGTTATTGTCCCAACATATTCACATTTACATTTACGAGGTACCTGATGTTTTACAATATACTGAGCTTTAATATACATACTCACAAACTTTCACATTTATAATACATAAACAGATTTATTAAAATCTGTAGGTTGCACGATTTGTATAAACATTTGTAGATTGTCACGCTCGTTATAAAGAGAGCAATGGTCACTGACTTGACTGAATTTATAGCTTTGATCCTGCATTGTTTATGTACAATTTCATGTTAGACACATGAAAAACAGATGGTTGTGAATACTTTTATGCTTTACAAGGTTAACCTTTTGTAGAGTTACAGGTCGTGGGTTTGATTCTTGCAGAAATAATTATTTTACCTTAGGCTTTAAAAAGTACATGTTTTTAAGTCAAATATGTATCCATACTAATATTATGTCAAAGTTTGTGAGGATGGATGGATGTTTGTTATTCTTTCACGCCTGAACGGCTATACAGATTTGGATGAAATATGACACAGAGATAGTTTATAGTCTAGAATAGCACATAGATTAATTTTTATTTCGGAAAAATGTACGGTTCCCGTGGGATAGTTAGATAGTTTTTTTTGCGTCTGGATGAACCGGAAGCGAAGCTAAGGCGAGTCGCTACGTTTTGTATATATACAAGATATCTTCACCAATCATAAATTAATTATTATTACTAGTGTTCACCTAATGATCGAAAATCGAAACAATACCAGTATTAAAAAATTGAAGAAAACAAATATGAATAGAATTTACTTATCTATATAAAAACCTAACTGTTTCTAAAATATATTTGTTTGTGATATATCAATTTTTATATCAATAATCTCAAGACGATAAACTGCTGAACTTGGTACTTTTTTCATGTAGCAACGAGGCTGAAAGTTCGAGGTATTGAGGTAAACCTTAACAGCTTACAAGGAATCAGTCCGATCGAATTTTTCACCGACAATATGATCAAAAGCTTAATCTATTTACATATTTCTTACATCAAAGGTGACAAATACTTAAAAAGAAAACCGACTTCTCGACACTAAATAGTAAAAAAAATACTAAACGGGAGTTTTCATTTAGAATAGATACCTAATCAGATATTTTCGAAGTCTGTGCCAGCCTACAATATTTTAAGATATGAATATCTAATAGGTAAATATGTATTATAGGTATCGAAGTATAATAGATTTGCTTTGCATCGGTTTACCCTCGTTTCGCTAGGGTTCGTCCCTAGCTTGATTCCCTATGCAAACTTTCATATCCATTTTCGCCCCTTTAACGGATGGTTTCCGGGATAAAAAATATCCTATGTCCTTCCTAGAGTCTCGCACTATCTTCTTACCAAACTTCATCTAAATCGGTTCCGTAGATCCCGAGATTACTCTCTACAACGTCACAAACTCACAAACTTTATCTCTTTATAATATAAGTAGAGATAAACAAAAAGGTTTTATATATTATTTTATGTGGGATTAAATATACTTTAATTTAGTTTTTATTTTATAAAGCTAGGTCAGGTATTTTTGAAGATATTGAAGAATTTCTAACAGACCCGTTTTCTTTGCGGTCCACTA
Source organism: Brenthis daphne (assembly GCA_947093115.1). Classification (NCBI taxonomy): domain Eukaryota; kingdom Metazoa; phylum Arthropoda; class Insecta; order Lepidoptera; family Nymphalidae; genus Brenthis; species Brenthis daphne. The sequence continues at coordinate 4,798,812 of OX352478.1, read as the reverse complement.
TTAATTTAAGCGGTAAATGAGAATTGCCAAGGGCATATATATATATATATATATATATATATATATATATATATATATATATATACATATGGTATAATAAGGACGGACAAAGACTGCTATGACCCCGCTTATCACACAGACGGAGCCGCAGATATACATATACTAATATACTAAAATTACAAAATTTCTCTTCACAAATACGAGTGTCAATACTAAATCTTATTTTAGCTGAACCAACAATGACCTGTCGTGTGCGCTCCTTTGTTAAAACAGCGGTATTCGGGAGGGAATAATTTATACGTATAATAAAGCTGTATGTTGAATATTTAAAAAAAACCTCCCTAGGGTATTTCATTGTTACGAGTAAGAGCAAAATTTTTGTTTATTTATGTATAGTCTCTAGCGTGAAAACTGTGTTTATTTTATTGATCTACTAGCGACTTCCCTCGCTTTACTCGGGTGCTTCCCTAGGTTGATTCCCCATACAAACTTTCATCCCCATTTTCACCTCTTTAAAGGATGATTTCCGGGATAAAAACTATCCTATGTCCTTTCCAGGATCTCAAACTATCTTCTTACCAAATTTCATCTAAATTGGTTCAGTAGATCCAGAGAATACCACCTACAACCTCTAAAACTCACAAACTCACAAACTTTACCTCTATATATTATTATTATTAGTATAGATAAAAAAGTTTTAAAGTTACATATTATTTTTCTGATAAATCTTTATATATATATATAATAAATCTTCTGTACGTGTATTTGTTAACCTACTCCTCCTAAACGACTGGATAGATTTGGATGAAATTTTGTGTGTATATTTCAATGGGTTCCTGGACCCTGTAGGTGGCACTGCAGTCGGTGTGCCACTTGATCATCTCCTAAACGACAGGAACGATTTTAATGATATTTTTTGTGTATGTTCAAGTGGGTCTGTGCAAGGTTTGAACTCACAAATAGATCCGGTAGGTGGCGCTGCAGTCAGTGTGTCACAGAATTTTCATAAGACTCCATTTTCCGAGTAATAAATAAATTTAAATTGTTGATTAAATTAAATAAAAAACGATGTGTGTATGTAGGTTTCCTATGGACTCCAAAACAGCTGGAGCGATTTTAATGAAATTTTTAGGTAATCTTCAGATTAGCCCAGCGGGCGATCCTTGTGAATTTTGTTAGCGATCGGTAGTTTGGACGCGGGCGAAGCCGCAGTTACTGCTAGTTTTATATATAATTTGAGGTAAAAAGGGAGGTATTGTGTCTTTAAGAGCAAGTATTATGAAAGTTAATAAGTAGGATTACTATCCCGAGACTTCTCCGTACATGCACATGAATAATTATCCCTACAAAATTTGCGTGAGCGCTCGATGAGTTTACGAACGCGCTGTCCGTTGACATAACCGGTTTTTTTTCGTTTCGAGCCGTTGACAATTTTAGGCCGAGCGTATTATATAGAAGTGTTAGTGGTAGTAGTATCGTGCGGTTGTATGAAGCTTTGTTTCTGTAGGTATACTTACAAACGTGGTACATGTATGAAAATAGCAAATTTTGTGTGCGAGAATCAAGTTCCAATGATAAAGAGCAGTATGTTTGTCTTCTAGAAGTTAGCGAGAAATTCGGGGCTTTAGTGTCGTGAAAATATACTTAAAATAATAAGCCAAATGCCTGCCTTCGAACAGCAAAATCCACATGTAATTTGATATCTTCTATCTTTATGGACGATGTATTCCTTAATACAACAGGATCCCGGATCAAAAAGTTTATGATCGCCTCCAGGCTACTTCAATATTGTAGAATTGTTGTCTCCGTCTGAATGCTACAGGCGTTCCATTAAATTATAATTTTAGGTGTTCGTTACACCTGGCCAGCGTGGTGGACTATGGCCTGATCCCCCTCGTATTGAAGGGAAGCCTGTGCCCAGCAGTGGGACCTTAAAAAGGGCTGAATACATACATATATACATACATACTCTCCTCTACGCTACAATATCCTCATCATCTTCTTCTTCTTGAAATCATCCCACGCTACGTGGGACATATTTCCTTCTTTTTATTTTATATATATATATATATATCCTATTTTTTATAAAAACTTTATTATTAAAATTCATTTCATTTTTAGCACAGAGATCGCATTTATATTGAATTATACTAAGTAAGCATTTAAGTATTTATCTTTAATATTTAGAAAAGGATTTTGCAGATTTCTTTAATCATACGAAGAGGAGCCTTAATAACTAAGCGATAAGCCGCCATATCGTTAAGCAAAGAGTAAAAATCTTGTAGATCGTCCCTCTGGACGTTTAACGCGTCCTAATTTGTTCCTCGAATGATAATAATTATTATTATTTTGAATTTAAAGTTCATTTAAAGGCCATCTCTTAATATATATCGAGGCTTGATTCAGAAAACGGATTTAGATGTGTTTTGGTAATAAATTGTTATTTAAAGCATATTTTTATAATAGTTCGGTCTAATAAGTGTAACAGTGCAGTGGTAGCTCTAAGGTACAAAGCTTGCATAACTAATTTAAATATTTGTAACTAGCGTCTCTAGGTTGCTTCCCCGTACAAAATTTCATCCCCATTTTCACCCTCTTAAGGGTTTATTTCCTGGAAAAAACCTATGTCCTTCCCAAGGTCTTAAACTATCTTCTGACCAAATTTCATCTAAATCGGTTCAGTAGTTTCGGAGCTTATTTGGTACAAACAAACAAGCAAACAATCTTTCCTCTTTATAATATTAGTATAGATAAATCCGGGTTTTGACACTTTATAAGAGAACTTGTTATTGGAAGACGTTTGAAGTGAAACCAACTCAGGCCAGCGTGGTGTTCTATAGTATGAAACCCTTCGCGATCAGTGTAAGCCCATGCCGGGCAGTGAGATTTTTTTTAAATGATTTTATATTTTATTTTTCTAACATAGAATTTGCTTGATATGAAACTCAAAATAACCGTTGAAACAATTTGAACATCTGTCTGTTTGTACCTTCTAATTTTTGTATGAAGGAAATAGCGTGCTTTTTATCTCCGGAAAGGAAATGCGATTTTTGCACAGGATATATTATTATGACCGAAGCGAGGGCGCGTTGTTTGTCAGTTGCCTCTAATATACTATATATATATATATATATATATACATATACATACTATATATATATATATATATATATATATATATATATATATATATATATATATATATGTGTATATTACATAAATATATATATATCGTGGGTTCTCATTGGGAACTAAGAAAAAAGAATTAAAGAAATATCATTAAATAAGTTTGTGCGCAATAAGAAAAAACAAAAAAAAAACAGATCCAACACAAATCAAAAAAGTTTAATAAAAATCTTTTACGTAAGTAAAAAAAGAAATAAATGCTCTCATAAAGCAACCTAACTTATTTTACTGATTATAAAAAAAAATAGCAATCTATATCTATACAGATAAATAAAATTGAAGTGTCTGTTTGTAATGTCAAAATAACAGTGTTTTACTAAATGCATATGAAATTATATACAGTACTTATAAGAAAAACCCAATTTTTAAAATTTTTGTCTGTCTATCTGTCTATTCGTTTGCTATGAAATTATATACTGTATCATTCATGTCTTTGCCCATTTCCCAATCACTTGGGGTCGGCGTAGTACATCTTCTGTACTGCTGAAAGGATTTGGCAAAAGTTTTACGACCGGCCGTCTGCCTGACGTCAACCCTCCTTGGGAATGCTATTGTTTATCGTGAAAAGGACCCAAGGTGCGATGACAAGCACATCTAATTTAGATTAAGGTATTTAAAATTATCTAATGCCAGTAAATTTCCATTGGCACAGTAAAGCTTGAGGCGTGGTTTAATTTTGGAGAATTCTTAAATTTACGTCTTGTAATATGCATATTCCATATTTTATTTAAAAACTTTTTTTATAGTATTACTAGCATTGCCCGCGGCTCCGCCCGCGTTCAGATGTCCAAAAACCAAATTCTTAGGTTTTACATATTAGTATTTAGTATACATTTTTTTTTTGTATTTTTTCTCAGAAATGAGACATTTCCCGCAGTAAAAAGTATCCTATATGTTGACCAGGATAAACAGCTGTCACCATACCAAATTTCATCAAAATCCCTCTAGTGGTTTTTCTGTGATGCGGTAACAGACAGACAGATAGACAGACTGACAAAAATTCTACAAACTATAGATTCGGCCTCTGTATCTATAATAATGTTTATTTCAATAAGATTTTCCAAAAAATATTTAATGCACAGACTCGGCTTAGTTACAATTTTATTATATGTATAGATTTAAAGTTTTCATGTTATTTTCTGATATATTTTAAAATAAATTATGAACACACAATAAATTTTGTCTTGACGTTGTCAATTTTTTTCTGAATTTAGTATATATGGTACTTATAAGAAACAAACATTTTTTTAAATGTTTGTCTGTCTGTTTCTTCCGGACCCTTCATATGCGAATTCGACTCGCACTTGACTGAATTTTTATTTTATATAGGTAGGTAAAATCTATTTATTTATGTTTTTCTCAAATTTTCAGTAATGATTATGGTCAAATTTCAACCACTGGACAAACACAAATAAAATTAAACTGACTTACAGAAAAACATTCTACACATTATCTCCTAACCTAAAATAGGTCTAAACCTGAAATGATCATCCGTATTAATATTATAAATGTAAAAGTTTATGAGTATCGATGATTGTTACTCTTTCACGCCAGAACGGCTGAACGGATCTGGATGATGGCACAGAGATAGATTACAGTCTGGAATAACACATAAGCTACTTTTTATCCCGGAAAATTGTACGGTTCCCGTGGGATTAATAATAAATAAATAAATAATAAATATGTTGGACCATTTACACACATCACCATCTAGTTCCATAGTAAGCTACGAGGCTTGTGTTATAGGTACCAGATAGTTGATATACTACACATATATAACTTTAAATACATACATATTATAAATATAAACACCCATGACTGGAGTACAAACATTCATGCTCATCACACAAGTGAATGTCCCCAGCGGGACTCGAACCCGCGACAGCTGGCACAGCAAGTAGGGTTACTACAAACTAAGCCATACGTGTCGTCGATAGATTTTTTTTGTTTTACTAGAGGCGAACCCAAACGCCAAAGGGTATATTAAGTTATATATATTACAGTAATTTGGTCATATTTTCATTACATTACACAGTTCGTTGAAGCCAATTTGTATAAAGCGGGTAAATGAAATCACGTCAGTTTGAAATATTCTGTGACGATTTTCTTGTAAATAAACAGGAATTGATTTAACAATAATTTTAATTAATTTTAACGTTATCGAGACGATGGCGTAGCAAATTGTGCTCAATTGGAACTCCAAATAAAAAAAAAACTCCAAATTAAATATCTATCTATACTTATTATAAAAATAATACTTATTATAAAAATAAGTCCCCCGGCCGCGTCTTTCTGTCCTCCTGTCTGTCCTCCTGTCTGTCTGTACGCGATAAACTCGAAAACTACTGAACGGATTTTTATACGGTTTTCAACAATAGAAAGAGTAATTCTTGAGGAAGGTTTAGGTATATAATTTATTATGCTTTTATGTAAATTAGCTGAAATACGGCGACAAATGTTGAAGAGGTCGCAAAAAATCTCGCCAAATGGGAACTTTCCACGCGAACGCCGCGTAAACTAGCAAAGATACAGTTAAGTAATGTACTAGAGAATTCAAAATCTATAAAAATGCTACAAAAAAGTCCGCGATAGCATATCTCTATCTCTTACGGTTGACTTACAATAACCACTTTTATGTTAACATTTTTAATTAAAAACATTACGTTATTTTCAAAGTTATTTTCTTTAGTTCGGTATTAATCCTTATCCAAATGAATATTTTAGTTAGCTTAGTCATTTAATGCAGATTAAAATTGCTCTTTACACTAAATCAATCAGATGAATAGTTTTTGAGATATCGTTGTTAGAAGTAATTAGTAGCGAAACATTTTTAATGCTTGGCGAGCATTGAGATGCCTACGGCGAGTCCATCCCCTCTGCCCCGCATCGCTCGACCGCCTGCTCAAGCTATATAAACCGGGCGATGTAGCGCGCGATCCTAGGATACTTTTTACCGCGGGAAAATATCTTATTTCTGAGGAAAAATACAAAAACTGCAATGTAAGAGTATACTAATATGTAACACCTAAGAATTTAGTTTTTGGTCATCTGAACGCGGGCGGAGCCGCGGGCAATGCTAGTATATATATAAATCGATGTGTGAACCTATATATGTTCCCTTTGGACTCTAAAACGGCTGGAGCGATTTTGATAAAACTTTCAGGCAATTTTCAAATTAGTCCACCTAGTGATCCTGTGAAGTTTGGTAGTGATCGGACGTAAGAACGCGAACGAAGCCGCGAGTAGTGCTTAATTACCTAGTTTGTTGTGTGCTAGCTTGAACAGCTGCCCTTTCACTTTGGGTTCAAATCCCGGGCCACGTATTGAGAAATATGCAAAGCCAAAATAGTTCCGTATCGTTTTCTTCTCTGTTCGTCCACAGATTTTTTTTGCTTAGTAACTACTGGTGAGCTTAGCTTAGTGTTATCAATACACTTAGTTTTTTGAAGTTGTACTTCTTTTGGCACGTTTGGGAAAAATATGAGAGTAAAATTTTTACGATGCACGCGCACACCGACAGCCAAACAGCGACATGATGAAGTTAGCTGTAACATGATGGATGAAGTTAGCGTTACCGGATAGATAATTATTAAACTCTCTCCGGTTCCCGGGAAAACTCATAACTATATTCAAATTAGTTTCTCAAATATTCATAAATCTATAACACGTATTTTATATCAGTGGAGATATAAAATATATTTATTTTTACTAATTTATCATTCTTTTTACAAACAGAGTGTTGTGACATACGGGATGAATGAAATATTTAGCTATTTTGGTTCTCTTATGCCAAAAAAATAACTTCTTACGTGCGTACATACGAGTAAGTACAGACACACACGTTTTTTTATGTATAAAAGAAAATAAATTTTCTTAAGACCGCATATAGAGACAAATAAAATTAGAATTTATATACAATTTTAGATCATCCGATACATTGACATTTATATGTTATATTATTTTAGATGAGGCGATCAGAAAAGCAATCGTGTGGAAACTTTATTCCATCCGAGTGCTCCTTTGAAGGCTAAACTTAGAACAAAAGTTATGGAGAAGCTATTATAATAATATTTTTTTGGTAAATATTTGTAACAACATGCAATATTCTAATAATAATTGAATTTATTTAGTGTTTGGGATGTAAATTAAGTTTTTTGTACGTCCGTACGTTTATCGGAAAAAGTTGGATGGTTTGAAAAGTAGCTGTTTGATTTGTCAAGATATTGTAAATATAATCATGCCTTCTTTGACGACACGTTTGGCTCAGTTTGTAGTGACCCTACTTGCCATAAAGTAACTTATCTATAGGGGTCTACTTGCTGTGCCAGCGGTCGCGGGTTCGAGTCCCGCTGGGGCATCCATTTATGTGATGAATACGAATGCTTGTACTCCAGTCATGGGTGTTTATATTTATAATATGTATGTATTTAAAGTTATATATGTGTAGTGTATCAACTATCTGGTATCCATAACACAAGCCTCATAGCTTACCATGGAACTAGATGGTGCTGTGTGTTAACGTCCCAACATATTTATTTATTTTTTAATTGAGTTTGAAGATGGATCTAAAGATATGGCTTGATTTCTTCGTTCTTCTTATTTCTAAATATACTTATTTAAAAAGGCCTATCGGAAACCGAATTAAACAAACCTGCGAAATATCCAAAAAATAATTTATTTAAAATAGATCCCTAGTTTATATAACTGCTAGTATCTACAGCTGAAAATCTTGAGCTGTTGGTTTTGAATTTAGGGTCAGACCAAAGACACAATACTTGGGGTTTTCTGTCGAAAATTTCAACCAAGAAATTGAGTAGCTAGCGATGTTGCACCCTCATGTCTCAGAAAGTACGTGACATATCTTTTTATAATTATCACCTTATCGCGTCATGTGTACTTTCGGGTGGTAGGACTCTGTGGAGCCTGGGAGTCCAACTGGATGGGTACCACCCCCTTATCTATTTCTCCCGCCAAGCAACAATGATTGCATTGTTGTGTTTCGGTTTGAAGGATAAGGTAGCCAGCGCAATTACAGGCAAGAGGCATATCATCTTAGTCCTCACAGTGACAACGCACCTACGGTTCTGCATTTTTATTACATAAAACCTAAATATCTTTTTTTAGACAAGGAACTTTCACACGCGTACACTCACTCGTACAGGATAACCAGAGTTTTATCACAATCGGATCAATGATTTAGAAAAACATAAAGAACAAACATACGAACATTCATTTTTAGTTATATAGAAGACTAGCATTGCTCGCGGCTCCGCCCGCTTTCAGATGACCAAAAACCAAATTCTTAGGTTTTCCATATTAGTATACTCTTACATTGCAGTTTTTGTATTTTTTCTCAGAAATGAGACATTTTCCTGCGGTAAAAAGTATCCTATATGTTGACCCGGACAACCAACTATCATCATATCAAATTTCATCAAAATCCTTCCATTGGGTTTTATGTGATGCGGTAACAGACAGACAGAATAAACATTCAGCCTCTGTATCGATAATAACGTCTATTTTAATAAGATTTTCCAAAAAATATTTAATGTACAGATTCGGTTTAGTTACAACTTTATTATATTTATAGATAGAAGAAGTACACCTTGTGAATACCATGATTGCGTTTAAAATATTTGGATTAGAATAAAAAAAATCTCGCATACAGTATACTACACTACACTAAACAGTACAGTAAGCCAAAAATAATATAAATATCATAAAAATAAATAATAATTTAAAATTAGGTTTATGTAAATTTTTAAACAGCTATAAAAAATATATAATAAAAATGCTACGATATATTGGTAATGAACTTTGCAATTTATAACTTTATACTGACTATACTCTATTTCGACTATTTGGACTGAAATTGCTACAATAAATCGTCCATTTTTAACCGACTTCCAAAAAAAGAGGAGGTTCACAATTTGTCGGATTTTTTTTATCTATGTTCACCGATTACTCGAAGACGCCTAAATCGATTTGGAAATTTTTTTGTTTCATATGGTATACTTTCCAGGTCTACAATATTTTAAGATATGAATATCTAATAGCTAAATATGTATTTTACGTATCAAAATATATTAGATTTGATTTGCATCGGCTGGCACCGACTTCGAAAATATCTGATAAGGTATCTATTCTAAATGAAAACCTCCGTTTAGTTATTTTTTACATTTTAGTGCCTGGATGTTGGTTTTTTTTTGGCTAGAACAACTTATTTACCTGCGGTAAATTTACGGCATATATTTAGTACTTTATCTTCAACTTTGGACCATATTTTTGGCGTGAATGAAATATATAGAGACCTCATTTATACGATTCGGTATGTGAAAGGTTGGGTTAGGACCCTATTATTAAACTGATGCCGTCTGTCCTAACTTTAACTTAGTAACAGACCCTTTGAACCTTTTGTACCGTAATAGGTAGCTGTTAGAATTTTTACATATGTAATATGTATTTCTATCAAATATACTTATATAGATAACTAAGGACTTTTCTCGCTTCGCTCTGGTACTTTTTATACTTTTAATATTATATTCGACAAAATAATCATGTTGAAATTTTTTACAAGCTTTTAATTAATTTCCAACGTTTTTTTATGTATGTTTATTCGGATCAAATCTGATGAATTTAAAAACAATTATCCTCAACCGATTGAGTTGAAATTTTGCATACACGTTTAGTTCAGATGACAATGCATGATTAGATAAATGACGTCATTCTAAATCCAACATGGCGGACACCCCCATGACATGGATAAAAATAATGCCTAAAAATTAAAAAAAAAACTTTAAATTAAATCACACTCATTTATTACACAATTTATATGATATACTCGTAAAAGCTTGTTTTAAAAAAAATATTTTTAATATAAATTTATTAAATTTTTAGCATATTCAATTACCGACTCACGTAAGCTTTATAAAAAAATATTTCAACGCAGTTATTAATATTTTTAAAAATAATGGAAAATTTCTTTTGGGTACAATGTTCAATATTTTTTAATGTTCTTTCATGTCCCGTTCATTTATTCTATCTTGTATAGACTTTATGTACCGATTTTTACACCACATAATATAAATTTTTGGTACCATTTTAAGTTATGAAATCTCCAATTATACCATATTTTTCATCCCTAGAGGACGTACTTTGAATTAAAATAGACGTAATTCTCAATCCAATTTTGGTCACAGTTACTTGAGATTTAACGCACTGACATACAAATCTTCAAACTTTTCATCCCCTTTTAGGTGCAAAAGATTTTTTCTTAGGGATTCCTTAGTAGTAATCGCTAAAAAATTCTTTTATGAGGATTTTTATTTTACTTTTAACCCATAAGGAATCTTCCCAAGTCCAAGATTGCAGCATTTTTACTTTATGAGAGCTCATGATTAGTCAGTACGTGTTATATTGCTTTACCATATTATATAAAAGAAAATATGAAAAAAGTGAAACTTGGTGGGTGTTAATTATACAGGAAGAGTATTTTTTTTTATTTTTTGCTTTGTTGATAAAATATTCGGAAAAAACTAGACCATTTTATCGACATAGTACATATAATAAAATGTATATGGTATATGTATGTGAAAAAAGAAACTGATCAAGTACTCGCTTATATGTATGAAGTTAATTGTGGTGGCATAGTTGATTACTGTATAGAATAATTTAATAAATTTCTTACAATAGTGTAACTGTGTGTTTTTAATTTATTTTTATTTTTTTATCTATACATATAATAAAATTCTGAGTCAAATCTGTACATTAATTTTTTTTGGAAAATCTTATTGAAATATACATTATTATCGATACAGAGGCCGAATCTATAGTTTTTAGAATTTTTGTCTGTCTGTCTGTTACCGCATCACAGAAAAACTACTGGACGGATTTTGATGAAATTTGGTATGGTCATAGCTGGTTATCCGGGTCAACATATAGGATACTTTTTACCGTCAAGAAATATCTCATTTCTGAGAAAAAATACAAAAAGTGTAATGTAACTGTAATGAGTATAATAATATGTAAAACCTAAGAGTGTGGTTTTTGGTTATCTGAACGCGGGCGAAGCCGCGGGCAACGCTAGTCTAATATATTGAACCAACAAAAGCTACGTTTTTATTTTAAAAAGTTCACATTGCCTTTTCTACATTTTTCCCTAAAACTTTACTGAATATACTATTCAATAAATCTTTTTCCTAATTCCAAGTGATTGAACTTATTCGATGCGAAAGGTTGGTAGGGTTGTCGATCTTCCGAATAGCACTAATGTTGTAAATTAGACAGTTTGTGGGTTAATGTGAGGGGTAGTTAGATTTTAATGGTGTTACAAGTTAACAGATTAGAAAAGCGTGTTAAGTTTGAAATGAAGGTAGCTTATATTCTGAATCAATATTCAAATCCAACGTCTATAGTATCTAGAGTCTAGATGGCAGTTCCGCACAAGTCATTTACATTTGGCTTAGTTCGTAGTGACCCTACTTGCTACGCTAGCGGCCGTGGGTTCGAGTCCTGCTGGGGGAATCCATTTGTGTGATGAGCATGAATGTTTGTACTCTAGTCATGGTTGTTTTTATCTATAATATGTATGTATTTGAAGTGATATATGTGTAGTGTGTCAACTATCTGGTATCCATAACACAAGCCTCGTAGCTTACCATGGAACTAGATGGTGCTGTGTGTTAATGTCCCAACATATTTATTTATTATTTAATAAGTCGTGATTCATATATAATTTTATCGTTGACACCCATTATAAGATTGGTCTCCACAATAACCACTCCCATTTTAACAGAATGATAGTTTAATATGGCTATTCACCCTAAAGGTCCATTTAAAATATTCGTGAAAGAATTTTTGAAAACAAGTGAAGTTTCGAAATTAAACTCATTTATCAAAACTTACAAAATTTACTTCTTTATAATATTAGTCCAAATTGTCCAGAATATTAATAAAAATAAAGAAATAATGTCAGTGTGTTTCTACATATATTTTACTACTTTTACACTTTAGGCTTTTTATTTATATACATCGACAGCCCTAACACCAAGCGATAAGAGGAGATAATTGAAAAACTTTTAGACTGCCAATGTGATTGGTTGTAGGACCAAGTTATAGGTTAGTTTATTTTAATGTAATATTGCTTTAATATTCGTTTATATAAAATTAAAAATTTACCTAGAGATGACCCCGAGCGAAGCGAGGATGAGTCACTAGTATAATATATATTTTGATTCGTATCATGCATATAAAAATTAGAGCTTTAAATATTAAGGTAATATAGGTACGCATAAGTATAAAAATACATAAGTTACAAATACTGGTGGCCCAGTGGTAAGGCGCTCGCTTGGGAAACCGAGTGAAGCAGGTTCAAATCCCGAGTCTCGCGCATCTGATATTTTTATTTGCGAATCATTTCTAACATGATTACCACTTGTCTTACGGTGAAGGAAAACATCGTGAGGAAACCTGCATGTCTGAGAGAATCTAACAAGTTTTGGAAAGACATGTGAAGTCCGCCAACCCGCACTTTGCCAGCGTGGTGGACTATGGCCTGATCGCTCTCGTATCGTAGGGAGGCCCGTGCCCAGTAGTGGGTCTTTAAAAAGGGCTGAATATATACATAAAAAGAAACAACTTTTTTTTCTTTTAAATTGGATATTCATTTACAATAAATATAATTATGTATTAAAATTACAAATATTTAACTTTCTTGTACATTGTTCCACAATCATATAAGTATCGTAAGCATGTATCATTTTTTGAACCTCTTTAAATGCGAATCGGATTTGGAGAGATGAAGGCAATGATGCTTTCTGAAATCTCTAGAGGCTGAGCTTTATGTAAAGTGAAAACCAGATTGACAGTGTCGTTTGGTTTTATTGGTTCAACGTTTTTTGAACAAAAGAAATGCTTAACATGTTATATTTAGATTTAGAAGTTAGTTTTAACTAGCGTCTCAATCTCGCTTAGCTCGGGTTCTTCGCTAGGTGATTTTTTGAATTGATATAACTTTTTTATTTATAAACCGATTGAAATAAAACTAATACTAAATGTTAAGTGAAGTTTACCACAGTACTTTAGTGGCTAATACTAAACGCAAATTGGTTAAGCCGTTTCTGAGATTAGAGCGAACAAACGCACAGCCAAACAGACATAAAAACCTAAAAATCATTGTTTTGACCCCATTATTAGTCATTCCCATATACCTTCCATGTACAGACTTATATTGTATATGCAAAAGTTAGTATCAATCACAGAACAAAAAACTACTGACTTTTTAGTATTAATTACCCCTTTTTTTTAAGGTTAGGAAATGTATTACATATACCGCTTGCGTACATACAATTGGGGTAGTATATGCTCATTGCCTACAGCTTTTGTTTTCTATGATGTAAGCATACTGTATGTTTGTTCATCACCTTGGTATATTAAAGGCCTAAATGATTATTGCAAAATACTTTTATTATATTGCTAGATAAAAAGTTGTCAAGTATACATAAGAAGCTTTATTTTGAAGAGAAGGCTCGACCCAAATTTGGGGAACTTATAATAAATCAGATTTAGTCTCACTTCTGTTCAAGCGATAAATAATATAATGTCTATAAAAAGGGTTCTGTAATTTTATTTTTTGGTAAGTTTATTTAATGGAAGAATCTAGTCTCGATTATATTTCTTCTCGCAAAATCTTTTTATATAAGAAATTTGATCGCTTAAGCTTTATTGGTGAGAGTTTTATAATTTTCGCGATAAAAATCTAAATGTTTTAGTATGTAAAATATAAAATATTTTTCATATAATATCTATTTAATATCGTTTGGTTCTATTTAGCTAAGAAGATTAGTTTTAAGTGTTATCCAGCGATGAACCTCAAAAATTGCTTATGTTTTAAAGGCATATGTTTATGATTATCTATACATATAATAAAGTTCACATAATACTTTCTTAGATTTACGCGAATATTTGACATTTTAAATAAAACTATCTTTACCTGATACCGATATCGCCCTAGAATGATTCGAGAAGCCATAGAAATTAAAAAACATCCTAATTTCAATAGGGAAGATGGCTGGGTACTACCATCGTCATGGGATCCTGTTATTAATATAATAAAATCAAATAATAAATATAAACATAACAGACAGGCAGATGTAGTAAGTTCATACTGTGTAGATCAAAATGATAGCTTATCAGATTAATATTTTTCATTTTTCATTTGTAAAAGTATATATTAATAGTGTTGCTTAGTAAGTTGTTTTTAAATAATAGCAAACTAAATTGAAATTATTATCCTTAATTAATTTTAACTTTTTAAATTACACATAGAATAATTATATGGCTTAAATGATTAATACTATATTTTATATTTTTCTTTATGGTTATAAATATAATAATTCCAACACTAAATAAATATAGATTACTAATTAATATTTTAAAATTGTAATAATTATAAAAATAATAGCAAAAATTAAATAAATAATTTTCCTTATTCAATTATAATTAAAATTATAAAAATGTTTAAAGTTAAAAAATATTGTAATGTAATTGGTGCAATTTTCATTTCGTTAATTGTGGGTAGGCTGTCTGTAACAACTATATCTTTAAGACATGTAACACCTCAGTCTCTCCCGTGACCATGGATGCTGTAAAGCATTCGAAACATCGGGAAACAAAAATGCAAATAAATCCGCGACAAAATCCGAAAAGATAGTTTTATTTAAAATATAATAAAGTTGTAACTAAACCGAATCTGTACATTAGATATTTTTTGGAAAATCTTATTGAAATAATTATAATTATCGATACAGAGGCTGAATCTATAGTTTTTTGAATTTTTGTCTGTCTGTCTGTTACCGCATCACAGAAAAACCACTGGAGGGATTTTGATGAAATTTGATATGATGATAGCTGGTTCTCCGGGTCAACATAGGAAAATATCTCATTTCTGAGAAAAAATACGAAAACTGCAATGTAAGAGTATATTAATATGTAAAACCTAAGAATTTGGTTTTTGGTCATCTGAACGTGGGCGGAGCCGCGGGCAATGCCAGTTTTAAATATTTTAACTACCTAGGTTGTCAGATAGCATCTGTTAGACTTTCGAGACATAGATAGACTGATCGGGAGTTTTCTGTTAAGAAAATCTCAGTAGCCACCCAGAGTTGGGAAGTTGGCGGTGTTTCACTTCCGTATCTCGGAGAGCATGTAAAGCCGTCGGTCCTGAGTCTGATCTCACACCACTTGTGACGAATTATCCTAGTACGGGTTTGAGAAAAGAATGCGAAGTGTAATTTTGTTTGCACGCACATTGATGCACTATAGTATTGCATGCGTAGATGACTAATCTCGAAGGATTATTTTATATTATAATTTTGTATGTTTCTCGATTCTCTCTGTAACAACTTTGTTGTGATTCGAGATGTCGGGAACAAAAATCATATAAAATGGTGTGAAAAGCCAAAAAAATAGTTTTACTAATGTCAAATATTCGTATAAATCTAAAAATAATATTCTATTATAATACTGGCCAATTTGGATAAAATGTTTAGAGACAGATAAACTATGACACACACTCATAGGCTAATGTCAGTAATAATATTTGCCAAGAGATGGCGCCACCTGTATAAAAAGACGTATAAGTAGTTAGTTTATTACATTTATTTTGATCATTATAGAATAAAAAATATTTAAATATAGCGTGTTTTCTTTTCATGATACTTTTTAATGATACTCAATTTTGAGTAATTGCCAGCAGTGCCGTGACCGACGTGATGTTTTAGTATTATCGATTAAAGTTTTATTTGTACGAGGTCACATGGGGAATATCGAACGTATTAATTGCTTATCTATACTAATACTAGCAGTACCCACGGCTTCACCTTTTGGCTAATCTGAAGACTGCCTGATTCGTCAAAATCGCTCCAGCCGTTTTGTAGTTCATAGGGGACATATGTATATTCACACATCGATTTTTATACATATATATATATATATACTTATAGATATATATATACTTATATATATATATATATATTCCGGTGCGATATAGCATCCTGGGATGGCTTCCATCGTGCCGGTTGGCGACCGGAGAGAGGACCCGATGGCAATTTCCAGGGGGGTTCGGGCGTCCCCGCGGTCTCCAGTTGAGTCTACCATCAGCACTGCTATGATTAGGGTCATGGCGTCATGAATGCAGCATCTCGTACAACTGTCATTTCCCCATAATTATTCACTCCCTAAGCCCAAATGAAAAAAAGTAAAAAGAGAAATAGTTTTAAGCAGCGGCTGCACCTCCTCTCTTTTTCAGTGCACCTCTCTAACATTCGAGGATTGCACTCTAATCTCTATGCGGTCCACCACCACCTCGAGACCGCTAAGCCGCATTTACTCTTTCTCACGGAGACGCAAATTCACAGCCCAGCGGATGTAGCATATCTTGAGTACCCCGGGTATTCTCTTGAGCATTATTTTAAAGCTCGGGCAGGGGTCTGTTTGTACGCTTGTAGTAACATCTGCTACCAACGTCTTCGTAATTTGGAGGTACCAAACTTCTCGGTTCTGTGGTGCTTGGTTGACACAGGTTTCGAGCGAACAGTTTATGCATGCGTTTATCGTTCACATAGCGGTGACCGGGAGACGACTCAGTTGTTTAATTACCTAAGCGAAAAAGCTGACATCGTCCAACATCGATATCCAACCGCTCAACTGGTATTTCTGGGAGACTTTAATGCCCACCACCAGGAGTGGCTGTTCCCATTCTTAAAAACTGATCATGCTGGGAGAGAGGCGCGCAATTTCGCATTATCGCTAGATCTCTCTCAGTTAGTTCAGGAAGCCACTCGGATACCGGATGTTGATGGACACACACCCAACTGCTTGGACCTTCTGTTAACAACTGATCCTGATAGATTCTCGGTCTCAGTTTCGTCCCCCTTGGGAACCTCAGACCACTGTCTAGTGAAATCTGTATCCAACTTTTACCCTCCTGCTCCAGACTCCTCAGTAAAGAGGCGGATGTGGCGATACAGTTCAGCAGATTGGGACGAGATGCGGCACTTCTTTGCATCTTACCCTTGGCGGCAAGTTTGTTTCTCTACCAACGATCCGTCGAGCAGTGAGAGTGCTATATCGGATGTGATACGCCAGGCAATGGAATATTTTATACCATTTTCTGACGTTTCGCCCGATGGCAAGACACCTCCGTGGTACAACGCTGAATGCGCTGCTGCAGAAGCCCGTAAGCAATCGGCGTTTATAGCATGGGCGGACGCATGTGCTCTCAATGCACCGGACGTAAAGACGAAAAAAAGAGAATTCAATATTGCCACCAAGTCCTACAAGAGGGTCCTGGGAAAAGCTCGTTTCAACCGAACTAACCGCATCGGGCGTAAGTTAGCCACACACCCTAGTGGTAATAAAGCTTTCTGGTCCCTCGCAAAGTTGGTTGAAGCGAACTTCTGCCGTTCTTCGCTGCCGCCTCTGCAGAAATCTGATGGATCACTGGCTGTCTCTGCAACTGACAAGGCTAATCTTCTAGCGTCTCTATTTGCAGAAAACTCACGCCTCAATGCTGGAAACAAATTACCACCCACTCTTTCAACATGCGACTCCTTTATGCCAGAGATACGCATACACCAGCAAGAGGTCCTAAAAACTCTTCGTAACCTCGACGTGAACAAAGCCAGTGGCCCTGACGGTATACCTGCAGTTGTCTTGCGGAATTGTGCCCCTGAGTTGTCTCCTGTACTAACTCGTTTGTTTCGCCTCTCTCTTGCAACTGCTCAAGTCCCCAAATCGTGGAAAGTTGCAAATGTGCAACCAGTACCAAAAAAGGGGTGTCGTGCTGACCCGGCCAATTATAGACCAATTGCGATCACGTCCATCCTTTGTAAAAGTATGGAACGTGTGGTCAATAACAAGCTCCTTGCATACCTGGAAGAAAATGATCTCCTGTCCGACCACCAGTACGGCTTTCGGAAAAACCGGTCTACTGGGGATCTTCTAGTGTATGCCACACATACTTGGGGTGAAGCCATTGAAAAACACGGTGAGGCACTCGCCGTGTCTCTCGATATTTCGAAGGCTTTTGATCGGGTCTGGCATGACAGTCTTCTCAGTAAGCTTCCGGCATATGGGATACCCACTGGCTTTTGTAGCTGGATATCTGATTTCCTGAGCGAGAGGTCATTTAGGGTGGTCGTTGACGGCTGCTCATCTGACCTAATGGCTGTCAATGCCGGTGTTCCTCAGGGATCTGTTCCGTCCGCAACACTCTTCCTGCTGCACATCAACGATCTTCTAAAACCCGGTATCTTTGGGTACGCTGATGACAGCACTGTTACGGATAGATACTTGTCCAGTTCTAAAGCCAGTGCTTCTGAGATCCTTGAGCAAAGAGAGGCCTTGGTGAATCGCATTGACTTAACTCTGAAGGAGGTGTCCGAATGGGGTGACGCCAATTTAGTTAAGTTTAATGCCACCAAAACACAAGCGTGTTTATTTACCGCAAAAAGGAGCCCCTTTACCTTGGCTCCCACTTTCCAAAATGTATCCATCCCGATAAGCGACCATATTGAGCTCTTGGGCATAGACATCTCACCCAATCTCAATTTCGGGAAATGCATCGAGTCAAAGGCGAAAACAGCAGCCAAAAAACTTGGTATCCTGAACAAGGTGAAGCGGTACTTCACACCCGAGCAGCGCCTGACTCTCTATCAGGCTCAAGTGCGCTCGGCTATGGAGTACTGCTGCCACCTCTGGGATGGCTCTGCCAAGTATCAACTCGATGCATTAGACTCGATAGATCGCCGAGCTCGCCGTATTATAGGTGATCAATCACTAACGCAGACGAAACTGCTTAGTCTACAGCATCGACGCAATGTCGCCTGTCTATCGATCTTCTATCGGATATACTTTGGAGAGTGCGCGCAGGAACTTCACAACCTTGTGCCCCCTTCACCGTTTTACCACAGAACTGCGAGAAGTCGTGAGCGCTGGCATCCTTATGTGGTAGAAATTCAACCAACTCGCACGAAACGCTTTAGTTCTACGTTTCTGAAACGAACCGCTAAGGAGTGGAACACCCTTCCAGCATACGTGTTTCCTGCCACTTATAATCTAAGTACTTTCAAGGCAAGAGTGAATAGGCATTTTCTAGGCAAGCGCGCTCCAACCTAGACCTCATCAGTGCTTCCCAACGCTGATTGTAGTCAAGCGCAAACCTATCGTACAATAAAAAAAAAAAAAATATCATAAATGTGACATTTTAGATGTTTGGATGGATGTTTGTTACTCAATCACGCCATAACGGCTGAACGGATCAGGATGAAATTTGGCACAGAGATAGATTATAGTCTGGAATAGCACATAGATTACTTTTTATTCCGGAAAAATATACGGTGCCCGTGGGATAGATTTATTTTTGTTCTTCACTAGGAACGAACCCGAGTGAAGCGAGGGTCAGTCGTTAGTAATACATATGTATGTATTGATCTTTTGGCAATCATCATCACAATCATTAATAATATTATTACAATATTCAAATCTAAGAAGTCAGTTTTAACCTAGTTCTGTTGTACCGACTTGAAACTTCGTAAATATCTAGATCTACTAGTACATAATTGAACTTATTTGGTCTGTTTTGAGGAGTCTTATATCTTACAGTTGTTAAGACAGAAAGTTTCGTTAGTTTTTATAAAACTATATTTTTAGAATTTATTCAGTGTGAAATTTGGCACAGAGATAGATTATGGTCTGGAATAGCACATAGGCTTATTTTTATCCCAGAAAATGTACGTTTCCCGTGGAATAGATTTGTTCTTGTTTTTCTAGAGGCGAACCCGAGCGAAGCGAGGGTGAGGCGCTAGTAGTACATACATATATAGCTGCAATTGCAATGCCAACATATATTCGGGCCGAATAATTGATAATCCCCTTTTCTTCGATCTAACTTTTCCTGGTCGAATTGATAATTTTCAAATATGCAAAATAAATCTAATACTTGCCATATTGTTAATTTACTACTAAATTATTTCTTTTCGTATATATATATATATATATATATATATATATATATATATATATATATATATATATATATATTAACGGAATATAAAATTATTTCAAATTGAACTTTAACTTATAAAGAAGTTAAAACTTAAACTTTGAAAAACGTGGTCGAAGTTGTTACTGAAGTTTTTTCAATTAAAATAACTTTTCTAGTTGAATTTGTAAAGGGAATGGATTTATTTTAAACTTGCGACTCACCCTCGCTTCGCTCGAGTTCCTCCTTAGATTGCTTCCCCATACAAACTTTCAATCCCATTTTCACCCCCTTAAGGGATAATTTCCGGGATAAAAGGTATCCTATGTCCTTTCCAGGGTTTCAAACTATCTTCTTACAAAATTTCATTTAAATCGGTTGAGTAGTTTCGGAGCCTATTCGATGCAAACAAACAAATAAA
This sequence comes from Brenthis daphne, assembly GCA_947093115.1. Lineage (NCBI taxonomy): Eukaryota > Metazoa > Arthropoda > Insecta > Lepidoptera > Nymphalidae > Brenthis > Brenthis daphne. The sequence goes on along the minus strand of OX352478.1, from coordinate 4,778,164 downwards.
AAAACAATTTTTTTCTCTTTATAATATTAGAATAGATCAACTATAGTTAGTCTGACTTTATTGTTAGTCAGTCCATACCATAAATAACTTTCAGATTTTGTAGAGGGTATTTTGGATGTATTGAAACCTAAACTAGTTTAGTGGTTAGCATGTACGGTTGGAGAATGGAGGGGGTAGTATGGGGTTTCTGTTAAGAAATTCTCAGGAACAGCCCGAAGTTGGGAAGTTGATTGTATTTCGCCCCCTTCCTTAGAAGAACACGTATAGCCATCAGTCGAAATATCGTCGAACCGGAGTATGAGAGTAACAGGAATGAGAGTGTTTATATCTGCATACTTCCATCTTCTACAGTAAGTTTTATTTTTCTTACTGAATATAAGTATTGAACATATTAATGTGAGATTTACGAGATGAGTATGTTACGTTAATATGACTTGAAAACGAGACATGGGAACTATATACCCCGTAATGTATTGCTATGAGATAATATTTCATGCTTAATATTATTTAGTGTTAGAGTGGAGACCACGCTTAGGCAAACGAAGTGTAGGACGATCTGTGATAAAGTGGACCGAAGATTTGAATAAGGTGGCAGGTACCGGATGGATGCGAGCTGTCCAAGATTGAGATGGTTGGCGTTCTATGGGGGGGGGGGCTTTCGTCTAGCAGTGGACGGCTATAATCTGAAAAAAAAATTGCGCTAAATTCATCAATGTAAGTTTTTTATATCGTTAACTTGAGGAATAGTTCAATAGAAATAGAACAGACAGAACTTAGAAGCTTTATATAACTCGATATTCTGGTGAGGTGGGTATAACTGAAAATTGATACTGCTCAAGATTTCGCTTTCAGCAACATCATCTCAGGTACAATTTGCTATATTTAAGTAAATATATAGATATACTCTAGCTCAAATTATTTAAAATTGAAAAAAAGAACTGTCTTATAATATTACCGTATTATTTTTTTATTACTTTAAAATTATTTTTGTACCATTTGCTGTAGAAACCCTTGGGCCATGGAGTCAAATTGCTAAGCAGTAAGCACTTCTTAAAAGACATTACACCTGGTCTTTTCGCCTCTACTGGTGACAGGAGGGCTGGCTAGTTTTTCGCTCAAAGAATTGGCATTGCCATTTACCGGACGAATGCGGCCAGCATTCTTGCCACTATTCCACGCGGACATGACTTGTACCGTTTTAATTACAATACATTTGTTTTGTATATATAATTAAGTATATTTATAATATACTTTCTATAAATAAAGTTTTTGAAGTGAAACTTCTTTAGAGTCGTTGTGATTTGAAACTCGATGCAACGGAAATGCGACAGTAAAAAGAGACAAACATATAAATATATAGGATTAAGCCGGCGATAGAATGAGATAGAATACATTGCGATGATGCCATGGTAACCGTTGTTATTTGATAGAATACATTACACAGGAAGTGAAAAATAATAAAATTCATTACTGATTATTATGTAATGTTTATATTTATGTCAAATAAAATGTAAAATAACTTTTAAACTTGGTAAAAATAATATAAAAAAATCCTTATGATTATCCTACTCCTGATACTCTATATTCATATCATTTTCTGAAGTTTCACTTCTACGATGTGTGAATTGCACATTTATATATTTTTTTTTACTTTTATTCATTTATTATTATTAAATTATCTTTCATTCATCAATTCATTAATTCAAAGAAAATTCTGTTGGTCTGTTTGTTTTTTGTACATTGTTATTTCTAAGTCGCCTGAATAAATTTTAGTGGAGTTTTCATTTTTAATAGAGATATTGGGCGAGTGGCATATGTTACATTTTATAACGGAAGAGTAAAAGTTTTAGAATTTTTCTGGCACATAGACATTTGTAAGGACCAAAGCAAAGTGAAAGTGGTAGTATTACATAAACAGGATTTACATTTTAATTAGTCGGTAAATTTTCTTAACAGATTTTTTTTATTTAATGCGAGTTTGTTAGAATTTTTTCATTAGAAAAATGCAGGGAGTTGCGTGTTGCCAGGCTTATTAGCATGCATGTTACGACTCATATTCGCATCCACCTCACGTTCTACCTACTTATACCTAATATTGAAAAGGTCAGATACGTTCAAGCGAATCACGACTTTAAAGCCTAGTATGTATTTTTAATTTAAAATGTGCACTATATTTTCTATTATGAAAAGCATTTTATTTTTGTATTATATTTTATTACTAGCATTGCCCGCGGCTCCGCTCGCGTTCAGATGACCAAAAAAAAAAATTAAATAAATCTATGTTCCAAAAATGGTAGCAATATCATGGATAGGTCAGACACTATTAATTTTTTTCCAAAATTAATAAAGTTTTTTGGCTCTGGTGAACAATTGCAATATGTCTACTTACAGCAAATATGCTTTCCTATGTCGATATGTACAATGTACATACACCAAGACTTGCAGCAAGTATAAAATATCAGTCGAATTTCCAATTCATTTCCAATTCCTAAACCATAGCTGGTAACATTTTTTTTCATAGTTAACACTATTAATATATTGTAATCTAATATTATTATGATCTAAACAAAAAGGCTAAAAAGTAATTTAAATTTAACTTAGATATAATAAATTTAACTTTAATTTAACTTATAAAATAACTAGTAGAACCTGCGGCTTTGCCCGCGTTCATTCTACAAAAAAAAATCTTAAGCTTAATTTTATATATAGACTTATCCTCTCTTTGCTCGGTTTTGTCGTTAAGTATTTATATAATATTAGCAGAACCTGCGGCTTCGCTCGCGCTAAAACTCCAAAAAAACCTCTAAAATTGTCGGTTTTATACAAACTTTCATCCACTATTTTACCCTCTTAGGGGTTGCATTTTAGAACGTACATCATTATTTTTGATAAAAGTCAAAATTTCATGCAAATATGTATGTCCAAGGAATAAAAAGTTTCATACTAACTTTCGCATTTATTTTATTATTCATATTATTTATCATTTTTTCTATATTCGTAATGTTTTAAAATAAATTCGTTTTTGCCTCCTCCTGAAAAGTTTACTGAAAATGTGCTAGCCGATTTTTGATTTAAAATATCTTTTTGTAGATTAAATATTTCCAAAATTTAATAAGGTTTTTTGTCCCAGCTATAATATATTAGATAATTAACAGGCACTAAGTCTATTGAAAACCAAGTACCATATAATGAGATATTTTATAGAATAATAAAAGTTAAATCACCCTTTGAAATAACATCCGTTTTCAAAGGACAAAAGCTCTATGAAAGATATCTATCTAAAATGCTGGTTTCTTTGCTGTTTTCTTATTTCCATTTCTTTTGAAAGTTTCCTTTAATTTACTTTATTTAACTATGAAGAAGTTAAAAACTTGGTTTTATTTTATAACTTTCTGTTTAAAAGTCATACTTGTAATAATAAGAATTTATGTTTTTCTAGTAATAAATAAATAGATATGTTGGGACATTATCACAAATTACCATTTAGTTCCATGGTAAGCTACAAGGCTTGTGTTATTGATACTAGATAGTTGATACACTACACATATTTAACTTTAAATACATACCTATTATAAATATAAACACACATGACTGGAGTACAATCATTTGTGCTCATCACACCAATGAATGCCCCCAGCGGGACTCGAATCCGCGACCGTTGGCACAGCAAGTAGGGTCACTACAAACTGAGCCAAGCGTGTCGTCATCGTCGTTATTGTCATAATATTTCTAGCGAAAAAAATATGAGACTTTCTCACATATTACGATAGTATTTAGATTTCCTTAAGTCCTGTCTCTGAAGACTTATCTGACGTCTTCAACCTTACTATAAACTTACCTGCCAAATATTATCTTCAAAGGTCAAATAATTTTCGAGATTTCCTGTTTATTCTGTATTTGTACGTCCTTTTATCTATACATATAATAAAATTATAACTAAGCCGAATCTGTACATTGAATATTTTTTGAAAAATCGTATTGAAATAGACGTTATTATTGACACAGAGGCCGAATCTATTGACCGGTTTTAGAATTTTTGTCTGTCTATCTGTTACTGCATCACGGAAAAACCACTGGTGGGATTTTCATGAATTTTGATACGGTGATAGCTGGTTATCCGAGTCAACATATACGATACTTTTTACTGCGGGAAAATATCTCATTTCTGAGAAAAAAATACAAAAACTGCATTGTAAGGGTACCTATACTAATATGCAAAACCTAAGAATTTGGCTTTTGGTAATCTGAATGCGGGTGGAGTCGCGGGCAATGCTAGTATATAATATTTATAGATATTAAAATGAAAATATATGTATATGTGCCTAAATTGGGGACAATTAATTCACGGGACAATGTTAGGCATATTATAATTTAACTAACAAAAAATTAACTAGTGAAATAATTATTTCACGGCTTTTACAATATCCTTTGACTTCGAAAATATCCGATTAGGTATCTATTCTAAATGAAAACCCTCGTTTAGTTATTTTTTACATTTTAGTGCCTGGAAGTCGGTTTTTTTTAAGTTTTTATTTTTCCATTTTCAGAGTAGACGTAATAAGCAGGTAATTTGTAAGGAGAAAGTTTTTTAATAACGTAGTCGTTTAATCAATTTATTTAAAAAAAATGTTGATTTTTTAAACTGTTAGACCGATTTCGATTAAATTTAAATGGAACCACCTGGAAAGTATACCCTTCGAAACAAAAAAAAATCCAAATCAGTTTAGGCGTTTTCGAGTAATCGGCGAGTATAGTATGTACATACAAAAAACCGATGAATTGAGAACCTCCTCCTTTTTGGAAGTCGGTTAAAAAGTACCATTAAATTTTCTAAAACCCACATAAAGTGGACTCTAGTTCACAATTAATTTCAAACTGTTCGTTCTAACCGATATTCTAGTAAGTTAGTAACATCAGCAAACAAAGTCGACTCCAACGCTATAGATTTTCAAAGTTTATCAGCCATAAAGCGTTTGTTAACTAATCAAGTTAAGTTCTTGATAACAGAGCTTACATTGTTACACACTGTTAAGTTTGAGGCATACTGGCAACTTACCGTGGTTTTGCTCGGCCGCATCTCTAGGTATCTAAAAGTAGCCTATGTGTTACTCCAGGACATAGTCTTTTTGTGTACTTAAATTTCATCGAAATTAGTACATCCGTTTTATTGTGAAAGAGTAACAAACACACAAACAAACAATATATAACAGTGAAGAATCAAAACCTTATTTAGACATATAATATAATTACAATAATGGACAACACGTTTGGCTCAGTTTGTAGTGACCTTACTTGCTGTGCTAACGGTCGCGGGTTCGAGTCCCGCTGGTGGCATTCATTTGTGTGATGAGCACGAATGTTTCCCGGTCATGTGTGTTTATATTTATAATATGTATGTATTTAAAGTAATATATGTGTAATATATCAATTATCTGGTATCCATAACACAAGCCTCGTAGTTTACCATGCTACTAGATGGTACTGTGTTTAAAAAAATATATAAATAGCAGTTCTCTCTAACAGCTCTGTCACAAATTGGAAGATCACTCGACTTATCCTAGTCTGATGGGCAGCAAATGTTTCGTGTTTGTGGTCGAATTTTAAACTATTATGTCTATTATCTTTGATAATAATCATAAAAAGTGAACATCAACAACATATGTAATCTATCGATCTTTTGTTTTTTCTTTTTTACCGGTCATTTTCTATATAAAGTGTCTCCATTCCACACGCCATTGGTGAAGTAATATTGTGCCCAAATGGCAATCCTAGAAGCCACGAAAGAAAAGAACCAAATTGAATTGAACACTTGAACTGTTATAAATAAAACTATCATAAAAGTTTATGAATGACCTTAAATATTTGTTTAGACGGGAGTCGAATCTGCTATATCTGCTAGCATAATATATAGTCTACTGTGCTACAGTAAAATTAAGAGATGTTTTCCGTAAGTAAGCTATAGAAATTGAAGTTAGACATTGTTTGCTTTGGTCGTATCGATTACACGTGTACCAACAGTTGTTAGCAAAGTTGATGGTCAGCTTAGTACTAAGTTTACTTACGTTAAGTAACGATTTAACCTTAATGCTAAATAATATTCATAGTATGTTGAATAATATAGGAAATAAGTTTGTTTAGAGCTTATTAAGTCGGAAGTTGTGGGTTCGAACCCTAAGAGTAGAAGTGGTTAAAGAAAAAGCGACCATTGAATCAAAAACACAAAAAATTATGTATACATAGAAATATATTTAATCTTTTATAATTTTAGTATCAGTTACAGTTAAGAAAGAAATTTCCTTAATCTTCCTATCTTCCTGCCCTTATTTCCTTCCTCAGAAGGTCTGACGAAGAAAAATCAGCGGTACTATGGACAAAAAAATGGAACAAAATATACCTGCTTTATTCATTCATATTTTACTAGCATTTGTGTAGTAGCTAGTACTGTGTAGAGCTAAAACCCTCAAGCTGTGAATCGTGTCACCACTACACGTAATTTACCACAGACAAAATACATCGGGGTAAAAAAGGAGACTACTCATCTATGTAGATCTCTGAATTTATAGTATATTTTGTGTTCGCTCAGTGCTTGAAACTTGACCTTAATCATTTTTTTAAAGTTATACTTTTGGCACGTTTGGAAAAAATATGAGAGTAAAGTTTTTACGATACGCGTACACACCGACAGCCAAAAAGCGATATGATAAAGTTTGGTGAAAGCGACATGATGAAGTTAGCTGATAACTATTTGTTGCCATGGAACCTGTTGTTATTGTCAGATAAATGTATTCAGCCCTTTTTAACGTCCCACTGCTGGGCACGGGCCTCCCTTCAGCACGAGGAGAATCAGGCCATAGTCCACCACGCTGGCCAAGTGCGGGTTGGCGGACTTCACATGTCTTTTGAAAACTTGCTAGATTCTCTCAGACATGCAGGTTTCCTCACGATGTTTTCCTTCACCGTTAAGACAAGTGGTAATCATGTTGGAAATGATTCGCACATGAAAATATCAGAGGTGCGAGACCCGGGATTTGAACTCACTTCGTTCGGTTTCCCAAGCAAGCCCGTTACCACTGGGCTACCACTGCCTTTTTATTGTCTGTTGTGTTTTTTACTGTTATTGTCAGATAAATAATATATTAATATTATATTCTTTCCTTAAATGATATTCTGTAAATGTATGATTGTAATGTTATGCCTAATTATTTAATGGCTGGACGGATTTTAAATTTAAAAAAAAATGAAATTTTGTACACATATATTATGACCTGGAGTAACACATAGGAGGCACCTATATACACATTCGAGCGAAGTAAGGGTTAGTCGTTAGTGTTATATATTAAAAATATTCTGCATAAAGTCGATACAAAAAATTACCTTATCGGGAATCGAACTAGTGAACTCAAGGGTAAAAAATTGTGCCAAATTAGATTATAGACTTAGCGGATAAAAATGAAATATCTTATTAAATATGCAACATTTATTATGCAAATGAGTAAAAGTTGGTAAAAAACGCTTTTTTAGTTAAGATTTATGTGGTTGTTATTATGTAAATTGTTTGCAAAACTGACAGTTTGATGTAAAATCGATACAAGGGCTTAACTTATTATCAAGTTTAAGGCTTTCGGTCCAAATACATCTTATTTATGACCGACCTTCAGAAAAAAAGCACCTACTCAAAGTCGACTGTAAGGTTTTTTTTGTATAACACTTTTTTCAATTCAATTCTCTTGTTAATGGCTTCGAAATGTACCAATAATACTTTCTTATATTTATGCGAATATTTAACATCTATACATATAATAAAATTGTAACTAAGTCGAATCTGTACATTAAATATTTTTTGGAAAATCTAATTGAAATAGACGTTATTATCGATACAGAGTCCGAATCTATAGTTTTTAGAATTTTTGTCTGTCTGTCTGTTACCGCATCACAGAAGAAGTACTGGACGGATTTTGATGAAATTTGGTATGGTCATAGCTGATTATCCGGGTCAACATATAGAATACTTTTTATCGCGGGAAAATATCTCATTTCTGAGAAAAAATACAAAAACTACTTTGTAAGAGTATACTAATATGTAAAACCTAAGAATTTAGTTTTTGGTCATCTGAACGCGGGCGGAGCCGCGGGAAATGCTAGTTTTAAATAAAATTGCATAATTGAATTATTTCGCGGATTTATTTTGATTTTTGGTTACCGAGGTTTTTTGTGTATAGTCTCGTCCAACTGTTTTCTTTTTTTAATCGTTATACCTCAAGGGTCGTTCAATATAAATTCCAGACAAAAGTCTACCCCTACGGTATGATTACTTAATTTGAAAGTTATTTTGGATTGGTTGGTGTTAATAAGTTTTCCTACGCACCTAGGCAGTGGTAGCCCAGTGGTTACGCGCTCGCTTGGGAAACCGAGAAGCGGGTTCAAATCCCAGGTGTCGCACCTCTGATATTTTTATGTGCGAATCATTTCTAACATGATTATCACTTGTTTTACGGTGAAGTTTTCGAAAGACATGTGACGTCCGCCAACCCGCACTTGACCAGCGTGGTGGACTTTGGCATGATACAACTCGCATTGAAGGGAGGCCTGTGCCAAGCACTGGGACGTTCAAAAGGCTGAATACACATCTTCACGGAATATTTATTACCCTTTAGATTCGACTCTTGTTGATTATTAAAATATTTATATTTATGCGTATGACGCATATCTCGCAACGCAATTTAGTTCATAATATTTAATATATATTTTTAAATTATACCTATATTTTACTTTTTCTCCTCAAACACAGTTCAGCGGGCCGTCCTACCATCTTTTATTGCGATTCAATTTACGACCTAAAGTGATTTCGGCATTTCGTACCACGACCTTGATAAGACGTTCGGTTTAGCTCGAAGTTTTAACAAAATCCTAAATGAACCTCAAACGTTTATAATATTCAGTCAATTCCCTTGAACTTACAAAACTGTTAATTTTACGAAAACTAGAGATTCAAATTGCTACATATTTAAAAATTGATGGTAGGTCCTTTGTTCTTACACACTCTTTTATTATATAGAGACTTCATATAAAGCCATCCTATAAATTAAATATTGACAATGCAAAATGGTAAAGTACTCATTTGTTTTGTGCTTTCTTTCTCAAGCTGATCCTTCACCGTATAACAAGTGATAATCATTTTCAAATGATTCGCAAATGAGAATATCAGAGATACAAGACTCAGGATTTGAACCTGCTTCACTTGGTTTCTCAAACACCTACTTTTTGGATTACTTTTATAAAGACGAAAGTATGATACTCTTTAACGATGAAAGTGCTGGACTGATGTGGATGAAATTTAGCACTTACAGTATGTATGAATTTATTCAGCCCCTTTTTAACGCCCTACTGCTGGGGGTGGGCCTCCTTTCAATACGAGGGGATCAGACCATAGTCCTCTTCGCTGGACAAGTGCGGGTTGATGGACTTCACATGTCTTTTGAAAACTTGCTAGGTTCTCTCAGACATGCAGGTTTCCTCAGGATGTTTTTCTTCGCCAATAGGCTATGAGCTGGAGGAAAATATGGTTAGGTAAATAGGGATGGATTCAAGCGAAGCGTGGGTAAGTTACTAGTTAAGAAAATAATAATTAATCGCGACGGTCATTAACCGAATGTATTGCACAACGTAAATACGGAGAATATAATACTATAATGTACAATGGCACGCGATAGTTCAATATGTTTTTAGATAGAGCTTACATGAACAGAATAAGCGTTTAAAATTTTCGGTTTTTTGACCGACTTGATTGCAAGAGGTGTTTAATTTGTCTAAAATTTTTATGTATATTATATTTAGGTTGCTTCCCCATACAAACTTTCACCCCCATTTTCACCCCCTTAAAGGATAATTTCTGAGATAAAAAGTATGCCTATGTCCTCCATGGTCTCTACTATCTTTTTACCAAGTTTCATCTAAATCGGTTCTGTAGTTTCGGAGCCTATTTGATACAAACAAACAATGTATAATATTAGAATAGAAGAAAATATGACATCTTTAAGTTACACTCAGAAGAAGTAACATTTCAAAAAAATCGGTCAAGTGCGAGTCGGACGCGCACACAAAAGGCTCCGTACCTTAATAATTTGTTTAAGTTGCATGGCAGCCTTTTGGGAATTCGCCATCTTGATTCTTTATTATTTGTTGTTATATGGTAATAGAAATACTCTGTGAAAATTTCAACTCTCTACTTATTACGGTTCATGAGATACAGCCTTTTGACAGACGAACGGACAGAGGAGGCTTTGTAATAGGATTCCGTTGGCATCCTTCGGGTACGGAACCCTAATAAAAAGTAATTTACAAGATGCTTTTGAGTGACAGATTGATGTTAAGGAAGTTGTATTACGTCAAAATTTTAGAATACGGTAAAAAACGCTAATTTGAATCATCCGCTCAAATAAAACATAACGGGTTTCTTAAAAGGGGCCCTTAGAACAGATTTTTTGCCGAGAGTACTAAATCTAGCAGTGTTTTTCTCTGACCTTACATACATTGTGAGTCGATGTGATGTCGAGTGTGTCATAATTGCCGCGAGATGTACATACTCGTATCTATGTCTCCGACTTCATCTTATATATAAAATTTCCATGTCACAATGTTTGTTACCGTACTCCTCCGTAACGGCTTTACCGATTTTTACCAAATTTTATATGCGTATTCAGTAAGTCTGAGAATCGGCTACTATCTATTTTCCATACCCCTAAGTGATAAGGATAAGGGTGGTCCTTCCAGACCCCACCCCAGGGACGAACCCGAGCGGAGCGAGGGTGAGTCGCTAGTAATACTATATTCCTTCGTGAACTTGTTTTCATAATTTTAGTTTACTTTAATTTATGCAGTCGGTTTTTTATTTTTTAATATATTTTTTTACGTGACTTATGCTAAAAGAATTATGTATATAAATAACACTAGCAGAACCCGCGGCTTCACCCCCGTTCAATCTACATAAAGAACTCTTTTGCTTTATGGTATACAGTCTCGGTTCACTCGGTTTTGTCGCTATGTATTTATATATTATTAATATATAAGTTTTACAATAATTTAAGGAAGTCTGCCCGATTTGTTAACATTTATGATTACTGCTCCCCTCCCTTATGTAGTAGCAAGATGATATGTTGCCTATAACCTTATTCAATAAACAAGCTCTCTAATGCTAAAAGAATTTTGCAAATCGGATTAGTAGTTCCTGAGATTAGTGCATTCAAACAAACAAACAAACAAAAATTATAAAAAAAAATATATAGATCGAATTGGAAAGTTCGAAATTTTCGAATTGACAAATTAATCGCGAGCTTATGGAAGAAGGTAAAGCTTTATGACATTTTATAAATATACCGTGACTAACACCTTTCAAAACAGTAGCGCGAGCCTTAGAGTATTTAGCTTAGAAGTGTTATATGCGCTGTTGAATTTAAATATTAAAAACACGACTTAATTTAACGTCAAAAGCAACATCATAGATTATTTAATTTTATTGGATTGGTACAAACCGTAATGTTGGTATTTAACCTCTTCAGGTAAATTTCTAAGAAATTAATTAAATTTCTAAGAAATCTATTGTTAAATGACACGCCGGCGTGTCCGCGGTCTTTTAGGGTTTAACAAAAAATAAGCTCATTTTTTACATTAACACAAAATATTTATATTAGGCTTAATATTGTTTTAGTAAGGATAATGACACTAATATTTTACTACGTTACTAGCGATTTAACCTCGCTCCGCTCGGGTTCGTCTCTAGATGATTTTTTAAATTTACATAACTTTTTTATTTATGAACAGGTTAAAATAAAACAAATACTAAATGTCAAATGAAGCTTATCACAATATATTAGTGAGAACCGCATCCAAGTCGGTTAAGCCGTTTCTAAGATTAGCGCGCGCAAACGCCCAGACAAACCGACAAACAGACGAAAATTCTAAAAATCATTGTTTTGGGTTCTATTGCGTAAATAAAGACCCCCCAATGATAGTTTTTCTCAAATATCTTCCATGTACAGACAAGAACCAGTTACACTTTTATTATATGTATAGATTTCTAGCCGATTGATACAATTTTTTATATGAATTATTTTTTTAATCTTAGATGGTAATGACAATACTTTTACGGTGTAAAACTAGATATTTACCATGTTTTTCATATATTTTAAGGTAAATATACCGTTTTAAATCATACCGGTACTATAATATTTGTAATTGTTTAAAAATTTATTTAATAAATAATCTCATTAATTTTTAAGTCTTCTAACGATTTATATGAATTGATATTAACGAATTATATGCTATATATATTATGTATAGACTGCCTCGGTGGTGTAGAGGCTAGCATGTACAGCTGCATACCCGGAGGTCCTGGGTTCGAGTACCGGGTCGGGTCAAGTTTAGTTATTGAGCCTTTCTGTATAGTAAGTCTCAGTAACAGCCCGGAGTTGGGAAGTTGGCGGTGTTTCACCCCCGTGCCTCGGAGAGCAGGTAAAGCCGTCGGTCCTGCGCCTTAACACTCACCGGTCGTGTCGAGCAGTCGTCCCACCGGGGTATGAGTGTGACAGGAATAGAGAGTGCACGTTGTGTCTGCGCGTACACTTGTGCACTATAATATCTCCTGCGCAGTTGGCTAGTCTCAATGAGATTGGCCGCCGTGGCTGGAATCGGTCGGGAGAATATCACATGTATAGTGCTCGCCCAGTGATTGAAATTTGACCGTAATCATATTGAAAAGATGAAATATAAAATTTTTCGATCATTTTTCTACTCTTTTTCAAATATACAATAAACCTTCATTTTATATCGCAGGATAATTCTCTCAGAAACAATGTAAATGTCATATATATAAAGTTTTGTTCTTAGGAAGAAATGTGTCAACCGGATATAGTCGGTTACGGTAATGTTGTCGTAAACTTGTTATTGTTATTTCCTGAACTGTTTTTAAATTACCCTGTTATTATTATACTGTAATATATTTATTACGAGGGTAAAATAGCAAAAGAGTTTTACCTCTTTCGGTATATTTTTTTTCTTTTACCAATTAAAATACTTATTATAGATTCCTACCAGAACCCGCGGCTAACAAAAAAAAACTAAAAAGGTAGGTTTCATACAAACTTTTATCCCCATTTTAACCCCTTATGGGATGAATTTCAAAAAATGGTAAAACGCCTATTTATTTAATAGTATTGAAGAGCATTAATACCAATTTTCAAGTAATTCTGTTCATAAATATTTTTTTGGGTTGTATTATAATGTGTTTTTCCCTGGGAATGAGATAATCTCCCGCTGTAAAAAGTATCCTATATCATTCTCCAGCCCTCCAACTATCGACACGCTAAAAATCACGCAAAACCGTCACTTTGTTTCGACGTGAAAGACGGACAAGCAAACAAACGAACACACTTTCACATATATAATATTGGTATGGATGATCAAAGTTTCATTGGTAAAAGTAAAATGTTGCTTTTGTTGTTTTGTATGCAATGGAAGCCATTTACGACCGAATTCTAAAAAAGAGTGCTAAATTCGAGTGTTTTTATTTTATGTATGTTATCACACGTAAATCTCAAAAAAATATTGAATTTCCAAGAGAATAACTGTCAAAGATTTATAACCATAAAGTCAGTGTTGATGACGACACGTTTAGCTCAGTTTGTAGTGACCCTACTTGCTGTGCTAGCGGTCGCGGGTTCGAGTCACGCTGGATACATTCTAATGTGTGATGAACACGAATGTTTGTAATCCAGTCATGGGTGTTTATATTTATAATATGTATGTATTTAAAGTTATATATGTGTAGTGTATCAACTATCTGGTATCCATAACACAAGCTTCGTAGCTTACCATGAAACTAGATGGTGGTGTGTGTTAATGTCCTAACAAATTTATATTTAGTGTATATTACATTGATTGTATTTTTATATTTTTGTTATTTGAACAGATTCTAATAGGGCTATATTTATTTTACAGGTAATAATAACCTAAATTGAAAGGTAAAAAATATACAGTGGAAAGGTAAGTGAAAGTGTAAAGGATAAGGAGTCTTCAATTATTGAAGAACAATTTTTTATTCTAAGGAGGGGTCTAGAGACAGGTAAATATATTGGGAAATATCGATTTTTTAAAAATAGCAAGAATTTTGAACTACTGTATTGTACTTCGGACTAATATATACTTGCTGATTGTCAAAAATCTAACAGAACTTCGAAAAAATGCTTCTGTCCTAAAAAAAACTACTGAAAGCTATTTTCTTTTATTCCCTATCTTCTAGTACATATTTTTGAGCATAAAAACTTTTAACATACAAACATTTTTTAAATTTTTTGAATTTAATTAAATCCTACAATTGAAGATTTTTGAACATCCATAAAAGAATGAATGCCTCTGTAACCGAATGAATATTAAAATTTTAATATTAGAATTTTCCTAGAAAAACCTTTAATATTTTTGCGAACATACATAGCATTTTTGTGTTCATATTGGAATGTTATATGTCACGTTAATAGAAAACCAACCAATTCTGCCACATGGTCAGATTGCATGTGGTGTCACTTCAAATAAAGCTAATTGCAATATGCATAGTTCATATTTAAATAATAAAATCGATTCAGTATGTATATATTTTATGATAAATAAACAAATATTACCTTTTATAATTTATATTTATATATGTATAATATAGGTATAGATAGAATTTATATATGTAACAGCCCGAATACGTAATCTTCTACTGTCTCTTTATTTGTTATTCGCGCCCCTTCTATCTTAGTACTATTTCCTACACCTAAAGGTTGCCTGGAAGAAATCGCTCTTTTAGCGATAAGGCCGCCTCTTGTACCTTCTTCTATATAATATTGTATATTTTTCTTTTTCTCTTTTTGGGTGCATAATAAAGAGTAATTCATCCATTCATTCATTCATTATTATATTATTTACTTTTATTATATGGAAAAATACAGGTTTCTGGACTTCGAACACTTGCTATGTTCTCTCAGACATACAGGTTTCCTCACGATGTTTTCCTTCACCATAAGACAAGTGGTAGTCATGTTGAAAATGATTCGAACATGAAAGAGGTTCGAGACCGGCTTGAGGCAAATAATCTCCTACATATTGACTTGGCTATTAAGCACAGTCATCGTAACTAATTACACTAAAATCTATATATATACATATATATATAGTATCCCCTCGCTTCGCTCAGGTTCGTCCTTAGGTACGTTTTGACGCTTAGTATGGATAAATAAATATGTTGGGACATTAACACACAGTACCATCTAGTTCCATGGTAAGCTACGAGGCCTGTGTTATGGATACCAGATAGTTGATACACTACGTATATATAACTTTAAATATATACATATTATAAATATAAACACCCATGACTGGAGTACAAACATTCGTCCTCATCACACAAATTAATGCCCCCAGCAGGTCTCGAACCCGCGACCGCTGGCACAGCAAGTAGCAGCAGCACAGGGTCACTACAAACTGAGCCAAACGTGTCGTCAAATGGAATAGATTTATTTTTTCAATTGTTTTTTTTCGTGAATTTTTTCGGTGATAAAAATTGGTCCAGCCGTTCTCGAGTTATAAATGTTGTAACAAACCCGATTTTTTTATATATAAAATATATTAGTTACTACTAATGCGCTTATCATAATATATTATTTTTTAAAAATAAAATACTAGTGACTCACCCTCGCTTCGCTTCGGGTTTGTTCCTAGACAAAAACAAATCTATCCCACGTGAATCTTACATTTTTCCCGGGATGATATATAGCCTGACTAAACTAGCTATCTAATGCAAAAAGATTTTTTCAAATCGGATTAACGGCTCCTGAGATTAGCGCGTTCAAACAAACAAACTCTGTCTCTTTATAACATTAATACATATAATATAGGTGTCAATTTTCCGAATTCTTAAAGGTTTTCTTATGAATTTCCACAATGTTAATTAGAATCGATATGTATAAATTGTAAAATTTCATGGTTTTGTTTAATAAGTAAGATACAACGTTTGTTCGACAGATTTTATTCGTAGCTTACCGTGGAACTAGATGGTGCTGTGCGTTAATGTCCCAACATATTATATATTTAACTCCTTGACACTGAAACCGATGGATAGATTTGAATGAAATTTAGTATTCCAAAAGGCTCTTCCTATGTATAATATAGCACCTAAAGACAAACTCGAGCAAAGCTAGGGTTAATTATCTAGTTATAAATATATAAAAATTACTCAAGCAATTAAAAAAATATATTCTTCAGTAATAAAAAAAAATTTTTCCCTAGCATTCGTCTTTCATATCCGTTTAATATGAAACTGTTTGTGACAGTTGTAATTTGAAAAGGATTGTTTTCAGGAAAGAATATGAAAATGAATTCTTCTACAGGTATTATTAATTTAAGATTCCTTATTTTTTGTTTTCCTTTTTTTTTGAGAACATTTCTGGCTGTCAGTAGTTTTGATGGTGTATATCTTTATATCTAACTAGCATTGCCCGCGGCTCCGCCCGCGTTCAGATGACCAAAAAGCGAATTCTTAGGTTTTACATATTAGTATACTCTTACATTGCAGTTTTTGTATTTATTCTCAGAAATGAGATATTTTCCTGCGGTGAAAAGTATCCTATATGTTAACCCGGATAATCAGCTATCACCAAACCAAATTTCATCAAAATCCCTCCAGTAGTTTTTCTGTGATGCGGTAACAGACAGACAGACAGACAGACAATAATTCTAGAAACCATAGATTCGGCCTCTGTATCGAATGTCTATTTCAATAAGATTTTTCAAAAAATATTTAATGTACAGATTCGGCTTAGTTACAATTTTATTATATGTATAGATTACTAGCGACTCACACTCTCTTCGTTTGGGTTCGTCCCTAGCTTAATTCCCCATACAAAGTTTCATCCCCATTTTCACCCCCTTAAGGGATGATTTTTGGGATAAAAAGTATCCTATGTCCTTCCCAGGGTCTCAAACTATCTTACCAAATTTCTTCTAAATCGGTTTTGTAGATCCAGAGATTACCCTCTATAAACGTCACACACTCACAATTTACAAACTTTACCTCTTTATAATATTAGTATAGATGTACTGCTATTTATTTTGACCCATAAGTTACTGTCGCTCGATGATAGCTGGTTATCCGGGTCAACATATAGGATATTTTTACTGCGAGAAAATATCTCATCTCTCAGAAATCGATACTAACCGTTAAGTTGTAACAGCAATAGAATTTCAAGCGAGAAGATAACAATTTACTTCGTAAAATACGGTAGTAACGATAACGGAACCATCGCAAAATTTCACTCGGCATGGAGATCTCATATTCTTATTTTTACATGCAATATCTGCCTGTGATTTTACTAGGAGTTTCAAAAGAAGTAAAACAACAAACGTAGGGATGGGACTGTGTACTTTTCATTTGCAATAGACAAGACAGAATGGAAATAAAAAAAAAAAATTAATGAACAAATTGAAATTATTATTTATTTATAGTAATGTTTGTATATTTTTTGTTGAAAATTATATAAATGGCCCTTGTCTCGTTTAAGCTTGATGAATTTGTAATGAAATTTTTTTCTACCTTCTAAATTACTTTTTATAATAAACCGTATCAAAATTCGTTGTCTAGTTTAGAAAAACTCACAAAGTAACAAAAATACACAAAAACAATTTTAATGAATAGATTATGAGAAAGAAAGCAATGTAAAGTTTAGAAGTTATAACTTTTCAACAATCCTCCTTCTTTATTATCTTTCTTCTCATTAGCGTCCGGCAATACAGCCGGGCTTGAAGCCAAGAAACGCACTGGGAGTTAGCCTACCTCGGTGGGTGGTGCACCATGTGGGTTGCCCCTGGTACTTCTCAGAAAGCAGAGTGGACCGTTGGAGCAACCCGATGGTTATTGTGATCTGCTTCAGCAGACCTGCCGTCGGGACGTCGTGGTTGAGTCCGTAAGCGATCCTGCGACACCTCATTAAGACGGGGGAGGTTCCGTCGGGTTTTAGTGGGTAACCTGTATGTAACAGGTGGTATGCCTAAATGCATTTACCAACGTAAAAAAAACAAAGCTGCTTTAATTGAGTTCATGGACTCGACCAGTTATTGATTTGAATCATGCACCTTAATGATCGGCAAACAATAAAACTTTATTAATCCTTTACTTTTTAGTGGCTAGTTTGTATCTGATGATGAGGTTAAAAGTTCAAGTTACGGGTCATATAACACCAAAAATATTTCTCGATTTTTTTCTCCAGAGCATCTATAAGTCATTAGTCCTGTCAGGTGTTACATCTGATAAAACTACGGTTATGTTGAATTTGGCCATCGAAAATAGGCAAAAGAGAAAGTTTCTGTAACTGGCCATCATTCTATAATAAATTTTGCAAGTATGAATAGTCTCATTAAGCCACAGTATCTGAATTTGAAGACTCCATCTCGAAAAAATTTCTAACATGAATATTTAAATTACATTTAACATATATGTATATAAATAGGAAAAGGCCAGGCTAGTGCAGCTTTCTATCATTCCAATTTTGAATAGATAAACTCGACCCGTTACTGTTTTATGGTACTCTATGTATACTAATATAGATTTGACGCGCTCGTCTGTCGTGTTAACATATCAGATTTCTAAGCCAAAGGTCACAACATACTGGATATATGATGCAGATAAGCGACCCTGTTTTATTCAAATACTAGTGACTGACCCTTGCTTGACGCGAGTGCATCCAATTATTATGCTTATAATTTCATGGGTTTTATATTTTGCGCGAAACCCTCATCCTTTTTCTAAATTCAAGTAGCTTAAATTACTCCTTATAATATCAGCTATCTGCTAGTGAAAATCCCGTCAAAATCAGTCCAGCCATTTCCGAGATTAGCCCGAACCAACAGACAAATAAAAAAATAGTTTTTTTTTCTAAAAGAAGCTGTTACGTTGACATTACAAACATACATTTTAATTTCATTTATTTGTGTAGATATTAGCAGATTATCATATAACTTTGTTTTATTTCTTTGCTAAAATTGAATATATAAATTTTGGATCACTATTATATAAATGCGAAAGGGTGACACATACGGTGTTATTCCATAACGGCGACTTAGAAAAACACCAGAGGTTAAGACGCTACTGTTTATATATATATATATATATATATTATCCCATAAAAACTTTCTATGAATACATTGATATATCCCACGGTATTTCCATTGCAAAAGGCCCATAGGTATATGTGAAAAAAAGCGAGGAAACGTCAGCTGGTATTCCAATATTATAAATGCGATTTTGTGAGTGGAAATGCATATTTGTTATTTGTTCATGCTGTAACGGCTGGACGGGTTTAGATTTGTACACTTTTTTTACGTTAGTAAATACATTTATGTATATAGCCTACATGGTGGGATATGGTATGGTGGTTATGTGGAATTTACCGGCCAGAAAACTCAGTACTATCCCTTAAAATTCAACGGAACCCCTCCCGTCTTGATAGGACGTCGCGTAATTACTTACGCACTCAACCACGACGAAGTACCAGGAGATATTCGCATGGTACACTGCTCAACAAAGTGGGTCACCTCCCAGTGTGTTTCATGGCTTCACGTCCGGCTGCATTTCCGGACGTTAATAAGAACCCCCAAACCCCCCCAATAAGGTGAACACGTATGTAGATATTTCTGTTTCCTTTGAAATTTTGAAATATATATGACGACACGTTTGGCTCAGTTTGTAATGACCATATTTGCCGTGCCAGCGGTCGCGGGTTCGAGTCCCGCTGGGGGCATTCATTTGTGTGATGAGCATGAATATTTGTACTTCAGTTATGGGTGTTTATATTTATAATATGTATATATAAAGCTATATATGTGTAGTGTATCAACTATCTGGTATCCATAACACAAGCCTCGTAACTTACCATGGAACTAGATGGTGTTGTGTGTTAATGTCCCAACATATTTATTTATATATGAATGCGAGCATCGATCTCGCGATCCCGCTTTTGCCGATGCAAAGTCACTTCCTTCCAGGAATGACCATTACGCCGGCAGCCAAAGCTATAACACAAATAAAGGTATGTAAAATAGGTCAAATGACGTACCGACATACGAGTTCTAATTCTGCTAAAATGTTCATGGTGTTTTATTGTAACGAATATCGATTAACCATATTCTACATACTAGGATTTTATATGGATATGCTTGCTTTTTATCAATTAATATTATACGAGTGGGCTTGTTTAAATATTTGCCATACATTATCACTAAGCAATTCTCTGTAAGATCTCGAATTATGTAAGAAGTTGGTAGTGTTTAAACCTCGTGCCAAAGAGCGCGTGTAACTTACGTCATGTTTGTCAATAGTATATGATTAGCGACTTACACTCGCTTCGCCCGGGTGCGTCTTAATTTTTTTGAGCCGCACCCTAATTCTTTTTCTCAGATTTTGTAGCCTAAGTTACTCCTTATAACATCAGCTATCTGCCAGTAGAAGTCCCGTCAAAATCAGTCAAGCCGTTTCGGAAATTAGCTGGAACAAACAGACAGACAGACATACAGACAGTATAGCACATTATGTTTTTTATAAGGACCGTATATTATTTCATATGTATTTAGTGAAAAGCTGTTATTTTGACATTACGAATAGATACCTCAATTTTCAAAGAAGATTTCACGTAATGGTCATCCCAACAGGCTTTACAAATGAAATGAATAGAGAGTACACTCGTATCTGTACATATATCTGTGCACTATAAATAAATATCTCACGCATATGGCGTGTCTCAATAAGATCTTAACCGTTTTGACTATTAAGTTGAAGATATAGTGTAACATACATATGAACAAAAACAGCCTGTTCATACCTCCTTTTTGAAATCAGTCAAAAACACAATATTTAGTGTGTTAAAACACCAATCAGTGTACCTATTAAACATTCAAGTTTGCGTTTCAACTTTCAACTCTCAAATTGTTGTAATGAAATATGTAAACGTTGAAGCCTTAACACATAATATTTAATCAAAAACTTGTACAACGAAGTAGGTACTTGGAAACTTGAAAATATATTGAGATTAAAAAAGATAAGAAGAATTTTATTTAAAATGATGATTTATTTCATTACTAGCGATGTGATTCTTTAAATTGACATATCTAAATGTTATGTGAAGCTTACCACAATACATTAGTATCAGTGTTTCTGAGATTAGCGTGCGCAAACGCACAGACAAACAGACAAACAGTGTTAATAAAGACACCCAATTAATAGATTTTCTCAAATATCTCCCATGTCTGTACATGGGAGATATTACACCTATTATATATATATATATATATATATATATATATATATATATATATATATATATATATATATATTATATTTATATCTGTACACCAACCATTTACACTTTTTATTATACATACCTATGTATAGATTAGTCATACATATTTCTTCTCACTTAGCGCACACAAAAAATCACATTAGTATTACTATACCTAAACACATACAATTTTAGTAATTTCATTTCTAAGAGTGACATATATTATTAAAGCTTTTAATACATTCTAGCGACCCACTCTGAGTTCGAGCCTTCATAACCTTTATGCCAAAAAACTTATAAAATTCTAATTTTGTCACCCATGATTTCTGTTTTCTTGGATAAATCATCAATCAAATGATCCATTCTAAATTCTCTATGCGTATGTAGAATCGATTAAACTTACCTGCTTAATACTATCCGTATCCTATATTTTATCCTGTGGGAATCCTTGTTTTACAGCATTACAAAGGCCGTTTTCGATTGTTTCAATTGATTCCATGGTACAAAATACTCATCCGAATCCAATTTGGACGCAAGATTATAACCTCAAAATAATTAAAAAAAAAACAAGCATGGAAGAAAATCTGTGCTTGTCCATACGAACATTTAAAAAAAAATACTTTTCTGAACAACTTATAATTGCATATTTTCTTCGGAAAAACTGACTGGAGATCTCGAGGTCCTAGGTTGGTTTCAGGTCAGACCAAGTATAGTTATTAGGTTTTCCTGTCAAATTCTCAGTAACAGTCTTAGATAATACGTAAAAAAACTTTCACGTTTCACGTTGAATTGTCGTCATTTTAATAGTTTGTTGTGTTTTTGTTTGCGTACATACTTGTGCACTATCGCTAATATCGTCTACTAAGATACCTAGTCTCATAAAAATTCGCCGCCGAGGCCAAAATCGGTCTGGAGGACATTTTCTAAGCAATTTCTTAAATTAAATGGCTTATTTATATTACCCTGCGCTAAAATTGAACTCGTGTCCTCCTGTTTTATGAAATATGCAATAATAGCGATTAATCTATACATGTACTCGTAATAAAATTCTAACTAAGTTGAATCTGTACATTAAATATTTTTTGGAAAATCTTATTGCAATAGACATTATTATCCATACAGAGGCCGAATCTATAGTTTTTAGAATTTTTGTCTGTCTGTCTGTCTGTTACCGCATCACGGAAAAACCACTGGAGGGATTTTCATGAAATTTGGTATGATGGTAGCTGGTGAATGGCGGATGGAAAATGTCTCATTTCTGAGAAAAATACAAAAACTGCAATGTGAGAGTATACTAATATGTAAAACTTAAGAATTTGGTTTTTGGTAATCTGAACGCGAGCGGAGCCGCGGGCAATGTTAGTATACATATATTACAGTTCTTCCAATAACATCTCTACCGTAACCGTACTTGTTGTAAAGCATCCGAAATGTCAGGAACAAAAATTCAAACTAAACCCGCAACAAAATCAGAAAAGATAGTTTCATTTAAAATCCATACATACAGATAAATAAAATTAAAGAGTCTGTTTGTAATGTCAAAATAACAGCTTTTTAGTAAATGCATTAACACGCAGCAATTTTAAGCTACTCGAAGTATAAGTATAATAATAAATATGTCAGGACATTAACACACAACACCATCACAACTAGATAGTTCCATGGTAAGCTACGAGGCTTGTGTTATAGATACCAGATAGTTGATACATTATACATATATAACTTTAAATACATACATATTATAAATATATATGTCTCCGACTACTTAATATGTTCTTTCGTCAACTTATTTTATTCTTTTTAGTTAACTTTATACGCAGTTGGTTTTTTTTTAATTTTTGTAATTTTTTTTTTTAATTCTTTATTAAAGTTTGTTATTGTGCTTTAGTGTGTAAGCAGCCTTATAAGGGATAGTGCATCAATTATTGAAACGCACGTGAAGTGAATATGATATTTCAGAGTACGCCCTTACACGCATTTCACACTAATTCAGTATGAATTGATTTTGATTGAACCACGTTTGTAAGGGTAGATTGGGTTTGTGTTAAATTTCAATATGATATTGGCGTTGAAAGTATTCTTTGTGTTTAGATTTTTTGTATAAGTCATCGAAAATGACCAAAATGGCTTTTATTTTTTTTATTAAACAAGGCTCCCAACTGAGTAAATAATATGTTTGTATGTTTGTACTCTATGCCTTCTCAAACCATACACCTGATTATGATAAAACTTTGGTAAGCTATTCTTCTACGTACGTCCGCAAAAGGTCTTGGCAAAAAAATACAATTTTCTTTGTTTATTTATCTATACTAATATTATAAAGAGGTAAAGTTTGTGAGCTTGTAACGTTGTAGGGGGTAATCTCTGGATCTACAGAACCGATTTAGGTGAAATTTGGTAAGAAGATAGTTTGAGACTTGACTTGACTTTTTATTACGGAAATCATCCTTAAGGGGGTGAAAATGGGGATGAAAATTGTATGGGGAACCAACCAAAGTTCTATATATTTTTAAACAATTTACCCCATTACACTTGCAACTACAAGTCGTGATGCGTTCCCAGATAGACAGACAGACAAACATTCAAAAAACTGTAGATTCGGCATCTGTATTGATAATAATCACTATTTCAATAAGATTTTCCAAATAAATATTTAATGTACAGATTCGACTCCGAATTTTATTAGGTATATGTATTATAATGACTTATGCATGGTGAAAGCTACTCTGATTATAGGGCATCAAAACTTGCAAACTTAAATTGAGAACTTAAATTATCCTTGCATAAGGGGTCAGTCATATAAGGGGTCATCAAAAAAATATTGGTAGGTTATCACTTACGAAAACCGTAAATACAAAAAAAATATTAACCTACTAAAAGTAGACGAAGAAATAAAAAACAAATAAGGAAATTCAATGAAAAACAATAGCTTAAACGCTAAAGGGTTTGAGTGAAAGATTCTGTTTTATAGATATTTGCTCGACTTGATAGCTTACTGAGTTTAAGCCATTTGAAAGTTATCCAGCCATAAAATGAATCAAAATAAGGATGATGATTGGTCTTGGAAGTTTTATTAGATTTTATGAGTTGATGAAATAAAAAAAAAATATATTGGGATATTAACACACAGCACCATCTAGTTCCATGGTAAGCTAAGAGACTTGTGTTATGGATACCAGATAGTTGATACACTACACATACATAACTTTAAATACATACATATTATAAATATAAATACCCATGACTGGAATACAAGCATTTGTGCTCATCACAAAAATGAATACCCCCAGCGGGACTCGAACCCGCAACTGCTGGCACAGCAAGTATCGTTACCAACTGAGCCAAACGTGTCGTCTTGTAAAATTGTAGATAAACTTAGTTTAAAATATAATTTTTCGTTTTACAACGTGAGTTTTTCACAGTATATTTTAATATATACATTATTAATAAGGGAATAATTAAGCAGGGTGTCGGTTAATTAACTAAGAATTTTGTCACGTCAAATTTAATTACTTCGAAGAATTAAATATCCTTTGTACTATAAATTATACTTTTGTGAATAATAAGTTTAATATCTATTATTTAAGACAACTAAAACGTTAGAGCTCTTATGTATTAATTTGTCTGTTTGTGCGTAGATTATGGAAATGAAATGAATTATGATTATTTTATTTGGTTTTATATGTAGATTATTCTTTAACTACTGATCCCATATTAATGAATTGAAGAATAGAAATTAATAGGCAGTTTAGAAACCTAAAAGAAAGTATTGTTTGATTTTTTTATACATATTCAAAATATATACTCTGAATAAAACTATCTTATCGGACTTTTTCCCGTAACATGATTGCTGTAAAGCATTCGAAACTTTGAGAATCAAAAATCTAAATAAATTCGCGAAAAAACTTAAAAGATAGTTTTACTTAAAATTAGCTACTCACCCTCGCTACACGCAGGTTCGTCCCTAGTAGGATAAAAACAAATCTATTCCACGGGAACCGTACATTTTCAGGATAAAAAGTAACCTATATGCTATTCTAGACTATAATCTATATCTGTGCCAAATTTCATCCAGATCCGTTCAGCCGTTCTGGCGTGACTTACAAACATCCATCCAAACACCCACACTTTCACATTTACAATATTTGACGTATTTAATAATATTTTTGCTACACAAGTGACTTGAATTCCTCTTATCTTTAACATTCCAAGCTTTAATGACCTCCTTACAGGTCTTAATAATATTTTTAGAGTGATTTCAAAATCTATCTTTATTCTTTTTTAATTAATGAATTACGTATATTTAAGGGTCCAATATAATTTTGCCTCTAAAGATGGAATGATTTCGAAGACGGTGTACATCGTTTTCTACAAAGTAACAATTTGGTAACTATTTACTTGGAAGATACTGTAATAATATATAAAGAGAAGATAATGTATAAAGTGTGCCTGGTTATAAGTGCCCTATTCCTTCAGCATCTTAGTCGGGTGGAACCACCATGATACATCGTAACTAGATAAAGAATAGATTATACCCAAGGAGGGTTGATGTCAGGCAGACGGCCGGTCGTAAAACTTTTGCCAAATCCTATCAGCAGTACAGAAGATGTACTGCGCCGACCCCAAGTGATTGGGAAATGGGCAGGGAGAAAAAGAAGATAAAGAACAGGTAGCAGGAATTAGGTCTTTTATGTCATCCATGGTAATTGAGAGTTTATGATAGAAAATCTTACACCAAAGGTTAAAAGTCTGGTGGATGATCACAATATTCATGTTGAAATAAGAGAAGAAAGAATAAAATAATCATGAGAAGAATGAGAGAACCAAAGAGAGAATGAGGGCTGACATTTTCTCTTTGGGCTTAGACAAGATGTCATACCGTAATCGATGAAGAATAGAATTTTTAAAGAATGTATTGAAATGACTTCAACCGTTTCATTGAATCATAATATGTCGTTCCTAGTGACATCTATATATTCATAAAAGTGTAACTGATCGCTGTCTGTACATGGAATATATTTGAGAAAAACTTTTGGGAGTATTTAAGCAATAGAACCCAAAACAATGATTTTTAGATTTTTTGTCTGTTTTCTGTTTGTCGGTTTGTCTGATTGTATGTTTGTCTGTGCCTTTGTGCGCGCTAATCTCAGAAACGTCTTAACCGAATTGGATGCGGTTTTCACTAATATATTGTGGTAAGCTTTACTTAACATTTAGTATTTAGTATTTCAATCTTGGGCTGCTAATGAAAACTAGACAGAGACCATATTATTATTTTTTCTTTAACTCAACCCAGAACTCCAAGTCCTCATGATGATGAGTCGTTCAAACTAGCCACTTTACTACTATACCAACGACCTAGTTACACTTTTACAAACCGTAGTAATTTTATGATATAGTAGCTTCATTTTATTTATGAAATATGCTTTCTAAAATAAGAAATACAACCTGAAAATGTACTCACAAAATTTTCGCGCAAAACATATTTCGTTGAAATTTGAAAATGTACTGACATCCTAAAATTTCTAGCTTTTATATTATTTTTGGCTTACAGCAAGTAATAATATTCTAACGTGTTGGTTAAGAAACAGGTCTGGATGTAAAAAACCAAATCAAATGTATTTGACCGACTTCAAAGACGAAGAAGTGCTCAATTCGGGTATGTTGATTAGTTCTTTTTTTTTAAAGTGAACTATTTTGTTTGGGCAATGGTCTTTTAAAAAAAATTGTTCTAAAATTTTGTTGTTGATTATACTAAAGCTCGTCAATAGCTACAAAACAAAAAAAAATAGAAAATCATTTGACAATCAGAGGAGAAAAATTACTGTTTTGTCTTTCCTCTTTATACAGAGACTAGCATTGCCAGCGGCTCCGCCTGCGTACAGATGAGCAAAAACCAAATTCTTAGGTTTTACATATTAGTATACTCTTACATTGTAGTTATTGTATTTTTTTGTCAGAAATGAGATATTTTTCCGCGTTAAAAAGTAACCTATATGTTGATTCGGATAATCAGCTATCTCCATACCTCATCAAAATCCGTCCAGTGGGTTTCTGTGATGCGGTAACAGACAGACAGACGAAAATTCTAAAAACTATAGATTCGGCCTCTTTATCGATAATAATGTCTATTTCAATAAGATTTTCCAAAAAATATTTAATTTACAGATTCGGCTTAGATACAATTTTATTATATGTATAGATTAAAATTATTTATTTTGTGATTTAGACTAAATAAAAAACGTAAGTAAAACCGCCGGCAAAGCTAATATATATAAATATTCAAAAATATTCTTTGTCTTGGCATATTATATCCCACATACGTGAGTTTAACGAGCTACGTAAATGGAGATGAGGAAAATCAGCATTTCTGTACAGAATGCTTGGGTAAAGTAGAATAACTTTCTTTTACTATGGCTTCGTGTTTACCGAAAATGTTCGAAATAATTGTTTTAAATGTCATTAGAGTATGTTTTTTTTTTAATTTTTTCCACATACAAATGCTTCGGATATTTCCTTATTTTATATATTTATGCTTATGGCTTCTTATTAGAATTAAGTTATATTTAATAACAATAATTTTATCTATACTATAATAAAACAGTAGAGATCGAATGTCTGTACATAGCAAAAAAATGCTAAAAACCAAGTCAGGGGGATGTAAGAAGACAAATAGAACTAATCTAGATTTTTTTATTTTTTTTTGTTTCTCTGTCTGTTTGTCTGTTTTTACGGGCTAATCTCCGAATCCATTGGACCGATTTAAATGAAATTTTGCATGGTGGTACCTTATATCCCCGGGCAACATTTTAGATACTTTTTATCTCGAAAAATTAAATAGTTCCCGTGGGATAGGTAAAAAACTATAATAACTTATACAACTTATGCACCTAATTTAGTAAAATTTAACATTCTGATACCTTATATTGCCGGTCAAAAAACAGGTTACTTTTCATCATGGAAAAATGAACGATTCTCGTGGGAACAAATAGATCTCTATTAGTGTTTTTTAAATAAAACTATCTTTTCGGATTTTTTCGCGAATTTATTTTGATTTTTGGTTCCCAACGTTTCGAATGTGTCAATCATGATTGCTATAAAGCATTATATATAGTTTTATTTAAAATAAACAGATTGGACTCAGTATTTTATTAAATATATAGATTATATTATAAAGAGTTTTTATTTTCTTAATAGTTTTCTTTAAGCGAAACAATCTTAAGTCGCTAGTTTAGTAAATATATGCATATTATAATTAAATGAAAGATCTCTCATACTATAAATGATATTGCGGCGATAGGGAATAGTTGGTAACCAAGTTATATATACGTTGGAGACAAATTGAGTTATCAGTTTTAGTTCTACCTTTTAGGTGATGGGAAATTTGATTGCTTGGCACATTAGTATGGCGTACTAATAGAATTTGAGATTGTAACGTCGATTCTAATTTGAGAAATTGTTTATGGTAAAATACACTTTTATGGTAAACGCACTATATTTTATGGTAAACGCATGTACTAGGAGACTAGCGAACTGCTACGGCTGTAAATTTTTGGCTGTTTATGTTCTATTCATTAAATATGCCTCGCACGCAGATGGTGTGCGTTGAAGATTTCTACTAAAATTTCATTAATATTGATTAATGGTACAAACGCTACAGACTGACAAACATTAGGTTATTTTTTATATATTTTATGTTCCTGCAAAATCCGAAATTCAATCTAATCTGACTATTTTCCTAACCTCAATATTAAATGGGTCGATCATTGACTTCAAATAATTCATCCATTATTATTTAATACAACCTTTATAATATCTTACACAGTTATCGTATCAGCAACTAATCAGCACAGTATACGATAAATACCAATCATTTTGAAGTTAAAGTATTAATTGTAGTACCCATCTCGGGGCAAGTTACAGATGCATCCGTCAACCCTAAAGGAATTTCCTGCTAACTTCCATGTTTAAGTACCTCTTTTGTACCGAGACTTGTGTTATGATAGTTATAGATACTACACATATATACATACATATTATATATATAAACACTGCACATCACACAAATGAACAGTGGGACTCGAACCCACGACCGCTGGCACAGCAAGTAGGGTCATTACAAACTGAGCCAAACGTGTCGTTAAATATAGATTAGTAGACTGTGGTACTAACTCGGGTAAGTTTGTGCAAATAACCGTCATCTTACAAAACAAATAGTAAGCTATTATTTAGTTTAGTTTACTGCTCGTTTTAGAGAAATTGATACAATATAAACTTACACTCTAAACACATAACTCTCTTTCTAAAACAATCGAGTAGAAAGGCTGGTGTTTTTATGAAAGTATAAATAACTAGCATTGCTCGCGGCTCCGCCCGCGTTCTGATGACCAAAAATCAAATAAAATAGCGCGATTGTTATATTTTTTTTCAAGATAAGCTATTTTTAATAGTTTTTGCCTTATTTTGTAAGTTACCTTGCTAAAATATATATAGTATCATTGTGGTTTTATTTTAACCAGTTTTTATATTTTTTCTCAGAAATGAGATGTGTTCAAAAATTCCTCCAGTGGTTTTTCTGTGATGCGGTAACAGACAGACAGACAGACAAAAATTCTAAAAACTATAGATTCGGCCTCTATATCGATAATAATGCTTATTTCAATAAGATTTTCCAAAAAATATTTAATGTACAGATTCGGCTTGGTTACAAATTTATTATATGTATAGATATCTCCCATACCATTAGGTTTATATACATATACTATTTGATCGACGCATCGCAAATTGCTTCTACTAAACGTCCGTACTGGCTTTTAGTCATAAATGCACTTAGCTGACTTCGAAGTTGGTTCTTGATGTCGAATCCATTTTAAAGTAGAAGGTTACTTTAAAGAATATATATTTTAAATAGAATGCGATTTTCTATGTTTTTTTCATATAATAAGTAGTTTAAGAAACAGAAGTTGTATGAAGAATAAAAAATAATACATGTAATAGGGACGTGCCTTCGCTTCGCTTGGATGAGTCCCTGAGTGTCTGACAATAACCTACACAATGTGTTACTCCTGTCTACTGGATCCACTTCATGAAATCCGTCCAGCTCTATCAGGGTGAAAAAGTAACACACACATACGCACACACACGCTCACACAGACACTTGCACACAAAGACACACACACACATACATACACATTTACAAACTTTCGCATTTATAATAGTAGCCCTATAGAGTTATTATCTATTATACTAATATTATCTATACAAATATTATAAAGAGATAAAGTTTGTGAGTTTGTAACTTTATAGAGGGTAATCTCTGGATCTACGAAACCGATTTAGATGAAATTTGGTAAAAAGATAGTTTGAGACCCTGGGAAGGACATAGGATAGGATAAAAGATAGTTTTTATTCCGGAAATCATCCCTTAAAGGGGTAAAAATG
This sequence comes from Brenthis daphne, assembly GCA_947093115.1. NCBI lineage: Eukaryota > Metazoa > Arthropoda > Insecta > Lepidoptera > Nymphalidae > Brenthis > Brenthis daphne. The sequence continues at coordinate 4,747,367 of OX352478.1, read as the reverse complement.
GGTATGAAAGTTTGTATGGGGAACCAACCTAGGGAAAAACTCGAGCGAAGCGAGGGTGAGTCGCTAGTTCTAAATAATATTATTACAAAAGTTTCAGTTAGCAGAGCAAACAACAGGGAAATTAATTCTAGGAATTGCTACTAAGCCATTCCTAGAATTAGTTATCTATCTATGTTAATAGGTGCATACATAAATGCGAACATCTAATTTAAATCTAATCTTCATAATATTACTATCACTGGTTATAATTAATAATTAATGCACAGGCAAAAGAAATGGACCTAAAGCCACAGGGCTTTAGGTCCATTTCTTTTGCCTTCTTTTGCATATATTCAGCCCTTTTTAACGTTCTATGGCTAAGTAAAGACCTCCCTTCAATACCTGGGGGGTCAACCCATAGTCCACCACGTGACCAAGTGTGGGTTGGCGGACTTCACAAGTCTTTCGAAACCCTTGTTTGGTTCTGTAAGACCAGAATGTTTCTTTATGATATTTTGTTTATAAGGCAGATGGTATGCACAAAGTAGTATTTATCTGTAACTTATTTTGTACATATTTCAAAAAAAGTCAAAGTCCTTCGCCTTTCTAATAATGAGGCTTGCTAGAAACAAATTCAATCGACTTAAAAACTTACGATTATGTCGTCATTTCATGTCTGTTCGTATTATTTTTTCTCAATAAAAAGTTAAAATATCTATTTATTTTCTATTTTATTAAAAAAACCATCAAGTACGTAATGTACAAAATAATAACGGGACTACGATTGCTATTAAGCATTTGAAACGTCAGGAACCAAAAATCAAAACAAATTGGCCAAAGAATGCCAAATTCCCATAAATCTAAGAAAGTATTAAACAAAAGGCTATGCAATTTTTTGGCATCATTTTGTTTCCTTTGCCAGCAATAAATCCTTTCAGCTTCTTATATACTAATGTTTTATTACAATTTTTTTTTAAATGGTTTTTTAAACACGTTGTTTAAGCTTCCGCACTGAAGGGCTTCCAATCTGATTTAAAAGGTTCTTTTTGCATTTAATAGCTTATAATTTTCCCGCAGATCCACCCGTGATATTTACAAATATACTATCAGTACCCGCGTCTTTAGTTTTAATACATACATATTACTTTAGTTTTAATATATACATACATAGCGAGTTTAAATACATACATATTATAAATATAAACACCCATGACTGGAGTACAAACGTTCGTGCTCATCACACAAATGAACCAGCGGGACTCGAACCCGCGACCGCTGGCACAGCAAGTAGGGTACACTGCAAACTGAGCCAAACGTGTCGTCAAAAAACTTTAACCCTCGAGTAACATAAAAGCTATTTATTATTGACACTTACTACGTGAACAGAACCACGGGTAAAACTAGTATTGGGGTAAAATTATGTTAGTCTTAGAATAGGTAGCCATTTTATTTATGTAACCTTGTTTTGGTGAGCTCTAATATTATTTTGTAATAGACGCCAATGTGTCTAGACCAATGGAATAAACAGCTCTACGCAAAAAGATGTGTTGAAAATAGATACAATTCAATTTATAGGTGAAACTGGAGAGTCGACCTTATTTTACTCAGGCTATTAACATCTGAGTATTTATTTCTGAATTTTATGTTACACTGGCAACTACGCTTGGGTGCATCCGTAGGTGCCTTGTGTATTTTCAAATTTTCAAATTCAAATTAAAAAAATATTTCATTCAGCATTAAATTATTATAATTTTTTACTGAACGTCATGAGTCTACTACCAGTTCAGAAAGAAGAAGCCTGAGAAGAACTGGCGAAAGAAACTCTTTAATAATATTATCGTATATATGTATTAGCGACATCTATTGACAATTGGTTGGCGGACTTCACAAGTTTGTTCACAGTTCGAAAACTTGCTTGGTTCTCTCAGACATGCAGGTTTCCTCACGATGTTTTCCTTCACCGTAAGGCAATTGGTAATCATCTTAGAAATGATTTTCACATAAAAATATCCGAGGTGCGAGACCCGGGATTTGAACCCGCTTCACTCAGTTTCTCAAGCGAGCCCGCTACCACTGGGCTACCACTGCCATTTAACACAACAATATTATTATTTTTTAAGATTTATGCATCAAAATAATCGCATAAATCTAAAATATTACGTGAACCTTAATATATTAAAATAAACAATCCCGATACTTCTTATATATTCAGCCTCTTTTAACGTCCCACTGCTGGAAGTGGGCCTCCCTTCAATACAAAGATGATCAGGCCATAGTCCACCACGCTGGCCAAGTGCGGGTTGGCGGACTTCACATGTCTTTTGAAAACTTGCTAGGTTCTCTCAGACAAGCAGATTTCCTCACGATGTTTTCCTTCACCGTAAGGCAAGTGGTAATCATTCTGTACTTCTTATAATCTAGCATATTATTAAAATTAACAATTTAGAACTTCACTCGTTCTCTTAAAATATAAATTCCAAATCAACATCAGTTTATTGGCAGGATTTGCGATAAAAGTGAAGTTTTCGTTACAATATAAAGGATATCTATCTCCTTAAGTCAAAAATCAAGGGTCGAATGGGATCAAAGGGTCATTGAGTAAAGCCTTTTGAATAACACAAACGTATCAATTATCGGAAGAGGCCCTTTCTACAATAGAATTCTTTAGAGTTAGATAAAATAGAAAGATTCTATATAGCTATTAAGATAATATTGTATGATATCTTTAGAGTAATTGTTAATGTTCGTGTATTTAGGCCTTTTTATCGTTCCACTGCTGGGCACGGGATTTCCCTTACGATGAATATGAGGGGCTGGCTGTTTACGAGTGCAGATTGGCAGACTTCATATGTCTTTTGAATACTTGCTAAGCTTTCTCAGTCATTGGTTTCGATGCTATCCTTCACCGCACAGCGTGTAATAATCATCTAATTCTAATATTATAAAGAGGTAAAGTTTGTAAGTTTGTGAGTTTGTTTGTAGGAAGTATTCTCTGGAACTACTGAACCGATTTAAATGACATTTAGTATAAAGATATGAAAGATAGTTTGGGACCCTTGGAAGAAGGATATATGATAGTTTTATTCCGAAAATCATATCTTAAGGGGGTGAAAATAAGGATGAAGGTCTGTTCGGGGAATCTACCTAGGGACAAACTCGAACGATTCAAGAGTCACTAGTGTTTGATATATGCAAAATCAATTAATAAAACATATATATAATATATATAATAAAATTGTAACTAAGCCGAATCTGTACATTAAATATTTTTTGGAAAATCTAATTGAAATAGACATTATTATCGATACAGAGTAAGAATCTATAGTTTTTTAGAATTTTTGTCTGTCTGTCTGTCTGTCTGTTACCGCATCACGAGAAAACCACTGGACAGATTTTGATGAAATTTGGTATGATGATAGCTGGTTATCCAGGTCAACATATAGGATATTTTTTACCGCGGGAAAATATCTCATTTCTGAGAAAAATACAAAAACTTCATTGTTAGAGTATACTAATGTGTAAAACCTAAGAATTTGGTTTTTAGTCATCTGAATGCGGGTGGAGCCGCGGGCAATGCAAGTTTATATATATATATATATATATATATATATATATATATATATGTTTTATTAATTGATTTTGCAAGATTTTTGTATTTGCCATATAAAAAAGTCTAATGGACCTTTGTTAGGTATTATATTAGACACAGAGTCAAGTGTTTTCTAAATGGACCTAGAAGGGCATGATATTCTAAAAACGCTATCATTGGTAGGACACGTGTTGAGTCACGTGATCAGAAGATGTCACTTTCATGTTATGTATTTCCGTTTCATCTAAGTGATTCGATTATATAAATTGTAAACGTCTAAAAGCTAGTTAGAAAGCGTTTTATAACACATCTTCGTATACATAGGCATGATGAGTTTTATATCCCTTACTTGAGAAATGATAGAGTCCCCATACAAAATTGTATTCCCCTTTTCACCCCCTTAGAGGATGATTTTCGGGATAAAAAACTATCCTATGTCCTTCCCAGGGTCTCAAACTATCTTCATACCAAATTTCATCTAAATCGATTCAGCGGATTTTTAGTTTATCCATTACAGACAAACATCAAAAAAAAATCTCTTCATGATATTAGTTTAAACAAATAAATAAACTTTTCTAAAGAATCTAATTAAACGAAGATTTATACGGCTAACGCTGGCTAATAACTATTTATAAGTATATTTAAAACGTACCTAGCGACGAACCCGAGCGAAGCGAGGGTGAGCCGCTAGTTTAATATATATAATAAAAGTAAAATTAAAATAAATAAATATATAAATTAAAAAAAATATATATTAGTGAATACAATTTATCGATTTAGCAGCAGGTAAAATAAGTGAAAATTCTTTATTAAAGAAAGTCTGGCTGCGACAGATCGGATATGACTCAAAATGTATTTCTTTTAATAGAACTAGAGAACGAAATCTAACTTTCAATATATTTGAAGACGCCATAAACACTTTTGTTATAGTCGTCAAATATATACATCCATACTAATATTATAAATGTGAAAGTGTGTTTGTTTGTTTGTCCTCTTTTCACGTCGAAAAAGTGTGACGGATTGGCGTGATTTTTTGTGTGAAGATAGTTGAAGGGCTGGAAAATGACATAGGCTTTTTACCGAGGGAGATTATTTTATTCCAGGGGAGAAATATGTTGTAATACAAACCGAAAAAATATTTGTGATCAGAATTACTTGAAACTTGGTATTAACACTCTTCAGTACAAATTAATAAATGCGTGTTTTAGCATTTTTCGAAATTCATCCTATAAGGGTGTAAAATAGAGGATAAAAGTTTGTATGAAACCTACCTTTTTAGAGATATTTTTGTAGTTTAAGCGCGAGCGAAGCCGCGGGCTCTGCTAGTATATTATAACTAATGGTCTAAATTCAACAATAATCATTATTGAAAATTTGAGGAAAACATTTATGAATAGAATTTACTTATCTATATTTAAAAAAAAAATTGCGATTTTGGAGTGTAACAACAACAAATTCTGTACTAGAAATACTGTCACTTTCTCCCGAATTTCCCTATTTTCCGGGCACCCTTTTCAATTTTCCCTAAAACCCATGATCAGACCCTTCAAAACGTTTTAGTGTAAGTCAAATTCATTTAGCTATTCTCAGGTGATGCGGTTACGAACGAACACTGAACAGTTTTTTTTGTTTTTTGTACCGTCGTACAAGATATAACACTATATTGATTTTTTTTTAATTTGTAAGGCAGCCATTTTGAAATTCGCCATCTTGGTTTTTTATTATTTATTGTGTCTGTTATATACTCTGTGAAAATTTCAACTCTCTACCTATTATGGTTCATAAGATAGAGACCACTGACAGACAAGCGGAAGGACAAAGGAGGCTTAGTAATAGGGCCCCGCTGGCACCCTCTGAGTACGGAACCCTAAAAAGATATTATGTATCTAAAATCGATTCTATTATAATCGATTCTATTATAATCGATTCCTTTGTAATATATGAAATCAACCTCTATTACAATATTCGAACTTAATTGTTTATGACAGCGATAACCTTAGGTGTTAATTTCATTCTAACAATAGATTTGGTTTCTAGTAGTATACGACACTTAGAAGAGTAATATTATACATAAACCTACATATTTAGCCGAATTATACTCAGATATATTGTAGATTTCTCTTAGTGTATGCGTTTTAGAATAGTTGTACATATTATTGTCTTGATTTAATTTAATATTAATTTAAAATATTTGTGTGTATGTTTTTTCTAATCACATTGCAAATGTCAAATGTCGTAAAACGAGCAGCTGAGGGTATATAATCACATAATATTAAATATTATTGAAAATTTGAGGAAAACATGAGTGGATAGAATTTAGCTATCCATATTAAAAAAACTATTTCGATTTTTTTTATCGATAACACTAAAGCCCGTCACTAGCTACTAAATAAAAAAAACAATCGATGAACAGAGGAGATAAAGGTAGGTACTAAACTATTTTGCCTTGTCTATCTATATAAATAAAAATGAATCACCGAAATGTATGTACGCGCATAACTTCTGATCGACTGCACCAAATTGGATAATTCTTTTTTTTTTGTGTTTGTTAATGACAGGAAGTTTTGTATAGAAGAAAATTCATGTTTTTTTACTATAATAAGATTTTTTTAAATCTCATGATATGAAAATTGAGTGAGTGAAATAGTTTTTATCCCAGAAATCATCCATTGGGGGGGTGAGAACGGGGATGAAAGTTTGTATGGGTAAGCAAGCTAGGGACGAACCCGAGCGAAGCGAAGATGAGTTGCTAAGTTACACATAAAACTGTCAATACAATATTGGAAATTACATAGAGTTTTGGCATAGTATTTCCTTTTTATATTTTAAGTACTTTATTGAAATCAAACATTATGTCACTGAGGTATCCTTGAACTAAATATTAATAGCTGAATTTTTAATAATTAATAATAAAAAAACCATATGTCAAGGTATTCAAGATTCATGATCAAGATTTAGCGTGTTGAACCTTCGAGATTCGATAGATGGTACGAACATGAGAAGAACAGGGTTCAATATTGATACTGTCTCAAAAAGGCGCGGAAGATCTATTTAGAATTTGGAAACCTCGATCATTTTCTATATCTTTTAGTATAGTGATGATCTTATTTGTACATAAGGTTTTTAATGACAAATTGACAGTAGAGAACTCGTAAATTGACAGGGAAACCAAGTGAAACGGGTTCTAATCCGGTCTCGCACCACCGATATTTTCATGTGCCAATCGTTTTCAACATGAGTACCACTTGTTGTAAACATAGTTACAAAATTACAAGAAAGAAAGTCGGAAATAGAAAAATAAAGTCCAAAAAAGTTTTACTAATTTTATACTGTAATAATTAAATAGTTCATTTTATGACTGGTTAAAATAAAAAAAAAAAACCAAAAAAAAAGAATTGAGGTTTACAACTTACAAGAAAACATAACTTTCGAAGTTATTTAAAAGTAGAATAAAAAATCTAACCTTTCCCAGAATATTTGACCTCGAAAATTTGGTCTTACAAAATTAATTCTGGGAAGCTCACTTATAAGAAGTATTAGCAAGGGCAGAAACTTCGTTTGAATTTTTGAGGCAAACAATTTTTAGTGAGCACTCTACGTTTACTCGAATTTCAACTTCATTCACAGACCACAGCACTTATAGAGGAGACAATTTCTTTATATAGACACTAAAAATGAAAAGATATTTTTTAGGGTTTCGTCCATCAATGTATAGGTCTATAGGAACCCTATTAATGAACCTACTTAGACCGTATGTTCGCTTGTGTGTCTGTTAGTCTTAAACATATTTAATAGATATGGCTGAATCAACTACATTGAAGTGTCTGTTTGTAATGTCAAAATAACAGCGTTTTACTAAATGCATATGGAATTATATACGGTGATAATAAGAAAAACACATTTTTTATATTTTTGTCTGTTTGTTCCGGATAATCTCTGAAACGGCTAGACTGATTTTGACGGGACTTTTACTGGAAGATAGCTGATATTGTGGGGAGTAATATGATACTTTTATTTTAGACAAAAATTAGGGTTACACTCAAAAAAATTAAAACGTACCTAGAGACGTACCCGAGCGAAGCGAGGGTGAATCGCTAATTGATAATAATATCACCTACTTTTTACAGAATATATGTAAATTCGACAAATGAATGTTTTTGTTATTTCTAGTCTTTACTGAGACTATTTTCCCGCAGTAAAAAGTATCCTATATGTTGACCCGGATAATCAGCTATCGTCATACCAAATTTACATCAAAACCTGTCCAGTGGTTTTCTCGTGATGCATTCCCAGACAGACAGACAGACAAAAATTCTAAAAACTATAAATTAGTACTTTCTTAGAGGAGAGGTCTCTCCCGTGACCATGGATGCTGTAAAGCATTCGAAACGTCGGGAACCAAAAATCAAAATAAATCCGCGAAATAATCCAAAAAGATAGTTTTATTTAATAACTATAAATTAGATTAGATAGTAATGACTATTTCAATAATAATTTCCAAAAAATATTTAATGTACAGATTCGACTCAGAATTTTATTATATAACGTATAAATTACAGAATAAAGTATTGAATAATGAATTACTCAAATGTTTAACTGGAATAACTTTCAAATTTGCATTTAAGTACAAACTAATACACGAACTTCCCACGCCTTAGCTTAAATTGGTTTTACATCGACAGTGTTGTGTAATTACTTTATTATAGAAAGTTTTAAGCATTCATTCTAAATAATAACACCATTTAGTAAAAGTTTTTAGAAAGATTTAGTTGCAATATTACGTAAATTGGGATCTCCTTCAGGCCATTTTAATGTTAGAAAATTATTATAATTCATAATTTTGCTTAACGTTTAGTATAGATTTCTCAGAGATGAGCTATTTTTCCGGAGTAAAAAGTTCTATATGTGAACCTGGATAACCAGCTATCATCAAACCAAATTTCATCAAAATCTGTCCTGTGGTTCCCAGACAGACAAACAGACAGACAAACAGACAGATGTTTGTCAAATGTTTATTTTAAAAATTGTGTGTATTTTATTAGTACTTACTGTATATATTTTCATATCCATTTAGTAAAAAGCTGTTGTTTCGACATTACAAACAGACATACTTGAATTTTATTTATCTGTATAGCGTAGGATTTTTGGCGGATTTATTTTGATTTTTGAATCCCTTGATTGAATGAATGCCTTACAGCAATCATGGTCACGGGAGATATTGTCACCACGATCTTCTTAGAATGAAAGCTTTCTAGTTTCAGAACTGAAGTATTGTTTCATCAGAACTTTTGTGTAACTCGACAGCGGAATTCGCGAACAAACTTCGTAATTAATACAGAATCTGATGTTGTAAGAAGTACTTGCTTTTTTCCGCAGTTCCGTCTACGGCGTTTAACTATATATTAATATATCTATATATTAATATATTTATTAATAATAATAATAATATATGTTGGGACCACACACAGCACCATCTGGTTCCATGGTAAGCTACAAGGCTTGTGTTATGGATACTAGATAGTTGATACACTACACATATGTATATAGCTTTAAATACATACATATTATAATTATAAACACCCATGAGTGTAGTACAAGCATTCGTGCTCATCACACAAATAAATGCCCCCAGTGGGACACGAACCCATGACCGCTGGCACAGCAAGTAGGGTCACTTTAAACTGAGCCAAACGAGTCGATAAATTATACGAGGCTTATTGCTGTAAAGTTTCGTCAAAATATGTTCACTATTCAATTGTTTTTGCATGAAAGAATAACAAATGTACGTCCATATATCATAGCTTACCATGGAACTAGATGGTGCTGTTTGTTAATGTCGCAAAATATTTATTTATTCATTATTTATTTTAAATAAAACTATCTTTTTGTTTTTTTTTTCGTGGATTTATATTTATTTATTTATTTCATTAGGATCACCAACGTGATATACAATTTTTTTTATTAACACACAATTTCCATGGTAAGCTACGAGGCTTGTGTTATGGATACCAGATAGTTGATACATTATACATATAATATAATTTTAAATACATACATATTATAGTTATAAACACCGATGACTGGAGTACAAACATTCATGCTCATCACACAAATGAATACCCCCAGCGGGACTCGAACCCGCGACCGCTGGCGCAGGAAGTAGGGTCACTACAAACTGAGCCAAACGTGTCGTCGAGTATAGAGTATCTTAACAAAGTACACATTTGTACAAAGGAGGTGTAAATCCAACTGTTATTATACTTATAGGTAACAAAGACATGCATAAACAATTACACGGAGCATTTTAAAAAATCAAAAATTAACCGCACTATAAATTATAAAAAAAAAATTAAAAACACTATTATAATTAGTTACTTAAAGCAACAAAAGAAGAAAGAAAAAAGAAGCAATATCTATCATGTGAAAAAATTTAGCAATACATTTGATACATTAGATACAAGTTAAAAACTTTCACCATAAGTAACCATATCTATACATATAATAAAATTGTAACGAAGCCGAATCTGTACATTAAATATTTTTTGGAAAATCTTATTGGAATAGACATTATTATCGATACAGAGGCCGAATCTATAGTTTTTAGAATTTTCGTTTGTTGTCTGTCTGTTACCGAATCACGGGAAAACCACTGGAGGGATTTTGATGAAATTTGGTATGATGATAGCTTGTTATCCGGGTTAACATATAGGGTATTTTTACCGCGGGAAAATGTCTCATTTCTGAGAAAAAATACAAAAACTGCAATGTAAGAGTACATTAATATGTAAAACCTAAGAACTTGGTTTTTGGTCGCTGAACGCGGGCGCGGGCAATGCTAGTATATTAATATAACAAGTATATAAAATAACATACAATATAGTTTAAATCTAGCCTTAATTGCATGACGATATGAAAATTTCAATTATCCTCTAAATTGAAATTGATTACAAAATATACCTATAACTTATTTTCTGATATAGAACCTACATCCCTCAAAAATAATTACAGCTACACTCTGATTAGTTTCATAACACAGAATTGAAATTGCCAATTTTCAATGTTCCCAGCATAAAATATTGTACAAATAAGAAAGTATTCATTAGGAATCCGAATTTTGAAATATTCTTAAGTTATCAAACACAAAATGGTTCATATTTACAGTAAATTACTCACGCTCCATGCAAAGGGGGAATGTTTAATATCAGCGATTACGTTGTATTTTTAGACTTGCTTTTGTAAGTTATTTATGTACTAGTAACCAGTCCTAATATCACCCACTAGTTACTCACCCTCGCTTCGCTCGGGTTGTATCTAGCTTGCTTCCCAATTCAAACTTTCATCCCCATTTTCACCTCCTTAAGGGATGATTTCCAGGATTAAAGGTATCCTATGTCCTTCCCAGGGTCTCAAAATATCTTCTTACCAAATTTCATCTAAATAAGTTTAGCAGATCTTGAGATTACCCCCTACAATGTCACAAAGTCACAATCTAAACCTCTTTATAATATTAGTATAGATAAATTGACACACGTAATAGACATACTAGTTATATTTTTTATATAAGAACCAATAAATTATTTATTTGATACTAGCGGAACCCTAATTATTTTTCTAAAATAAAAGTAGCCTAAGTTACTCCTTATAACATCAGCTATCTGCCAATAAAAGTCCTGTCAAAATCAGCCCAGTCGTTTCGGAGATTAGCCGGAACAAACTGACAAAAAATTTAAAAATGTATTTATTATTATAAGTACCTTTTATAATTTCACTAGCATTGCCCGCGGCTCCGCCCGCGTTCAGATGACCAAAAACTAAATTCTTAGGTGTTACATATTAGTATACTCTTACATTGCAGTTTTTGTATTTTTCCTCAGAAATAAGATATTTTCCCGCGGTAAAAAGTATCCTAGGATCGCGCGCTACATCGCCCGGTTTATATAGCTTGAGCAGGCGGTCGAGCGATGCGGGGCAGAGGGGATGGACTCGCCGTAGGCATCTCAATGCTCGCCAAGCATTAAAAATGTTTCGCTACTAATTACTTCTAACAACGATATCTCAAAAACTATTCATCTGATTGATTTAGTGTAAAGAGCAATTTTAATCTGCATTAAATGACTAAGCTAACTAAAATATTCATTTGGATAAGGATTAATACCGAACTAAAGAAAATAACTTTGAAAATAACGTAATGTTTTTAATTAAAAATGTTAACATAAAAGTGGTTATTGTAAGTCAACCGTAAGAGATAGAGATATGCTATCGCGGACTTTTTTGTAGCATTTTTATAGATTTTGAATTCTCTAGTACATTACTTAACTGTATCTTTGCTAGTTTACGCGGCGTTCGCGTGGAAAGTTCCCATTTGGCGAGATTTTTTGCGACCTCTTCAACATTTGTCGCCGTATTTCAGCTAATTTACATAAAAGCATAATAAATTATATACCTAAACCTTCCTCAAGAATTACTCTTTCTATTGTTGAAAACCGTATAAAAATCCGTTCAGTAGTTTTCGAGTTTATCGCGTACAGACAGACAGGAGGACAGACAGGAGGACAGAAAGACGCGGCCGGGGGACTTATTTTTATAATAAGTATAGATATGCATTTAGTAAAACTGATAATTTGACATTACCAACAGACACTTCAATTTTATGTACCTGTATGTATAGTCTAGAATCCAGATGGTAAATATGGAGAGGCATCTTCTTAGTATACGAGTATGTATGTAGTTCGGATCCCAATATGGTGATGAAAATTCCACTGAGATTTTGTGGGTTTTACTGTTTGTTCCACGAAAAAAACTCATAATCTAAATTGACGTCGAAGGTTTGCTTGAACTAGTTTACAGTAATAATTATACATTCAAAATTTAACGAAATATCATCTCATCACTTAAAATACGTCATAAATCTGAATTAGCCGAGTACATTTTCAACCGACTTCAAAAAGGAGGAGGTTCTCAATTCGACTGTATGTTTTTTTTTTTTTTTTATGTTTGTTACCTCAGAACTCCGTCATTTATTAACCTATTTGGATAATTTTTGTTTTGTTTGAAAGGGTATACTTCCAGATTGGTCCCATTTAAATTTCAAAAAAAAATACCACCCCTAAGGGTGGAAAAACAACTAATAATGAATTTAACCTACTTCTAATTGTCATATTGACTTGAAACTTTGCAAGTATTTCTATTTTCGTTGATAGTACAGTGGTTCGGTGTTGTTGACCTGATCTGATGGCAAGGCCAGAAGGTGGATAGGTGGAACTCTTCAACGGCTAATAGTAGATACTTTGAGTTTGGGCTTATTTTGTTTGATTTGACAAGCCTAACACGTTAGAATCCTTACTTTGCTACTACTGTCTACACTAAAAAGGGAAAAATAAAAACTTTTTAACAAAAAAATAAAAACCGACTTCAAACAAAAGCACTAAAAAGTGAAAAATAACTGATTGGTAGTTTTCATTTACTATACATACCTAATCAAATATTTTCGAAGTCGGTGTGCTTTGGCTAAGTAATTAAAGCCTACCTATTAAATACATACCTAATCAAATATTTTCGAAATCGGTGCCAGCCCATACAAAGCAAAGCACACCGACTTCGAAAATATTTGATTAGGTATGTATAGTAAATGAAAACTACCAATCAGTTATTTTTCACTTTTTAGTGCTTTTGTTTGAAGTCGGTTTTTATTTTTTTGTTAAAAAGTTTTTATTGAGGTACTAAAACACCATTTATCTCCAAAGTAAGACAAAAAATTTAAATTCCAAACGAGACTTATGTACGGCTTTAATGAGAGTTACACAAAATTGTACTTAGGTAAAACATGTTCTTGCGACATGTTAGTCTAATGCGGTATTTTAATACTCTTACAGAGTATTCATGCAGTTTTTATGATACGTTGGTTCTCTAAGTAACTAATAATAATGTTATAATTTCTATACATCACACAAAATCCACTGGAGGGATTTTGATGAAATTTGGTATGGTGATAGCTGGTTATCCGATTTAATATATAGGATACTTTTTACCGTGGAAAATTATCTCATTTCTGAGAAAAAATACAAAAACTGCAATGTAAGAGTATACTAATATGTAAAACCTCAGAATTTGGTTTTTGGTCATCTGAAAGCGAGAGGAGCCGTGGGCAATGCTAGTCTTATATAAAATTTGAATATGCCAATATTTTACCCTTTTGAATGTCGCACGCGCTCATGCATACCCTTTTCTGATATAAATATTAAACTGAGTAAGCGTAATAAAATATTTATACCATTGTGCATATATAACAACCGTATATCGCAATGGTAACGTACAGGGATTCTAAAATGGAACTCGACCTATATAATATGGATAATCGTTGGCTACAGATCGTCTGGTACTAGGTTCGAGTCCCAGGTAGAGTAAAAATTATTACTGGGTAGTTATCACGAAATATATGCGTTCTAGTAGTCCATGCTTAGGAGAGCACTTTGAACCATCAGTCCTTTGCCTTATCTCCTACTGGTTGCATCGGAGTGTAGTCCGGAATATAACAGTTAAAAGGTATAGAGAGTGCACTGAGTCTGCGCGAAATTTTTTCCACTATAATATCTCCTGCGCTTTCTTTTCCAAGGGGACAAGGGTAGGAAGAAAAAGAATATGTATCTCCTGTACAAACGGCCTACCTCATTGATATTGGCCACTGTAGTCAATTGGTCAAAAGGACAGTATGAGAGAAATTTCACAAAGGTGTATGTTTTTTGTGCATAATATCTTCGCCAATACAAAATCGATTTTTATAATTCAATTCTAATAGAATAGGGTTGGGAGTTGTCATTTATTTTATTTATATTCTCTTCAATAAGACGTTTATGCAGTTACATATATTTTATTGCTTATAAAAACTTAAAAAAAAAAACCGACTCCCAGGCACTAAAATGTAAAAAATAACTAAACGGGGGTTTTCATTTAGAATAGATACCTAATCAGATATTTTCGAAGTCGGTGCCAGCCGATGCAAAGCAAATCTAATATATTTCGATACGGAAAATACATATTTACCTATTAGATATTAATATCTTAAAATATTGTAGGTTGTTGTAAAAAAAATTATTGTTGATTTTTCAAAAAAACCGCTCTACCGATTTTGATAAAATTTATATGGGACCACCTGGAAAGTATACCCTTTGAAACAAAAAATAATTTCCAAATCGGTTTAGGCGTGTTCGAGTAATCGGTGAACATACATAAAAAAAAATAAAAAAAAGATTCCGACGAATTGATAACCTCTTCCTTTTTGAAAGTCGGTTAAAAATATAGTATCTACGGTGGAATTTATATGTAACTTAAGATTAAATGAAACAGAATAGAACGTAAGTAGTGGTAACGCACTCGCATGGAAAACCAAGCGAAGCGGTTTCAAACCCGAATATCGTACCTCTCACATTTTCATGTGCGAATCATTTTCAACATGATTACGACTCGCTATACGGTGAAGGAAAACATCGTGCAACCTTCATGTCTGAGAGAACTTAACAAGTACTCGTAAGACATATTGTGAGCTTAGTCAAACCACATTTGGCCAGCCATGAGCATATTAATCTATACAGATAAATAAAATTGAAGTGTCTGTTTGTAATATCAAAATAAAAGCTTTTTACTAAATGTATATGAAATAACTATAAATGGTTCTTATAAGAAACAGAAACAATTTTTATTTATTTTGTCTTTCTGTCTATTTGTCTGTTTGTTCCGACTAATCTCCAAAACGGCTGGACGAATTTTGACCGGGCTGTCACTGGTAGATAGCTGATGTTATAAGGAGTAACTTAGGCTACTTTTATTTTAGAAAAAGAATTAGGGTTCCGCTAAAAAAATTAAAACGTACATAGAGACTCATCCTCGAGCGAAGCAAGGATAAGTCGCTATTCCTTCATTAAATTACATTAAATTATATTTTATTCAAATAAACTTTTACAGGTATTTTTAAATCGTCAATTATTACATTTTTCAATGTCGGTACATAAGTCCGTGAGGAATGTACCACCAGCTAGAATACTTCGTAAGCCTGTATAAAAATATGTTGGGACATTAACTCACAGCACCATCTAGTTCCATTGTAAGCTACGATGCTTGTGTTATGGATATCAGCTAGTTGATACACCACACATATATAATTTTAAATACATACATTTTATAAATATAAACATCCATAACTGGAGTAAAACCTTCGTGCTCATCATACAAACGAATGACCACAGCGGGACTCGAATCCGCGACCGCTAGCATAGCAAGTAGGGTCACTACAAACTGAGCCTAACGTGTCGTCAAATATATGTACATCAAAAACGATCACAATATAAACTAAGTTGATATGAGAAATTCAATAACTGGCTTTTATTTGAAAACTACAGCACGTGTGGAAGTTGCTTTATGAATATATGATCGCAAGGCAAAATATATCTTATTCTTTTGTTTTAGAGTCGATTTTATATTGTGTTTTAAATCAAATCATGTAAGCAGCAAGTGATAGAGCGTATTGGCATTCATATTACGTGAAAAATGATTTCAAAAGGTTTTATCTACCTATTGTTTGTGGTTTTACCTGTTATTCATTAGTGATATGAATTGTTAGTTTTATCCGACTGCGTAGGCAAGCTTGAGGAGTTTGCTTAAGGACTTTCTGTGGAAGACAGAATTCGAAATGAAGTCATATTCCAGAGAATTAAAGTAACCGATATCACGCCTAGAATAAACTCACTGAAGTGGAAGTGGGCTGGTCAGGTCTCCAGACGTACTAGTAGGCAAGCGTAGTGATGACGCCCTGCAGCACGATGGACAGACGACCTAAGAAAGTTGGCTGGCAATGGATGGATGCGGGCTGCCCAGGACCGGGATGGTTGGCGCTTCCTGGGAGAGGCCTTTGTCCAGCAGAGGACAGTAATAGACTGATTGACTATGTATATATTTATGTATGTAAGTTCATCTGTTTCCGCATATCTTCTAAGCTATATATCATAATTTAACAAATGAAGCATCGCTAGAAGCGTCTTGATTGTACGCTAATTAGAAGCTATGTAACGTCACACTAAATTCAATATTGCGCCCTCTACAGTATATAAAGGTTTGTATTGAAACTAAAATATTTTAAGTGTGCTTTTATTCTAGTCGGGTCTTAGTTTTTTTATATATTATTATTTTGGAATAGCCACTAATAACTGCGAACAAAAGTGAAACAGTACAGTGAAAGGAAAAGAAATGAAAGAAGTTATATAAAATAAATTTAATATAAAAAATATTGATTGGTAGTCATCAGTTTTCTTTTGCTGAGCATCCAAAAAGAAAGAAAAACTTTACCTAATTGAAATGAAATTTAAAATTTATACAGCATTAAACCACTTTCTCCCGTGACCATGATTGCTGGAAGGCATTCAAAACCAAAATAAATCCGTGAAAAACTCCGAAAAGATCATTTTATTTACATTACATAGAAACTTTCATCCCTATTTTACCCTCATAAGGGATGAATTTTGAAAAATGCTAAAATATGTGTTTATTTGTGTTGTATTGTATTGTAGAGCATTAATATTAAATTTCAAAATTTTGAACATAAATATTTTTTGGTTGTATTATAACCTGTTTTCTCGTGGATATGAGATAATCTCCCGTGGTAAAAGTAGCCTATATTACTCTCCAGCCCTTCAACTATCTCCACACAAAAATAACACCAATCTATCAATATGTTTCAACGTGAATGAAGGACAAACAAACAAATATACACACTTTCACATAAATATTATTAAAAAAGTATAAAAGTCAAATATTCGCGTATATCTAAGAAAGTGTTATATTATTGAATAATTACAATTTTTTGATGAACGTCATAAATCTACCACCAGTCCGAAGAGAAAAAGAACTAGCGACAGAAAGTCTGTGAGTCCAAAACTATCTTTTAAAATTTACAACAATCCAGAAGTGAATTTATTATAAAAAAAAACACATTTTAAACCTAACTCACTTTTTATGTACAGTAATTATTTATTTCTTTCCCATCTCGATATTATGATGAAGATATACATATTTGATGATTTTGAATATTATATGTTATTCTCTAAAGGGAGATTTTAATTTGGCTGAACTTTCAAGACGGCTTTGTTAGCTTTACTCATCTATACATATAATAAAATTCTAAATCGAATGTGCACATAAAATATTTTTTGGATTTTTTATTGAAATAGTAATTTTTATCGATGAAGAGGCCGAATCTATGGTTTTTTTAGAATTTTTGTCTGTCTGTTTGTCTGTATGTCTGTGACCGCATTACGAAAAAACCACTAGACATATTTTTATGAAATTTGGTATGATGATGATTGGTTGAGTTGAGCCGATGCAAAGCAAATCTAATATATTTCGATACGTAAAATACATATTTACCTATTAGATATTCATATCTTAAGAATTTAGGCTGGCACCGACTTCGAAAATATCTGATTAGGTATCTATTCTAAATGAAAACCTCCGTTTAGTTATTTTTTACATTTTAGTGCCTGGAAGTCGGTTTTTATTATTTTTTTTAAGTTTTTATTTTTCCATTTTAAGTGTAGACGTAATAAGGAGGTAATTTGTAAGAAGAAAGTTCTTAATAACATATTCGATTAAACAATTTATTTAAAAAATATATTTATTGTTGATTTTTTTAAAAACCGCTCGACGGATTTCGATAAAATTTATATGGGACCACCTCGGATCACCCTTTGAAACAAAAAAATCCAAATCGGTTCAGGCGTCTTCGAGTAATCGGTGAACATACATAAACAAAAGATTCCGACGAATTAAGAACCTCTTCCTTTTTTTGGGAAGTCGGTTAAAAAGTACTTTGAATAGGTCTAATTGAATAAAGTTTATGTCATTCATTTATTCTTTCACTCTGTTTCGATATTAAAGATGGACAAACAAAAGTGTGGATTTGCCACTTATTATATTTTTGACAAAAGAACTAATCTGATGATCAAAATAAGAATTTAAATATATTTTTTAAATGTAAAGCATAAATCTCGACTTTTTAAGTGACTCTCTTTCTGGTACATAGAGTTCATTTGTTCCTACATAGCTGGTCGCACGTAGCTTTAAATATAGAAAATAATCTTAGAAAATGAGTTTCGGGAGAACAATCGAACAATGCAAGGGTGTTCTCGACAGAGGTAGTTTAAAAATTTCAATTTAAATTTGTAAACACAGGCATTGTGCTTAACTAAAGTGCTTAACACAAGGTCGAGTGTCTGATCCTGAAAGTTTTAATTTACTTTAGAGGGTTAAAATTCATTACAATAACGTACCTATATTAGTACAGAGGACAGCAGGAACATAATGAATTTGGAAGGAATTATTGGAAGGCATTATAATAAAACTTATTTAACGGATGATCATAAACTAGCGACTAGTACGTTTTAAATTAAAATGGATATAGTATGTTATCCTTAAGAGACAGACATATGCCATCGGGGACTTTTCTGTAGACCTATATAAGATACACAATTCCACCATATATTATTTTGTTATATCTCAAAGGAAACCCTTTGAGATATAACAAAAACGCTGCGTAAACACGCAGCGTTTTCGTTGAAAGCTCCCAGACGTCTTACTTTTTCCGACACCTCCAACAAATATCGTTATATTTTAGCCCATGTGTACAAAAACTTAACAAATCATGTACTAAAATCTTCCTCTTGAATCACTCTATCTATTAAAAACCCCACATCAAAATCCGTTGCGTAGTTTTAAAGATTTAAGCATACATAGGGATATAGGGACAGAGAAAGCGACTTTGTTTTATACTATGTAGTGATAAAACATATATAAAACCCAAATGGTATGTTTTCATATTTTATAACAATAGCATTATAATTAGAATTATTTATATATTTTTAGGATTTCGGACCTCAAAAAGGAGTCTAGGATTACTTTGTAGTTCGTCTGTCTGTCAAGACCCTTTTTCTCAGTGACACCTGGTGGTACCAAGTTAAAATTAATATCAAATACTCAGGTCTGCAATCCCTTGGAGTTGTGAAAAAATCAAACTTCTAAGTTAACGAAATCAAAAGATACGGCTGTTTTTGTCGCATATTTTGACACTCGCAAGGGAATCAAAACCCATAGAGTATTTCCCGTTGACCTAGAATCATGAAATTTGACAAGAAGCAGTGTCTTATTACACTAGTAAGGGGAAAAATCCAAAAACCGTAAATTTATTTACAATTTCTTTATTTTTGCAATTATAAACCTATTTTACAATTTTTATGCAACGGAACCCTTTGTTATTAAGTCAGACTCGAACTTGTCCGGTTTTTGTAAAATTGTAAGGTATTTCGCTCTCCATTTTCTATTTTATTTTAAAATTTTATGTGTAATTATAACAATAAACTTTTAACACTTTATTCTCTCCTGTTGCAAAGCGAATGCTGTACAGCATCCGAAACGTCAGGATCAAAAATACAATATAAACCATGAAAATCATAAAAATAGTTGTATTACGACGTAGAAGGAATTATTTACATGGCATCAGATTGGTGTCTGACTGATTATCAAAACCATTAATCATATTATGAAGGTTATTACATTTCGTATGACAATTAAGTTAAATATCTACGCTATAATCGTCTACTAGTAAAAATATACACAATATATCTATGTATAATTGTGTATGTTTGTTACTACTTCCGCTGAAAAAGCTGAACGGATTTGGATGAAATTTAGTACACAGGTAGGCTATGAGTAGAGTAACACATAGGAAAGTATAGGGACGTACCCGAGCGAAGTGTAAGTCCATACTGCAAGGGATATAGGGTCGTACCTGAGTGAACGGCAAGTCCCTAGTTTAATAATCTGTGCGTATAATAAAATTCTAAATAAGTCCAATCTGTACATTAAATATTTTTTGGAAAATCTTATTGAAATAGTCATTATTATAGATACAGAGGCCAAATCTATAGTTTTTTTAATTTTTGTCTGTCTGTCTGTCTGTTACCGCATCACAGAAAAACCACTAGAGGGATTTTGATGAAATTTAGTATGATGATAGCTGGTTATCCAGGTCAACATATAGGATACTTTTTACCTCGGGAATATTTCTAATTTCTGGAAAAAAATACAAAAAACTGCAATGTAAGAGTATACTAATATGTATAACCTAAGAATTTGGTTTTAAGCGCGGTAAGCTTTAAGCGCGGTTGAAGTAAAACTTCTTTGGCAAATATCGCAATTAAATTAAAACAAATCAGTAATTAAATAAGGCTTATTAAGCATATTACAATCATATATTTATAGAATATCATATACGGAAAGAATACAATATCATATATTTGTCAGACAATAACAACGGTTACTTACTTATGTGTTTGTCTGTTTTTAGTGTCGCATTTCCGTTTCATCGAGTTTCAAATCACAACGATTCTAAAGAAGTTGCACTTCAAAAAATACTATACTGTAAACTACAACAAGTATTGGTCGTTTGAAGAAATACGCACTAAGTCTACATACTGTTACTTCACACATTATGAGACATTCGAGAGTTGTAGGAATCTCCGACATTTTACTAATGTGTTAATTAAAAGTTTACGATTTAATCCTTTACATAGAACCCCGCTCGTTCTCAGGCTTCACAGCTTGATTACAAAACATCGTTTATTGTGTACTATGTATAAACATAAAATGGCATTTGTTAAAAAAAGTTCGAAAGCTAGAAAAAATTGCTTTCTTAATTCATTATCATGTATGTCCATCTGTTCGTAAGTGTTATAATTTCTTATAAGAATATATTCAAATTTTATAACTTTAATTTAACAGATTATTGTGTCATAAGTCGCTGACCCAAAAAAATTGGGTCACTCCATACTTTTAAGTAATACGTGCAAAAATATATTACGTATTATTTAGTGAGTTATAGAACTACTAGCATTGCCCGCGGCTCCGTCCGCGTTCAGATGACCAAAAACAAAATTCTTAGGTTATACATATTAGTATACTCTTACATTGCAGTTTTTCGTATTTTTCCCCAGAAATTAGAAATATTCCCGAGGTAAAAAGTATCGTATATGTTGACCTGGATAACCAGCTATCATCATACTAAATTTCATCAAAATCCCTCCAGTGGTTTTTCTGTGATGCGGTAACAGACAGACAGATAGACAAAAATTCTAAAAACAATAGATTCGGGCTCTGTGTCGATAATAATGTTCATTTCAATAAGATTTTCCAAAAAATATTTAATGTACAGATTCGGCTTAGTTGCAATTTTATTATATTATGTATAGATATATGTACATATATGCTTTTTGTGTTATATTTTAAATAACAAAGCTTAGTTAACTAAGGAATTACATCTAGGATATGAAATAAAAGTTTTAAACATATAATATAATTATTATGGTATATATCTAAGCATTATTAGGCAGGTTTTTCTCGAGTAAACAGTAGCAGGTTTATACTCGTACTTTAAAAGCCAACAGTGTGCCCGCGGGATTGCGGCTAGAAATTTGTTTGAAAATTCTCTTTTATATGTGACGGTAGCATGTGCTTTTTATTAGGACTGCTTTTCTCATTCATTACCAGAATTCTGACAAAATCATTAATTTTATTCTACTATACAAACTTTTATCCCCATTTTCAACCCCTAACGGATGATTTTTGGGGTAAAAACTATCCTGTCACTCCCAGGGTCTCAAACAGTCTTTTTATTAAATTTCATCTAAATCGGTTCTGTAATTTCGGAATTTATTTGATACAAACAAACAAATAAAAAATCTTTCCTCTTTATAATATTAGTACAGATAAATTAATATTAAGAAATTAATTACTTATAAAGATAAAATAATTTTATTTCTATCACAAAATAAAGATCTAAGATAACAGATAAGGTAAAAAAATTCAGATGCCATAGACACATAGGTATTTTTATAACACACTAGCGTCTCACCCTCGCTTCTGTGTCTAAGAGTATAATAATATTGACGATGCGTTTGCCTCAGTTTGTAGTAACCCTACTTGCTGTGTCAGCGGTCGTGGGTTCAAGTCCCGCTGGGGGCATTCATTTGTGTGTTTTTATATTTACAATATGAATGTATTTAAAGTTAGTATATGTGTAGTGTATCAACTATTTGGTATCCACAACACAAGCCTCGTAGCTTTCATGAAATTAGATGGTGCTGTTATGTCCCAACATATTTATTTAATTTATTTATTTATATCCAAATCGGTCCAAAACCAGACACACACTCACACACACACACACACACACACACACACGCACTAGCACAAGCGCACGCGCAGACACACGCATACACACATATACACACAAACGCACAAAGACACACATAATATATACACAAACTTTCGCATTTATAATAGCAGTCCCAAAACCAAGGGTTTGTTTTATTACGGTTTTAGATAAAAGGAATACGCTGCCAGAATAAATAGCAGTTGCTATAGAATATACTTACACATTTCTTCATTCAAAGTCCGTACCAAAAGTTTGTACCGCTGTAATTTAGCCGTTGTTTTTCATACAATTTTAGTTGTACACTCAAATAAACGGAATTATAACACTTATTACCAAACAGTATGGCGCTTATTACCTTGAAATCATTTCCCTGGAGATTTTATAGATAGCAGAAGCAGGACAAAATCTTATTAGGAGCCTCATTTTCCTGACACTCATTTTGATGGCAATTGTGTTAGTAAAATTAGTTTGCGGAGGTCAGAAGTTGTGACCTAATTATATTAAAAGTATTCGACTGTCTGATCTGTTGAAGGAATAAATACAAAGAATTGACCTAATAAGCTTTTGTATACAGTTTCTTATCTGTTGTTGGAATTTTGTATTCATAAATAAAACGGGTTTATTATGTACTAGCATTGCCGCGGCTCCGCCCGCGTTCAGATGACCAAAATCCAAATTCTTAGGTTTTACATATTAGTATACCCTTACATTGCAGTTTTTGTATTTTTTTCAGAAATGCGACATTTTCCCGCGGTTAAAAGTATCCTATATGTTGACCCAGATAACCCGCTATCACCATACCAAATTTCATCAAAATCCTTCCAGTGGTTTTTTTGTGATGCGGTAACAGACAGACAGACAAAAATTCTAAAAACTATATATTCGGACTCTGTATCGATAATAATGTCTATTTCAATAAGATTTTCCAAAAAATCTTTAATGTATAGATTCGACTTAGTTACAATTTTATTATATGTATAGATATGTTAAATTAAAATATATAAGTCATTTAATTATTAAAGAAGAAATAATTGATAAGGAGTTGTTGTTAGAATTTCAGACACAAAATATTTTCTTGTTTTGTACAGTTTAGAGTACGATTTTGTCCGTAGTCAGGTTTGAATTTTTATCTATACATAATATAATAAAATTCTGAGTCGAATCTGTAAATTAAATTTATTTTGGAAAATCTTATTGAAATAGTCATTATTATCGATACGGATACCGTATCTATAGTTTTTAGAATTTCTATCTGTCTGGGAACGCATCACGCGAAAACCACTGGACACATTTTGATGAAATTTGGTATAATGATAACTGGTAATCCGGGTCAATATATAGGATACTTATTATTGCGGGAAAATATCTCATCTCTGAAAATCTGTACTAACCGTTAAAAGGTACTTAGGGACGAACCCGAGCGGAGCGAGGATAGTCGCTAGTCCCATATAAATTTCAGTCAGATACACCGAATAGGTCTTTGAAGTTGCTATTTTTAATTAAAAATTAATTCTAATATTTACGGCCAGTAACTTTATAGAAAGAAATATCATGTAATATTATGTAATATTATGAAGTCTTACACAAAAAATTTTTCAGAGCCAAGTGATATTTCAATAATAAACACGATATAAGGTTCCTTCGAGCCTTCGAGGGTTGTTATATCGAAATACGAGGTATTGTAGTGTAAATTGTTGAGTTGAGTTTTGGTTGTTCTTAGTCTATGTAGATGTTTTTAAAATAGATATATAGATTTTAAATATATAGTAAAATGTAATATAATTATTTTTTTTTAATAAATGCACTTAGTGAAGCCCAGTAGTAGCGCACTTGCTCGAAAAACCAAAGGAAGTGGGCGAAAATCGCCCTCTGATATTGTCATGTGCGAATGATTTTCAACATGATTACCTCACAGTGAAGAAAAACATCGTGAGGAAACCTGCATTTCTGAGAGAACCTATCAAGTTTTCGAAAGACATGTGAAGTCCGCCAACCTGCACTCGGCCAGCGTGGTGGACTATGGCCTGATCCTCCTCGTACTGAAGGGAGGTCCACGTCCAGCAGTGGGACGTTAAAAAGGGCTGAATACATTAATGTACTCGTATTTATAAATCATTGGTCCCTAATAGCTCAAATTATATTTCTATCAGAATTTTTTTTCACTTCACTTTTCTAAGGCTAAATATGCAACAACGGCTAAGTAAACTGGATTTAGGAAGCTTTGTGTTATTAGTCTGGTCTAAATTGAACTTAAATTGTTTACAAATAGGGTTTAAAATCCAAAAGCAAATAGAATCGATTTGTTGCATGAAAAGGTATTGTATGGTGTAAAGTAATTTTCTAAAATGGCTAAGAATTTGTAAAGATTTATTTTCCTTATAAATGTTTACGATAAAAATATTAAAGTATATTTCTAAGATAATCATAGCTTATTGGATATTTTTTTGAAGAAACAGTTTATATTATTATTCACTAGCGACTCACCCTCGTTTCGCTCTGGTTTGCCTCTGAACAAACAAAGACAAATCTATCCCACGGGAACCGTATATTTTTCCGGGATAAAAAGTAGCCTGTTTCTTATTCTGATGTATGAACTATATTATTCTAAAGTTTTATTAAAATCCAAACAGTAGTTTTTGTGTACTAAGCTGTATGTATAGGTTACTATAGTTTTTTAACTATCCCACGGAATTCTTTAATTTACCGGAATAAAAAGTATCTAAAATGTTGACCGCGGATATAAGGTACCACCATGCTAAATTTCATTTAAATCGGTGCAATAGTTTCGTAGATTAGAAACTATAATAAAAACAGACAAACAGAGAAAAAAAAATTGAAAAAAAATCTGGATTTTTATCAAATTTTCAAAGAGAAATACATTCCTTTTTTTACATCCCCCTGACTCGGTTTTTAGCATTTTTTTTCTATGTACAGGCATTCGACCTCTACAGTTTTATTATATGTATAGATTATTTACGAGCTTTAGTGCTATAAAAAAAATATATTATGGTCGTGTTTTAACTTCAAGTATTCTTTATAGTCCTCAAAAGTAATAAAAAACATTCATTCATTAATCATTTAAAATTCAAACTGATATTGAGTTTAAATTACGTTCGCTCTAAGTATCTCAAATTATTATATATATTTTTTTCGTTTTTCGCATCGAGAAATCTAACACAAAATGAAAAAATCCAGTAATGAGACACGTCCATTCTTTTTCTTTTTATTAATTAGTCTTTATCGCTATCTAGTTTTATTAATGACTTTCAAGGAGTTTCCTTTGTCAGTGCGCATAGAGCGAACATCAGGGTCTTGGCGTCTTGCTGTTAATTAATTTGTGTTCTGCTATATATTTTTATAATTGCTTCATTGGTCTAGTGGCTAGTGTGTATGGCTGCAGATTTAGAGATTTTGGGTTTGAGTCGCGGGTGGGGTCATAGTTATTCGGTTTGTCTGTCCAGGAAATCCTAGTTACAGCACGGAGTTGGGAAGTTGGTGGTGCTACAATCCCGTATTGAGAAGTACACGTGTTACGCCTATCAAGCGCTTGATCTCTCACCGTGAGTCAAATTGTCTTCCTACGGTTGTTTGAGGAGCGTTCCATGCTATAGTGTGTAGTGCCAATCATAGTTTATCATCAGTTCGATATCGGTCTGGTAAAGTATTTTTTAAACTAGAAACAATGAGTTCATTCGTACTATCAGCAAGAGTTAGATTCCTCTCACACTTCAAAGACATTCTCGATACCTATAAATATCTTGGGCTCATTAGCGTTCAGCGATGCAGCTGAGCGTGAAGCCAAGTCACTAGGAGGTGGACCACTTTGGCGGGAGCAACCCCATGGTTGTTGTGGTATGCTTTGACGGACCAACCCACGGGGTGTTGTAATTGAGTTTGTGTGTTCGATTGAGACGGTGGAGATTCCGTTGGGTTTTAGTGGGTCCTACATAATCATACGTATCTATGCAGGAGGTTTGTGATAATGCATTTCTCAACCATAAAAAAAACTAATTTGATGTAAAGTCATTATACACTTATTACTATGCATTGTGTATATATGCCGTATTAAAAAAGTCTCGATTTCTTACCTTCACCTATAAATCTTTGATTCCATGTCAAAAATAGCAAGTAATAACAACTGTAATAGAAAACCCCGTTTATATCCAACGATAAACATTATACGATAGAATTAAATACTTCATGTTATAGAGTCGGTTGTCAACCGGGTTTACGAGTCATTAAAATATACACTGACTCCAAAACTCCTACAGTTTTGACGAAACTGCAAATAGTCCTAAAAAACAATTATATAGCTAACAAATAAGCGTTTTAGGCAGCGTCTTTACGACGTTCCATATAAATTTTTTTGATAGTTTATACTTTTATAATATGTAAATATTATGGAATCCTGTTTGAATAAACGAATGTAAACAAACAAAAAAATGTTTTTTTTTTAGTACACGCAAATTGCTTTTAGCCAAAAATGGATGATGTCTTTTGTCATTACTATACAATTTTAAAGCCATTCTTCAACGATTATAGAATAACATCTGGTCTAAACCATAGAGTATATTGCTACATATATAAATATATATATATATATATATATATATATATATATATATATATAATATAAATATATAAAAAAATATATATATAAATATATATATATATATATATACATATATATAAAGGTCTAAACCTTTGCATGGCTATTTGGATTTAGAGGCAACAGTTGGTACTTTCTAAAAAAGGTATAAATTCACAATATATGTATGTCTTTTAATTTCAAATATTTACAAAGCGTACGCAGGTCTCCTACATGGTGGACTGACAAATTGTTCAAAGTCGCTGGAACCCACTGGCTGCGGATGACACAAGACCGGCAGTCATGAAAATCTTTAACGGAAGTCTATAATCAGCACTGGACGTATATCGATTGAGACGAACGAAAGCCGAATAATTTCAAATAACATGTGAATATCGTTATATGTATTTATATAAACTACAAAACACCCAATATTTGACGGTAGGTCACATATTAATCTAATATATAAATATCTCGTGTCACGGTGTTTGTGGTCGTGCCCCTCCGAATGATTTAAATGAAATTTTGTTTGTATATTTGGTAGGTATGGGAATAGGTCGGAAAGTATATGTCAGCCTCCTTCCCTCCCCCACCCCCTCCCACATCCCCACCCTTATCCCTTTTTAATCGCGATTTTAGTATTTTTGTATGAACAATATTATACAAATACATAGCGAAGAACCCGAGCGAAGCGAGGGTGAGTCGCTGTATATCATAAAGCCAAAGAGTTTTTTTTGTAGTTTTAGCGCAGGCATAGCCGTGGGTTCTGCTAGTTATTAAATATATTTTAATATGAAAAAATAAAACTTGAGGTATCATTATACATATAACAGGATTTTGAAAAATATAACCGTTGCGGGATATTGAAGTTGGCACACATTTTAGTTAAAAGCTGATTAATTATAGTCATCAAACGGTCATCTATCATCTATACTAATATTATAAAGAGGTAAAGTTTGTGAATTTGTGACACTGTAGGGGATAATCTCTGCCCCCCCCCCCCAACGTGCATTCACCTTGTCGTGGTGGGGGGGCTCAGTAGTGCCCGGCAACCCAACCGGGCGCGAAGCCAAGAAACGCACAGGGAGGTGGCCCACTTCGGTGGGCGGTGAGAGGTGGCCCTCTTCGGTGGGCGGTGTATCATGTGGGTCGCTCCTGGTACTTCTCTGATAGCAGAGTGGACCTTGGAGCAACCCCATGGTTGTTGTGGTCTGCTTCGGCAGACCTGCCGTCGGGGCGTCGTAGTTGAATGCGTTAGCGATCCTGCGACGCCCCATTAAGACGGGGGAAGGTTTTGTTGGATTTTAGTGGGTAGTACTGGCTTTGCCGTTGAGTCCCACACCTCGTGCGTAAATGCATTTCCCAACGTTAAAAAAAAGGGGATAATCTCTGGATCTACTGAATCGATGTAGATGAAACTGGGAACCCCCGGGAAGGACATAGGAGTTTTTATCCCGGAAATCATCCTTTAAAGGGGGTGGAAATGGAGATGAAAATTTTTATGGGGAATCAAGCGGGACGAATCCGAGCGAAACGAGGGTGAGTCGCTAGTAATTCATAATTCAAAACAAGCCTTTCAAACCATTAACAATAAATAATATACGAGCGAAACCAGAATGCGTCAGTCCATCAACTTAACGACCTCTCCATTATGTTCACAGTTTTGATTTCATTCGGAATTAACATCAAAAAGACCTATAAATGCTTTTACTTAACAATACCAATGCCGCGGATTTACTTACATAAAAAATGTGCACCTGAAAACTAATAAATACTGCGATAAATTTTCATTTTTTTTGTTTTATGCTACAATATTATAATGAAAACAAACATACAGTTTGATTACACTTGTAGCCCAGTGGTAACGCGCATACTTGGAAAACCAAGTGAAGCGGATTCAAAATCCAAGTCTCGCAGCGAGTGAGTAGAAGATTCTATAAAATTTAATACACTTATATTTCAAGAATAGAGAGACAGACAGAAAAAAAATTTTTTTTTTTGGTCGTTCAGTGGAAACAAAGCAAGGACTAGTCCCTAGTGGTATACTAAGTATAACAAAACTCATCAATTTTAGTCAACATGGAAAGCCGTTTCTGTTTTAGTAATCCATTGTCTTTGTGTACTCAATTTGCAATTTATAGCCGTGTTTATTACTCTATGTAACCTTTTGTTTATGAACAAATGAAATCAATAAAAATATTATAATTGTATAATACACTAAGCGACTCACCCTCCATCGCTCGGGTTCGTCCCTGGCCTTTTCCCCATACAAACTTTCATCCCCATTTTCACCCCCTTGAGCAATGATTTCCGGGATAAAAAGTATTCTATGTCCTTTCCAGGGTCTAAGACTATCTTCTTACCAAATTTCATCTAAATCGGTTCAGTAGATCCAGAGATTACCCCTACAACGTCACAAACTCACAAACTCACAAACTTTACCTCTTTATAATATTAGTATAGATTGTAGATGGTCACAAGTTCGATTCTCGTTAAAAACAATAGTCTGATATTAAAAATCTGATATAAAAATATAACTTTGAGAACGGTTATTACCTTTAAAATCTAAATCGATACAAGAATATTAAAAGGTGAAGCTACATTTTAATTAAATTAAATTTTACAACAGTTATTTTTTATAACAATATATATTTAATAATAATACTGTCTTACCGACCGATTTGGGCTACGGCGGCTTATCTCATTGAGACAGACATATCTGAACAGACACAAGTGCACTCTCTATTCCTGTCACTCTCATACTCCGGTGGGACGACTGCTCGACACGACCAGTGAGAGTTAAGGCGCAGAACTGACGGCTTTACGTGCTCTCTAAGGTATGGGGTTCAAATACTGCCAACTTCCCAACTCTGGACTGTTACTGAGAATTTCTTGACAATACTGAAACTAGCCCGACCCGGGATTCGAACTTAAGACCTCCGGATTGGCGGCCGTACATGCTAATCTCTAGACTATCTATAATAATATTTATTTAAAAAAATGTTTAAACGTGTGATCTTTGCAATTTGAACAATGCTTTTGGCATTTTATTGCCAATTCATTTAGGAAGTTTAGGTGATCTAAGTATCTAATCTCATATAAAAACTTTTTGGCTCATACTAAAAAAATAAAAATCAATTAACTTCAAAAAACAGACAGACGCGAATAGCGACTTTATTTTATACTTTTTATTGATTTATGGCGTATAATAAAGAAGTGTGGAACGTAGTTAGTGCATTCAAAAGTTTTTCACGAACTTGAGCTGTGCTTGGGAATGGAGCAGAGGAAATATAAGAGTTAAGATTTTAGTTTGTTTATCTGTTTCTAAACGAATTTTATACAAACATCAATAGATAGATTCAATTTTAAATAAAACTACCTTTTCGGATTATTTCGCGGATTTATTTTGATTTTTGGTTCCTGACGTTTCGAATAATATACAGCAATCATGGTCACGGGAGAGACTAGTTTATAGACGTCTCGAACATATACATGTTAAAGACAGTGCCTACCCACTATTTAACAAAAATGATTACAAAAATTCAAAAAATGACAATAAAGTACCTTACAATATTTGTTGAGTTTTATTTCTAAACATTTAAAAAAAAAATAATCGATTTTGAAATGTCGGGAACCAAAAATCAAAATAAATCCGCGAAATAATCCGAAAAGATAGTTTTATTTAAAATGTTAAACATTCGAGTAAATCGAAGAAAGTATTAGATAAATTCAATGCTACGGGTTGGGATTGAACGTGTATACTGGCAAATGGCAAAATACCTTGTTCCCGATGTCTCTACTAGGTTTTACTAGCCGTGGTGACAGACAGACTCGTGCTAATAGTGACATTCTTATACAATTATGAAACGCGAAAATTTAATAAGTAAGATTTTTCTTATCATCAAGGTAAAAGCTTAATGAAAATCATTTCGGGAGCTTGTTATAATATTATGACTAATTGAAAGCATCTTTATCTATCTCTTCAGGATTTCACATAAATTTTACGGAAAAAATAGAACCCTAGGGATGCAATAATTACTTTTAAAGTGATTTATAAGTGTAGTCGACTTTTTTAGTTTCAAAATTATGTAAAATCTATACAGACCGATAAATAAAATTGAAGTGTTACAAACAGTGTAATGTCAAAATAACAGCTTTTTACTAAATGCATATGAAATTATATACGGTATTTATAAGAAAAACACAATTTTTTAAATTTTTGTTTGTTTGCCTGTCTGCCTGATTGTTCATTGTCGGCTAATCTCCGAAACGGCTGGACCGTCTTTGACGGGACTTTCACTGGCAGGTAGTTGATGTTATAAGGAGTAACTTAGGCTGCTTTTACTTCAGTAAAAGAATTAGGGTTCCGCGCAAAAAAATTAAAACGTAACTAGGGACGAACCCGAGCGAAGCGAGGGTTAGTCGCTAGTTTATACTTACAAAAAACGTTTCCGTCGATTTTATTCGTTCAGTTGAGAAAACCTATAATTATACTGCTCCTATCATTATCATCTCGTAAAAAACATCACATATCTACACTATACACCCTAAAATGAAATACTCGTATGTAGATAAATGAATGAAATTGAAGTGTCTGTTTGTAATGTTAAAATAACAACTTTTTACTAAATGCATATAAAATTAAATAAAAAAAAACACAGTACTAAAATTTTGCCTATCTGCCTGTCTGTCTGATTATTCTGGCTAATCTCCAAAACGGCTGGACTGATTATGACGAGACATTCACTGGTAGATAGTTGATGTTATAGAGTAATTTAGGCATTTTTTTTTGAAAAAACAATTAGGGTTCCGCGCAAAAAAATTGAAACCCTTCAAATTGTGAACAAATTCTGCGTATCTAATAATAAAGCAATAGCTGCATCTACTTTGTAATAATAAATAAAAATCATAACTTGAGTAACTGACTTATGAAGTCTGGAACATTGCCATATAATAAGAGAACACAAAGAGTTTTCGCAAGCAAAATATTTTGACATATTTATATGTAAGATTTTACAGTTTATTCTCATAATTTTAATGAATAAAGTTGGAAGATATTGAAAAGTTATGTAATTATGTTCAAGGGAAAATTTTGAAAGATAATAAGCGGTTTTTTAATAAACGAGCGTTCTATAAACTTGCTTTGCTCGAGTGTGTCCCTACGTGTCTTTTGTGCTTATTTAGTCCAACTAGTTTCGACGACACGTTTGGCTCAGTTTGTAGTTACCCTACTTACTGTGGCAGCGGTCGCGGGTTCGAGTCCCGCTGGAGGCATTCATTTGTGTTATGAGCACGAATGTTTGTACTCCAGTAGTGGGTGTTTATATTTATAATACGTATGTATTTAAAGTTATATATGTGTAATGTATCAACTATCTGGTATCCATAACACAGGCCTCGTAGCTTACCATGGAACTAGATGGTGCTGTGTGTTAATGTCTATACATATTCATTTATAACTCTAATCTGACTTTTCACTGGATTTCAGTTGTGGTACAAATGAACAATAATAATTCTCATAATTTCATGTAGACAGTGTCATTAACAAATGTCTGGTAGTGCACTTGGTATTATATACTTTATAGCGACTCACCCTCGCTTCACTCGGGTTCGTCCCTGGCTTGTTTTCCAATAAAAACTTTAATCCCCATTTTCATCCCCTTAAGGGATGATTTCTGAGATAAAAAGTATCCTATGTCCTTCCCAGGATCTCAAACTATCTTCTTACCAAATTTAATCTAAATCGGTTCAGTAGATCCAGAGATTACCCCCTACAACGTCACAAACTCACAATCTCACAACCTCACAAACTTTACCTCTTTATAATATTAGTTTTTAGTATAGATGATGTTCAGCTGTAAGGAAGTATGACGTTCCAAAATTGGTGCTCTTCCATCTAACTTTGTACAATTTGTCGATGAAGATTTGTACGTTTCTAAAGATATCTTTCTCTCTTTCACACAATATTTTCCTATAAAGTAAGATAGGTCGTAATCATGGTAAAAATGATACACCTACGAGATCATCAGAGATGACCCGGGGATTGAACCCGCTTCACTTGGTTTTCTTTAGTGGTACTACACAAACAAATTATACGATTAACATCATCACAAAACCCAGTTTCCTATATACTTTGCAAGAAGAAATGGTTTAGGACTAAAGATATCACTTTTTATTACTTCATTATAAAAGTTGTTTTCTTCCACCAGCCTAAAGGTTTTGCTTAATAACTACTCATCAATAGTATAAGATCCTACCACAAACTCTTGCGTTCATCTTTTTTTTCAAATGAAGATTTAAAAAAATATTGATTACAATATAATATACTGTAAGAGACAGTGGTAGGACAACGCGCTCGCTTAGAACACCAAGTGAAGCGGATTCAAATCGAGAGAGGTCTGTATCCAGCAGTGGGACTTCTTCTTCTTCATGCACAGATTTTTCCGCATTTAATCAATTTCTTGTGTATGAGCTTTTCCAGTATTGAGACATAAATAGGTCTGAATGAGGTGAGATGAGATACGGACACCGGTAAGCGTTCGGTCACCTGCTTCTCATAGAAATACTATGAAAAAAAGAAAAAAAAAACGAGAAGATTATATATATGGTAAATTTAGTTATGCATGTATGTATATGGGTATGTACTTATTTATGTATTTAGGATATGCAATTGTGTGTAGTAAATACACCGCTTACCATATCATATAATTTCTCCTACGCCCTAAGGTTGCCTGGAAGATCTCGCTTATAGCGATAACGCCACCTCCTGTGCATTATCTACTGTTTATATCTTCCTTTTGTATATTTCTTTGTGGTGTACAATAAAGTATCTATTTATCTACCTAATATATTTTATTATACTTATATGTAAAACAATACTAAAACACTATAATTTTAATGTTTCATACTACGAAACCAATAAATACTATTCTGAGATGCGAAGCAATTTCCACTTGCCCAGTTTTAAAATATTAGACCAATTTATAAAGCTTGAAGTAGAATCAGTAAAAAAATATGTTACTTCAGATCATCAGTATTTTGCAGCAAGATCTTAGACTATAAGCATCCCTACGCTTTGATAAGGGAAATATTAAAAATGAGCTGAAAATGCGAATTTGCGGATTTCCTTTAAACCTTTCATCTAAAACCAAAGTTGAGAAATCCAATAAGAACAAATTTTGTTGTGTTGGCCACAGCTGTGTGTTACGTGATAAGGGTATGTTTTTATTTGAATTACTTTTACCATAAAAATAATATGAGCATTACGGTAATGCATATGATGGATTTTTAATGGTTTATTTATTTATTTTTTGTATATGGATTCTGTACGTTTTGTCTCTTATAACACAAGAGTGTGGATTTTTTGTTATAATCACCAATTACACATATATAAATAATATATGCACATATTATTTTTATTATTTATATTATTTATATATTTTATATTATTTTTCGCTCACGCTAAAAGTACAAAATAGTCTCTGCAAAGGTAGTTTCATCCCCTATTTTACCCTCTTATAGGATGAATTTCGAAAAATGCTAAAACATATATTTATTTAATTTTATTGAAGAGCATTAATACCAAGTTTCAAGTTATTCTGATCATAAATATTTTTTTGAATTAAATTATCTCCCGTGGTAAAAAGTAGCCTATGTTCACCTCCAGCCCTCCAACCTTCACACAAAAAATTAAGCCAATCTGTCATTCCGTTTCGACGTGAAAGAAACAAACAAACACACTTTCACATTTATAATATTAGTATATATATATATATATATATATATATATATATTTTAGATGAATAAAAACACTAATTAGAAATATATTCCCGAGTTCTATCAACGAGTATATCAGAAATAATTCAATTTGACCTCAATTGGGTAAAAATTTTCTTGTATCTCTTGACTCAAGCTGAATTTACAAACAATTTAAAAAACATTAAAATCTGGTACAAAATAGTCTATTAGCATCATCGAATATAACGTACTATTAAGAGCTGACAAAATATTTTTGAACCATATGTCTATATACACCATTAATTCCTCCAAGACCGCGGACACTCCGGCGTTACAGTTAACAATAGATTTCTTACAAATTTATCTGGAGGTGTTAAAGTTCAAGATTTAAAAAGTGGAACTATCCGCTACTTTAGTGCAAAATAATTTAGGTCAAAAATTTAAATATTGGTTACGGACTTACCAAGTTCAAAATTCTGAGTCAAATCTGTACATTAAAATTTTTTTGGAAAATCTTATTGAAATAGTCATTATTATCAATACAGAAGTCGAATCTATAGCTTTTAGAATTTTTATCTGGCTGTCTGTCTGTGACCGCATTACGAAAAAACCACTAGACAGATTTTAATGAAATTTGGTATGACGATAACTGCTTATCCGGGTCAAAATATAAGATACTATTTACCGTGAGAAAATATCTCATTTCTGAGAAATCTATACTAAACGTTAAAACGTAACTAGTGACTCATCCTCACTCCGCTCGATTTCGTCCCTAGTAATAGAACAAAATTTAAACTAATCAGATCAAAACGTCTATGATATATCCGTGTAAATTACATGTTGCACATTTCTTTAAAGTTGATAACACAACTATTCATGTAACTGTAGTAATATTAAGATATTAAGGTGTGGGTATTATATAAATAAATCAGTCGGTAACTAGCATGTGTCGTTACTACATGGTGACAGCGGTGGCATTCGAACCCACGCCCTTTCGGACTGGTGGCTAAAACCAAACATATTGACTAATCGATTTTGTTGCTATTTTATCGATTACAATAAATTTATGTGGGAAACGTCATGTGTCATGTTACCAATTAACATTGATTGAAGGATATCCATACCTATAAGTATAATGTTATAACGAGGTCAATCTCAATTTCGATCAAAAATATTTGAGTATCATCAACGCAAAAATAGCTAAATTATATGGTCCTTTTCTATACTAATATTATAAAGAGGTAAAGTTTGTGAGATTGTGAGTTTGTGACGTTGTAGGGGGTAATCTCTGGATCTACTGAACAGATTTAGATGAAATTTGGTAAAAAAATAGTTTAAGGCCCTGTGAAGGATATAAGATACTTTTTGTCCCGGAAATCATGCTTTAGGGGGGTGAAAATGGGGATGAAAGTTTGTATTAGGAAGAAAGCTAGTTCTATATAAAGCTGTGATTTGATTATGTATCTCCAAAGTGCATTTTGCAAATGCACGTGGTTCATAACATAGAGACTATAGTAAGTATAATCCATATCCATACTAATATTATAAATGTTAAAGTGTGTTTGTTTGTTTGTCCTTTTTTACCGTCGAAATAGAGTGATTGATTGGCGTGATTTTTTGTGTAGGGATAGGATAGAGATAGGAAGGTTGGAGAAAGACATAGGCTACTTTTTACCGCGGGAGCTTATCTCATTCCCACGGGAAAACACGTTATAATACAATCCAAAAATTATTTATGATCAGCATTACTTGAAACTTGGTATTAATGCTCTTCAATACAATTAAATAAATATATGTTTTAGAATTTTTCGAAATTCATGCCATAAGGGGATAAAATAGGGTATGAAATCTACCTTTTTGGTTTTTTTTTCTAATTTTGCGCGCGGTTAACTAGTATAAAATATATTTGTTACTATGAAAATTCGTATTGCAGTACGAATAAAGTATAAACAATATGTGCTATAAACAGTAGCACAGCTGTGCGAGATATCCAGAAGCGTCTACTATCGGCTAATAATTACATATTTTGTTCATACTTTATACTAGCAATAACATTGGCCTGGGGCTTTGCTCATGTAATTTTTAATGAATGAATGAATGAATGAATAGCTCTTATTGTACACCCAAAAAGCGAAAAGAAAATATACAAAATATAGAAGAAGGTATATAAAAACTTTTTAACAAAAAAATAAAAACCGACTTCAAAAAAAAGCACTAAAAAGTAAAAAATAACTGATTGGTAGTTTTCATTTACTATACATACCTAATCAAATATTTTCGAAGTCGGTGTGCTTTGCTTTGTATGGGCTGGCACCGATTTCGAAAATATTTGATTAGGTATGTATTTAATAGGTAGGCTTTAATTACTTAGCCAAAGCACACCGACTTCGAAAATATTTGATTAGGTATGTATAGTAAATGAAAACTACCAATCAGTTATTTTTTACTTTTTAGTGCTTTTTTTTGAAGTCGGTTTTTATTTTTTTGTTAAAAAGTTTTTATTTTTCCATTTTTAGTGTAGACAATAGTAGCAAAGTAAGGATTCTAACGTGTTAGGCTTGTCAAATCAAACAAAATAAGCCCAAACTCAAAGTATCTACTATTAGCCGTTGAAGAGTTCCACCTATCCACCTTCTGGCCTTGCCATCAGATCAGGTCAACAACACCGAACCACTGTACTATCAACGGAAATAGAAATACTTGCAAAGTTTCAAGTCAATATGACAATTAGAAGTAGGTTAAATTCATCATTAGTTGTTTTTCCACCCTTAGGGGTGGTATTTTTTTTTGAAATTTAAATGGGACCAATCTGGAAGTATACCCTTTCAAACAAAACAAAAATTGTCCAAATCGGTTAATAAATGACGGAGTTCTGAGGTAACAAACATAAAAAAAAAAAAAAACATACAGTCGAATTGAGAACCTCCTCCTTTTTGAAGTCGGTTGAGAATGCGGCCTTATTGCTAAAAGAGCAATTTCTTCCAGGCAACCTTTAGGTGTTGCAAATAGTACTAAGATAGAAGGGGCGCGAATAACAAATAAAGAGATAGTAGATAAAGTATATATTTATACGTATCATACAAATATATAATATATACAAAATGGTTTTCTAACTAATGTTCATCCAGAAGTCGAAATTTGACTAATTAAGAGGAAAATATATATGAACTATCATTGCCCGCGGCTCCGCCCGCATTCAGATGACCAAAAAGCAAATTTTTAGGTTTTACATATTAGTATACTCTTACAATGCAGTTTTTGTATTTTTTCTCAGAAATGAAATACTTTTCCACGGTAAAAAGTATCCTATATGTTGACCCAGATAACCAGCTATCTCCATACCA
Organism: Brenthis daphne; assembly: GCA_947093115.1. Lineage (NCBI taxonomy): Eukaryota > Metazoa > Arthropoda > Insecta > Lepidoptera > Nymphalidae > Brenthis > Brenthis daphne. The sequence continues at coordinate 4,708,878 of OX352478.1, read as the reverse complement.
AATTTCATCAAAATCCGTCCAGTGGTTTTTCTGTGATGTGGTAACAGACAGACAGACAAAAATTCTAAAACTATAGATTCGGACCCTATATCGATAATAATGTTTATTTCAATAAGATTTTCCAAAAAATATTTAATGTACAGATTCGGCTTAGTAACACTTTTATTATATGTATATTATATAGATAGAATTTACTTATTTGGATAAAAGAACTATTTCCAAAAAATGTTGATAACACTAAAGAAAGCCAGTAGTTGTTAAGCAAAAAAAAAGAGAATTTCTGTAATTACTATCTTGCCTGAATATATTCCCTAATAAAATATTTAACGCATTTATTTGTTTCAGGTAAAAATACGAAAAGCTCCGACGCAGAAAGCTCAAAACAAGTTGAAACTTTTCGTTGGGACCAATTAGTGGATTTACTTGGCAGTGAATAATTTTATTTGAAATGGCTACTTTACTGGTTAATAGAAAGAAAGACTAATAGAAAACCCACAAGAATAAGTTAGAACTTTATGAAAGCTTACCTTTGTAGCTTTTCTTGTATATTATGTTTAGACGACAAGTTTGGCTCAGTTTGTAGTGACCCTACTTGCTGTGCCAGCGGACGGTCGGTTCGAGTCCCGCTGGGGGCATTCATTTGTGTGATACGAATGTTTGTACTCCAGTCATGGATGTTTATATTTATAATATGTATGTATTTATCAACTATCCGGTATCCATAACACAAGCCTCGTAGCTTACCATGGAACTAGATGGCGCTGTGTGTTAATGTCCCAACATATTTATATATTATGTAATATAGTGATGGCGTTTGTTTTACAACTAACTGAATCCCGTGGCTATAGCTAAATTTTGCTTTTTATTTGTTAACTTTCTTCGGAAGCGGAATAAATAAATATATTGGGCCATTATAGACCTAATAGTTCTAGACCATCTAGTTTCATGATAAGGTACAAGGCTTGTAGATACCAGATAGTTGAAACACTACACATATGTATACAACTTTTTTAATTACATACATAATATTATAAATATAAACAACCATGACTGGAGTACAAGCATTCGTGCTCATCACAAATTGAATGCCTGAATCTTTGACATTTTAAATAAAAAGTTAACCGGACGTTTCGAATGCCTTACAGCTATCATGGTCACTGGAGAAACTGCGTCTCTGTAAAGATAGTGTTACTTGATTCATACCATTCTTAGAGTTCTATATGAAATTTTAACAAGGGATCTTGAAAATCGACTTACCATTGCCGAAGATATTGCCTAGCAATAGCAATAAGCAAACAAAAACTTACACTCAAATGAAATACTTCCTGTTTTTGAAATCGGTTCAATATATAATTTTAGTATCTATATAATAATTGCTTTAGATAATAGCTCACTGTGACAAAATCTTTAAGCAGTCGATTATCGAACCATATATATCATTAAATTTGTAATTTTGTATTCATAAATCAAAATGATTGATGGATGACAGCTTAGTAGAAATTTATATTAGATTTATTACTGAAGTTCTTATATTATCCGTATACCCTAGAAAATTATAACCTTAAAATTATACAAGCCTATACAAGACTGGCGACTCACCCTCGCTTCGCTCGGTTTCGTCCCTAGGGTATGTATACAACTTCCCTATCTGAATCGGATATTACTAAATTTTTCATCGGTTTTTTTTCGTGGGACTCTTATTTTTTTCGAAAATAAAAGTAGCCTATGTTACTCGCATCAGATCAACATCAGCTATCTTCCATGAAAGTCCCGTTAAAATCGGTCCAGCCATTAGAGATTAGCCGGAACAAACTGACAGACAGACAGACAGACAAAAATGTCAAAAAATGTGTTTTTCTTATATGTACCGTATATTATTTAATATGCATTTAGTAATACGCTATTATTTTGACATTACAAACAGACACTTCAATTTTATTTATCAGTATAGATGTCATTGGACTATTATCTATACTTAATATTAATTATAAAATATGTAAAAGTAAGTTTGTTTTGTTCTTTTTTTTGTTGGGACATTAACACATAACACCATCTAGTTCCATGGTAAGCTACGAGGCTTGTGTTATGGATACCGGTTAGTCGATACACTACACGTATAACACTTTAAATACATACATATCATAAATATTATATATAGAATTAGGTCGATAGAATAATGTAGTAAAGAAGTCGTGTAGTTTTTTAGCATTCAGTACAAATAGCCAATTATTTTTTCCTAGTGACTCCGCCCACATGGTAGCATAAGCTATCACCATTCTGACATCAAAATCAGAAAAAAATATAATGGCCGATTTAAAGTTAAAATTCGTATCTTTTAGCTATTTCCATTAGAGTTTTATATTGAAACTACTAGCATTGCCCGCGGCTCCGCCCGCGTTCAAATGACCAAAACCAAATTTTTAGGTTTTACATATTAGTATACTCTTACATAATATGTTTTTGTATTTTTTTCAAGAAATGAGACATTTTCCCGCGGTAAAAAGTATCCTATATGTTGGCCCGGATATCTAGCTACCACCCTACCAAATTTCATCAAAATCCCTCTAGTGGTTTTTCTGTGATGCGGTAACAGAAAGACAGACAAAAATTCTAGAAACTATAGATTCGGCCTACGTATAATGTCGGCCGATAATAATGTTTATTTCAATAAGATTCTCCAAAAAATATTTAATATTCAGATTTGGCTTAGTTACAATTTTATTAAATGTATAGATTATTTTAGCTATTACAGTGACATTTGAGTGAAACGGGTTCAGCGTAAGTAAGATTTATGAAGCATAGAATAATATGAGTTACTAGCACAACCCGCTGCTACGACCGCGTTCAATCTACAAAAAAAACCTCTTTGGTTTTAGATTATACAGCGATTATTATATTTCTATAATAAAGTTGATTCCCCCTACAAACTTTCATCCACATTTTCACCCCTTTAAGGGTTGATTTCCGGGATAAAAAGTATCTTATGTCCTTCCCAGAGTTTCAAACTATCTTCTTACCAAATTTCATTTAAATTGGTTCAGTAAATCCAATTACTCCATACAACCTCACAAACTCGCAAACTTTACCGCTTTATAATATTAGTATATAGATATTGGCTTCAAAGTCTCATATTATAATCTCGTGTGTAGGTTACAAAATAATAAAATTCAAGTAAATCCATTTCATTCTCCAAACTAGGATCTACATTTGTTCTCAAACAGGATGCCATTACGAGACAGTTTGAGAATAACTAACCTAAAATTTACATTTGTGATCCTCTTTTAATATTTAAAGTTGACCCTCGTCTCAATAACTATATATACAAGTTCCAGAATTTTACAACAAATTTAAATATTTAGTTCTAATTATTTATATATGTAATCAGAAAATCGTAGGAAAGGTTTTAACATTGATATGTAACAAGTATGGCTTCTATTTTTTACTTTTTTCATGTTTTTATGTAAAATCATTAAAATCTATTTAATATAATATAAAATATAAAAAATACGGAGTTTGATATATCTTCACATTTTTTTGTAACATAATTAAAAAATATCTGATGAGTGTATCAAGTGCGAGTCTAACTAGTTGAAATTCTGTAGTACTAAAAATGAAAATATTTAATTTACGTCCTTACAATTTAACTTGGCGGGTTAAAATTTAAATGAAATATACGTGATCTCAATTTTGATTATTTCGACTGCAAAAAGAAGCTTGTAGTTTTAAAGATACGATGAAAACTAAAATTAACATATCTAATACTAATATTATAAAGAGGTAAAGTTTGTAAGTTTGTTCGTAGGAAGTAATCTCTGGTACTACTAAACCGATTTAGATGAAATTTGGTAAGAAGATAGTATAAGACCCTGGGAAGGACATAAAATAGTTTTTATACCGGAAATAAATCCCTAAGGGGGTGGAAATGAGGAGATTATAAAAAAAAATCTTTACTCCATTTTTGTGTCGATTTGTGAATAATTATAAATTGAAAATGTAAAAAACCCCTAAACTACTTATCATTTAACGATTACACTGGCACACGTGAAGCACTTAATCGAGTAATCATACGCCAAAATGCCTAACATCATTTCGGAAAAGAGCTTACTCTTACACTGCTGGACCGATATTAACCAAACTTAGCTAAGAATCACCGCAAGGAAACTGGCTTTGAAATGAAAAAAACGAATCAAAATCGGTCCATCCGCTTGAGAGTTACGATGCCACAGACAGACACACACACACACAGACAGATATCGACGCCAAACTTAAAGCACCACTCTTTTTGCGTCGGCGGTTAAAAAAGGACTTATATTCGACGCATATTTGAGTATTCTACTATAGATAACTATAGTTTGATAGTTATAGCTAACAGCGGATAGATTTAATCTTGTCCGCTAGTGACGCTGTCACGATCACTAGTCCGCGGGATTATATTACAATAGGTTTAAAGGTTTAATAGCTTATCCATCTCTTATCTTTTCCATTGAAATTTGCGTAGTTGTAAAAGGTCCAGTTTTACATTAGTTCTAGCCATTAATGTAGTTTTAAAATATATGTGAGTATGGATGTTTGTTACTCTTTCACGCCAGAACGGCTGAACGGATCTGAATGAAATTTGGCACAGAGATAGATTATAGTTTGGAATAACACACAGGCTACGTTTTATCTCGAAAAAATGTACGGTTCCCGTGGGATAGGGTTGTTTTTGTTTTCTGCTAATTATGTAAATGTATGTTGAAAATTTCAGGAAAACATAATATATGAATAGAATTTAACTATCTATATTAAAAATCCATTTTTTTATTGAAAACACAAAAGCTCGTCAATAGCTTATAAACAAAAAAAAGAAAGTCCGTTGACAAACAAAGGAGAAAAAGGTACTAAGCTGTTTTGTATTTGCCTATTTATATATACTATTCTTTATTGCATTTATATGTAAAATATAGAGAGTAACAAACAATAAAATTAGTTAGCAAAAGTGGACTTATCTCTAGAAGAGATCTCTTCCAGTCAACCTAAGTGAGTTAGAGAGATAATATTAAAATGCAGGCTAAAGTGCAGTTACTCAAATGTAAATACTTAAATAAATATATATTATGTATACATATAATAAAACATTATACATATTATATACCATAACATATGCAAATACTACTACATACACAAATACATATCTATATAATAGATATAACAATAACAGTTAATATAATTATTGTGGAATAACTTGGGTGAGAAGATGCTGTTTTATTATATACCTGATTTAATACATACGTTCTCCTGACTGATTCCGGCCACGGCGGCCAATCTCATTGAGACTAGCCAACTGCGCAGGAGATATTATAGTGCTCAAGTGTACGCGCAGACACAACGTGCACTCTCTATTCCTGACACTCTCATACTCCGGTGGGACTGCTCGACACGACCAGTGACAGTTAGGGTGCAGGACCGATGGCTTTACGTGCTGTCCGAGGCACGAGGGTGAAACACCGCCAACTTCCCAACTCCAGGCTGTTACTGAGACTTACTATACAGAAGGACTCAATAACTAACTTTAGCCCGACCCGCGACTCGAGCCCAGGACCTCCGGGTGTGCAGCCGTACATGCTAGACACTACACCACCGAGGCAGTTAAAGTACACAAATATACGCACAAATCTTCGATGAAACTTTAGAAGTGTTTGAAATACGTTAGCGGATTCAGCTTTCGAGTTACAAAAAAGGGTCTACAGAATAGCACTACAGAACCCTATAAATACACTAACAGAGACCAATCCATCATGTATTATTACATTTTTTTATTGCTAGAGATGGAAATTTTATGAAACTAAAAAAAAAGTGTAATAGCGTAGGACGTATATGATTATGAATTCTAATCATTAGGTTCGTATTCTAGTCGTATCGTTCAACGAACATTTTAATGGCAATTCAATGAATAAGCAATTCATAGAGAGTGGTTTCGAGGTTCTATTTAAATAAGTATATATGTATGTATGTATGTATTTAGTTTTTATGTTATTTCTTCTGTAATTTCAATGTGGTTTTTAACCGACTTCCAAAAAGGAGGAGGTTCTCAATTCGTCGGAATCTTTGTTTGTTTTTTATATGTATGTTCATCGATTACTCGAAGACGGCTGAACCGATTTAGAATTTTTTTGTTTCGAAAGCTATACTTCCCAGGTGGTTTCATTTAAGAAAATTTTAAAAATCAACAATAAAATATTTTTTGTTAAATAAATTGCTTAGTCGAATATGTTATTAAAAAACTTTCTTCTTATAAATTACCTGCTTATTAAGTCTACACAAAAAATGGAAAAATAAACACTTTTAAAAAAATAAATAAAAACCGACTTCCAGGCACTAAAATGTAAAAAATAACTAAACGGGGTTTTCATTTAGAATAGATACCTAATCAGATATTTTCGAAGTCGGCGCCAGCCGATGCAAAGCAAATCTAATATATTTCGATACTTAAAATACATATTAACGTATTAGATATATCTTAAAATATTGTTGGTCTAGCTTTTGAAACAAAAAAATTACGAAATCGATTCAGGTGTCTTCGAGTAATCGGTGAACTGTACTGACTACATAAAAAAAAGATTCCGACGAATTGAGAACCTCCTTTTTGGAAGTCGGTTAAAAATCCACAAAACATTCTTTAATATGTCAAATATTTGTATAAGTCTAAGAAAGTATTAAGCGAAAGTACAAAATGTTAAACAGAAATCTATACATATAATAAAATTCTGACTAAGTCGAATCTGTACATTGAATATTTTTTTGAAAATCTAATTAAAATAGACATTATTATCGATACAGAGTCCGAATATATAGTTTTTAGAGTTTTTGTCTGTCTGTCTGTCTGTCTGTCTGTCTGTCTGTCTGTCTGTCTGTCTGTCTGTCTGTCTGTTACCGCATCACGAGAAAACCACTAGACAGATTTTGATGAAATTTGGTATGATGATAGCTGGTTATCCGGGTCAACATATAGGATACTTTTGACCGCAGGAAAATATCTCATTTCTCAGAAAAAATACAAAAACTGCATTGTAAGAGTATACTAATATTATGTAAAACCTAAGAATTTGGTTTTTGGTCATCTGAACGCGGGCGGAGCCGCGGGCAATGCTAGTCTAATATAAAATATAGTCTGTATAATATATAAAATAATTGTGACGTAAACGTTACGAGAAAATTGTTATGTAGGTACATATATACATACAATAGCTTTCAATGTTCTTCAAATTGCCATCTCTGTGGAATATTTCCTAGTTAGTTTTATATGAATAGAGTTAATACCGTAGTTTTATAGTGGGACTTTGACAAGAAGTCATTTTATAACAATTGTCAAAGAAAAGTACCTAATGTAAAAATATTTTAAAGTTAGTTTTTGAATTAAAAAATATTAGGTTTACAATTCTATTACATTTTTCACAGAGTATTATTTATATCTTAGTATGAACTATATATTTTTTAAAATATCTCTAACTCACTTTTCCATACAAATTTTTATATGAAAAAATATCCAAGTGAAACAGGCAAAGCTTTGGTTTTAATTTTAGAGTACACTAACGACTCACCCTCGCTCTTCTCGTGTTCGTCCCTAGTTACGTTTTAACGTTTAGTATAGATTTCTCAGAGATGAGATATTTTCCCGCAGTAAATAGTATCCTATATATTGAACCAGATAACCAGCTCTAATAATACCAAATTTCATCAAAATCTGCCCAGTGATTTTCTCGTGGTGCGTTCCCTACAGATAGATAGACAAAAATTCTAAAAACTGTAGATTCGGCCTCTGTATCGATAATAATGACTATTTCAATAAGATTTTCCAAAAAATATTTAATGTACAAATTCGACTCACTTAGAAATTTATTATATGTATATATTAATTAAAGGATGAAAAGTTAAAATAGTAATCAATCCATTTATCCATTGAAAGTTAGAAATAATTTGTCTAAGAAGTTTTAACAAAATATTTAAATTTTCAGTTAAATATGGAGTTTCCGGTAACATCAAAGCACCATTCTTCTAAAGCCAGTTTACAAGCCCTCTAATTAGGACTGTTTCAAAAGCAAAGTTATAATTGTTAGGAATAATGAATGAGTTTAAAATACATATTTACTTTGCCTGACTTGACAATAAGTATTTTTTAATTTTTTACTAGCAATGCCCGCGGCTCCGCCCGCGTTCAGATGACCAAAAAAAATCTTAGGTTTTACATGTTAGTATACTCTTACATTGCAGTTTTTGTATTTTTTCTCAGAAATTAGATATTTTCCCGCGGTAAAAAGTATCCTATATGTTGACCCGGATAACCAGATATCATCATACCAAATTTCATCAAAATCCCTCTAGTGGTTTTTCCGTGATGCGGTAACAGACTGGTACAGACTACACTGGACAGGTAAAAAACTGCAATGTAAGAGTATACTAATACGTAAAACATAAGAATTTAGTTTCTGGTCATCTGAACGCGTGCGGAGCCGCAGGCAATGCTAGTATATTATATATGTATTCAAGCAAACAAAAATTCCTCGTATTAGCGGTTTCTAATTTATTTATATGTGATGGAGCATCTATACTCATAATAGGATTCTAAGAATTATTTTTTGTTCAGAGTTAAAATTAGTTTTTTTAACATACCTACAGTATATGCTTGTATTAATTTAAAAGTTACATAATTTACTTATTTTAATTAATGTTTAAACGTAAAGCGCTTTAATTTATGGAAGTAATAAACTCGAAGACATGTCACTCGAGGGATGTTGTTTGCCGTAAATTCTTGTTCTTTGGGACTAATTCTAACTATGACTTTCCCCGCGTTTTTTCATTTAAAATACATCCTACTAATATTATAAACCTGAAAGTTTGTAAGAATGTATGTATGGATGTATGTTTGTTACTCTTTCACGCCAGAACGGCCGAACGTATCTGGATGTTTGACACAGAGATAGATTTTAGTATGGAATAACACATCGGCTACTTTTTATCCCGGAAAAATATACGGTTCCCGAGGGATAGATTTGTTTTTGTTTTTCTAGTTAGTTTATTATATGTTTTTTCATCGCCTTTGTGCTCATTTGTTCAAACTACTAATACTTGTTGTACTTTACAGTAGAGAATTTTTTCTTCTATTTTAAAAACAAAGCTTCATTTCTAAGATTTATATACAATCTATATATATAAAAGAAAGTCGTGAAACGTACCTAGCGACGAACCCGAGCGAAGCGACAATTTACATATATAGATAAAATACAAAATTTTGGTATTTATAAAGAAAATGTGCATTAAATACATAAAGGATTGACATTTAAAAGTCAATAATTTTGTATTTAAAACACTTTCCGTAAATTGGTCGTTTGGAGAAATAAGCACTGAGACGATTTACCTAGTTTCTATATTAATATACCGAATAAACTTCTAAATTACTTACTCATTTAGATGGAATTTGGTAAAAACAAGATCATTTGAGACCCTGGGAGGATCATTTGAGACATGGGATAGTGTTTAACCCGGAAATCATACCTTAAAGGGGATGAAAATGGTGACAAAAGTTTGTATGGGCAAGGAACCTAGGGACGTGCCGGAAGTGAGGGTGACTCGCCAGTTAATAATAATGAGAGCTCATATTAAAAAGAGCGCGAGTTTTGAAAATTGTTTCATAATTATTATCGAATATATCGTGTAACGTACAAACTAAAAACCAAAAAAACTTTCCTTATACTGAAAAGCTAAAAAATCTAAGGCTTTGACTAATATAAATATTGGACACAGGTAAGTGAATTGCGCCGAAAGTTGTTTAGAGAAGTTTCATCCCTCCGCAGATTGCGAATGGCGCTAATAAATTCACCCCTACAAATTCTTGATTGTGTTGATACGAGTACTTGCTATCTCGATATTGAAGTACCTACCAAAATAGACTTGACTTCAAAATCTTTGTATACGGTTTATATTTGACCTTTGTTAATATGATAGACAGACAAACAGACAGACAGACAAACATACAAACAAAGTCAAACTGTATATACATTATACTCGTATATCATAGAAAGTAAAAGCATCAAATCTACAAATGCATTCAAATAGTTTATATTTATTTTATTTTAACGTTGCTTTTATAATTATTTTATAATTAGTAGTAGTAAGGAAAAAGAAAAATGTGATTTTTACGTTTATCCGTGATATTTTTCCAATTTTTTTCTTCATAAGAACCTTCCTCGGACATCACCTAATATTAGAAAAAAAAAAACTTTTTGCCGAATTGGTCCAACCGTTCTCGAGTTATGCGCTTAGCATCACATTTGGCTAATCATTTTTATTCATATAAGATATACTAGCGGCTCAACATCGCGTCGATCAGGTTCGCCTGTAGAAAAACAAAGACAAATCCATCCCACGGGAACCGTACATTTTTCCGGGATAAAAAGTAGTCTATGTGTTAAACTGATGTATGAGCTATATTATTATAAAGTTTCACTAAAATCTATTCAGTAGTTTTTGCGTGAAACAGTATCAAACATCCATATATCTACATACATGTATATCCAGACATACATCACAAACTTTCGCATTTATAATATTAGTATAAATATAATTATTTGTAAATACACTGCCTACCATTTAACATAATTACTTCCAGGCCCTGAGGCAACTTTAGAAGAGACTGCCTAAAGCGGGGCCTCCTCCTGTACATAACTAATTTGTGTTTATTTCGTCTTTTTTATATTTATTTGTACAATAAAATGTAAATACACACCAAAAAATACTTTTTTAGAAATTGACCAAAAAATAGGAGGTTTCAATACAACTTTGAATTTTTTTCTTGTTCAACGTTTGTGAAATGACAATTTTTCTAAGTCCCAGTTACTCAAGGAATGTGTGTTTAAACGAACAGTAGTATGAAAATTCTTGAAAGTAAAAGTAATATGTATTTATGTATGCAGATTATATAATATATGTGATGACCGACGTTGACTCACCGAGGCTAACAAACTGCGCAGGAGATATTATAGTGCACAAGTGTACGCGCAGACACAAGTGCACTCTCTATTCCTGTCACTCTCATTCTCCTGTTGGACAACCATTCAACACAAACGATGATCGATCAGTCACAGAAACACTACAAACTTTCCAACTCCAGATTGACAAGATAGCCCAATAATTATACTTGGCACGATCCGGGACTTGAACCTAAGACCTCCGGATCTGCCGTCATACTAAACACTAGACCAACAAGGCATTCACACATAGATAGTACGTAAGAGTCGTATTATGTTCACAAGATTGATGACGCGGCGTCGTATACATCTAAGAGTAGCGTTTAAGTAACAAAGAGGATGCTTAGGATATATATGTATTTTACTTGTGATCAATTAGTTACAGGCCTCCTTAATAAGATGAAGGCAGGTTTTGAATCTCCCTTGAATTTAAAAAATTAATCACTTTCAATCAATGTATACGAGTATATGTCAAATAATCAATGTGTACGAGTGGGACATTAACACATTAACACATAACACCGTCTAGTTCCATGGTAAGCTACGAGGCTTGTGTTATGGATACCAGATAGTTGATACACTACACATATATAACTTTAAATATATACATATTATTATATTAAATAAAAACATCTATGACTGGAGTAAACAATTGAATTAAATTGAACAATTCGTGTTCATCACAGAATTGATTGCCCCTAGCGGGACTCGAACCTACGACCGCTGGCACAGCAAGTAGGGTAACTACAAACTGAGCCAAACGTGTCGTAAATAGTCGTAAAACCTATACACCTTATACCCAATGCGTTTGAATTAATCTGCATTGGATATTGTTAAAATGAACAGTTAAAATTAACCAAAGGTTCAAATCAATCGAGAGTTCGAAGCAATTTCGTACGCTTTCACGCATCCTGCATTGCGGATATACGAGAGTCACGTACTATGTACAGACTGCGAAATCCTTACGAAATGGACACTGTCTGAGAATATTACATACAAACTATCTGCATATATTATATATACATATGCATTGTATAGTATATAATATATTATTTGAGTCAACATTGTTGTATCTATTTTTGGCATATTTTGGCAAATTCTATTACCAGCAGTACCTGTTTTATTCCAGGTCTATTTTTAGACTAAATTTCATCAAAATCCTTCGTGCCGCTTTAGCATAAAGGCGTAACAAACATACACATACAAACTTGATTATATTTTTAGACTAAAGAGTTACACTAATGTATTGTAACTTTAAAGTTTAAACAACTTACCCTCGCTTCGCTCGGGTGTTAGGCGCTGCGGAGGTACGTAGATTTTGATCTCAATTTCATGGGTTTTAATTTTTTCGCTCGGAACCCTAATTCCTTTTCTAAAATAAAATGCTCTAAGTTCCTCCTTATAACAGCAACTATCTACCAGTAAAAGTCCCGTCAAAATCGCTCCAGCCGTTTTGGAGATTAGCCGGAACGACCGACAAACAGCTAGACAAAAAAATGTTTTTTTTTCTTATAAGTACTGTATATTTTTACATAGGCATTAAGTAAAAAGAAAAATTAGTAATTTTGACATTACAAACAGACATTCCGCCCACAGAGTTAGATTTTATTCTTGAACTTTTTCATTCTTTAAGGAAAATATATTTAATTGATTTCTGTATACACACAACAAGTGAATGCAAGATTCACACATATTTTAAGTGAATTTTGTATATACACAACAAGAGAATGCAAGAAAAAATATTTCATTTCATCCAAGTATTTCGAATTGACAACGACTCTATTTCAAATACAAACAATGGCCCACAAAATTGGAGCTCACTTCGAACGAAGATGTAATAGGCAATACTCACAATTTGTGGAGTTAGAGTATATGTAGAGTATTATTTATTTGTTTCGTTTACATGATTTTATATCGGGATTTTGTTTTGAAATATTATTTAAAGTTCTAAATTTTATTGTTACGTTTTAACGTTTAGTATGAATTCTCAGAGATGAAATGTTTTCTTATCTATCATACCAATTTTCATCAATATCCCTTGAGTGGTTTATCCGTGATGCGGTAACAGACAGACAGACAGACAGACAGAAATTCTAGAAACTATAGATTCGGCCTTTGTATCGATAATAATGTTTATTTCAATAAGATTTTCCAAAAAATATTTAATGCAGATTCGGCTTAGTTACAATTTTATTATATGTATAGACAGACGCTTATACTCAGAATATATTGTGAAACTTAAAAACATAATACACTTTCTCCCATTCAAGTACTTAAATAACAAAAAGAAATAACTACGAATTGTACGATATTAAAATATTATATGAATTACACCCTGGAGATGATTTTATCTTGAAATGTATTAAAGTAAACGTAAAAGTATATCGTTGGGAAAATTCTGCGCTATTAATATGGTTCTTGCCAAAAAGCGTAGGACGGTCTGGTTACATTTGTTTGAGAAATATTTAATTATTTAAATAAAAGTATCTTTTCGGATCATTTCGCGGATTTATTTTGATTTTTGGTTGGTTTGGAAACCAAAAATCAAAATAAATCCGCGAAATAATCCGAAAAGATAGTTTTATTTAAAATGTCAAATATTCACGTAATATAAATCTAAGAAAGTATTGAACATTTAATTATTTTTAACTGATTTCAAAAAAGTGAGGTACAGTTTTTGTATATATTTTTTATTATTTCAATTAATAGATTCGGAGTTCGGCCTAATGTTTTTTTTTAAATTTAATTATTTATTATTGATTTATGTGAATATTTGAATTTTCGCGGTTTTGTTATTATTTTGATTTTTTGCCTTGAAAAATGAAGTTTTGAATGCTTTATAATGTACATTTTTATATATATTCTTCATTGCACAAAAAAGTAATCATAAAAAAAAATATTTGACATCAAAATATCGTCTAAAAAATATATATTTTATATATTTTTTAGACGATACTTTGATGTCATTCATCATATTAAGTAATAGCTATAACTTTTAGTACGTCGTCAAATACCTCAGTCTCCAGCATGACCCCATGATTGCTGCAAAAATGCGAAGCGAGGGGGAAAATCAGAAAAACGGTTTTTTTACGAATCGTTTACCCTTAAAATTTTTGTTGTTTTACCATGTTCACGTGGTAAAATTTTACATTTTGTCACTTTTTTACTACGTAGGTAAATGCAGGCAATGTACAGTCAGTATTAGATGTGTACAACCGTATACATCTAAAATGTGAAGTTATAATTCTAAATTATTTCAGTACATTTTCACTGTCATAATATCTATACATATAATAAAATTCTGAGTCGAATCTGTACATTAAGTATTTTTTGGAAAATAAACAATTCGTTCCAATCAATTGCCTATTTAAATGTGCACCGCAGCTGAATAAAACCATTTACGATATGAAACCGTTTTCATATTTTTTTTATTGATATTACTAAAGCTTGTCAATAGCTACTATACAAAAGAAAAGAAATTCTTTTGAAAAACAGAGAATAAAACTGTATTGGCTCTGCCTATTTAAATAAAGATTTTTTTTTCAGAAATCCAAACAAAAAAATTCAATAGTTGAAAAAACTCTATGAAGAAACCAACAACTGATAAAAATACATGCATATTATATTTACAGAAGAATATTAGAATTACAGAGCATATCTATACTAATATTATAAATGTGAAAGTGTGTTTGTTTGTTTGATTGGGGTGATTTTTTGTATGGAGATAATTGGAGGGCTGGCGAGCGACATACTAGTAGGCTTCTTAATACCGCGGGAGATTACATCATTCCCACGGGAAAACACGTTTTAATACAACCTAAAAAAAATGTGATTAGACTTACTTGAAACTTAGTATTAATGTTCTTCGATACAATTAAATAAATACATGTTTGAGCATTTTTCGAAATGCGGGATGCATAAGGGGGTAAAATAGGGCATGAAAGTTTGTATGAAATCTACATTTTTAGAGATCTTTCCCGCGGGTTCTGCTCGTTACAATATAATACACATATATACAATATAATATACTATAATATAATAAACTGCCTCGGTGGTGTAGTGGCTAGCATGTACGGCTGCACACTCGGAGGTCCTGGGTTCGAGTCCCGGGTCGGGCCAAGTTTAGTTAGTAAAGTAACAGCCCGGAGTTGGGAAGTTGGCGGTGTTTCACCCCCGTGCCTCGGAGAACACGTAAAGCCGTCGGTTCTGCGCCTTAACTCTCACTGGTCGTGTCGAGCAGTCGTCCCACCGGAATATGAGAGTGACAGGAATAGAGAGTGCACGTTGTGTCTGCGCGTACACTTGAGCACTATAATATCTCCTGCGCAGTTGGCTAGTCTCAATGAGATTGGCCACCGTGGCCGGAATCGGCCAGGGCAACATCATCATAATATACTATACAATATAATATTATAATGATAGAATATAATATCATTATTACGAATCTAAGCCCCAGTACATTTCTCTTAATTGCACGACTCGATCATTGTCATTTCTGTTTCGAAATTAATAAGAGATTGAGTCCAATTATTTTTATATAAGTCCTTGTTAATACTTTGCTCATTTTGTTTGTTTTGACGACACGTTCGGCTCAGTTTGTAGTGACCCTACATGCTGCGCCAGCGGTCGCGGGTTCGAGTCCCGCTGGGGTCATCATTCATTTGAGTGATGAGCATGAATGTTTGTACTCCAATCATGGGTGTTTATATTTATAGTATGTATGTATTTAAAAGTTATAAATGTATAATGTATCAACTATCCGGTATCCATAACACAAGCCTCGTAGCTTACCATGGAACTAGATGGTGCTGTGTGTTAATGTCCTGACATATTTATTTATTTATTTATTTATTTATTTATTTATTTGTACTATATCATATTTTATGTAACCCTTAATTGACACTATTATAATACCTTTTTGGTTTAGTAGATAGCATGTGTCGCAGATTCTGTGGTCCTAAGATCAAGTCCCGATTAGGCTAGCATAGCTATACATCTTTTTTGTTAAAAAAACAGATAGAAATTTTTAGCCTCCCGAGACCATAAAACATAAACTCGGAAACAGCAAAATATTTCAATTTTTTTTTTTGGTTAATATACATATTTCGAAAATTAACATTTCCATTTCACTAGTTTTATAAAATATTAAAAAAATATTGCAGAAAATAAAAATAAAAAACCAAGAAAAAAAAATTAAAAATGTGTTTTTGCAAATATCTCGAAAAGTTTTTGTAAAAAGTATCGTCTATATTGTAGGTATTTTTTTTCTATTGCCGAATGTTCGGCATTCAAACCAAATTTCGGCCGAATGCCGAAGTCCGACTCCAGCTGCCGAAATTCGGTTAAACCGAATGTAAAACGAATTTCGGCCCATCCCTAATTATTATCGCTCTGCAGTGGTATTGGTCTACAATCTCAATACGCATATAAGGACATAAAGAATACAATAGTGTTAAAATACATAATTGACATGTCGTACTAAATTTCATCAAAATCTGTCCAGTGGTTTTCTCGTGATGCGTTCCCAGATAGACAGACAAAAAATCTTAAAACTATATCTAACTACCAACTCTGTATCGATAATAATGACTATTTCAATAAGATTTTCTAAAATATATTCAATGTACAGATTCGATTCAGTTAGAATTTTCTTATATGTATAGATATCTGCTACAACTTTCCTTATCTTTATTACCAAATATTTTTTATCTCAAAACCACGTAGAAGTTCTAAATTTTTAATTACATTTTCGAAGCAAGTTGAGACGTTGAAACACTGGATTCTCCGAACAAAGCTCTTTCAAACTTAACGCTGAATTAATATTGAAAGTCGTGTTAGTTACTTCGCTTATACTCAAGAACGTTTTAGCTGAAAATTGGCAGGGAGGTAGTTTAGAGCCAGGAGAAGGACATAGGATACTTTTTATCCCGTTCGACCGCGTTCCAATTTTTATGATATTTTAATTTTTGGATTTCTCTTAGTCCGGAATAGGTAAGTATTAAAACATATAATTAAAATGTGAGAAAGAAAGATTTTTTCTTTTTATATCTATTTAAAACGTACCTAGCGACGAAAAAAGTACTAGATACACAATCCCATATAAAAGTTTCCTTTAAACTGTCACTAATTGTATACATACAACAATGTAAATTGAACCTTAAATGCAATGCTTAAAGTTGTTTTCACAAACAAAATAAAAGTGCGCTCAAATGTTTAAATGAGCGCTCGTTCGGTTCATTTGTGTGGAAGTTGGAGGGCATAAGAATGACATAGTCTATTTTATACCGCGGGAGATTATATCATTCCCACGGGAAAACACGTTATGATACAATCTAAAAAAATATTTATGATCAGAATTACTTGAAACTTGGTATGAATGCTCTTCAATACAATTAAATAAATACGTGTTTTAGCATTTTTCGAAATTCATCCCATAACACCACACACCATAACATGCCTTCGTCAACTCGTTTTCATCTTTTTAACTCCCGACACAAAAAGAGGGGTGTTATAAGTTTGTCGTCGATGTCTGTCTGTGTGTGTGTGTCTGTGTGTGTGTGTCTGTGGCATCGTAGCTGTCAAAAGGATGGACCGATTTCGATGCAGTTTTTTCTTTTGAAAGCCAGTTTCCTTGCGGTGGTTCTTAGCTATGTTTGGTTAATATCGGTACAGCAGTGTAAGAGTATTAGCTCTTTTCCAAAATGATGTAAGGCATTTTGGCGTATGATTACTCGATTAAGTGCTTCACGCGTGCCAGTGTAATCGTTACATGACAATTTGCGTAGAGGGTTTTTTAAATTTTTAATTAATTAGTTAGCTTTTGCATAAAATAAAAAACCATTCAATAATAAATATTTTTTTATAATACATCGAGATAATGTATCTTAATATTGTAGTCATATTATTTTTACATCAGCATTTATTTTCTATTATTCGAAGCTTCTTATTGAAGATTATATCTTCAATAATGAGAAATAATAAAGTATTTCCAGTGTAATAAATATCGATGGTCTAAGTTACATACGGCTGTTTACATCATCTAAGTTTTTAATATAAACTAGCGGCTCATCCTCGCTCCGCTCGGGTTTGTCACTAGGTACGTTTTAAATAGATATAAATAGTTATTAGCTGGCATCAGCCATATAATTTTTTTTTTCGTTAATTTTTCATTTTTCTCATTATTAAAACCTTCCGTGGACCTTATGGAACATACAAAAAATTTTTTGTCGAATTGGTCCAGCCATTCTTGAGTTATGCGCTTACCAACATTCACTTTTATTTATATAGATACAAAAGTTTGTGGTTCGCGATGCCATATAAGATAGATATGTATATATAGATTCTCTGAGTAGGTACGATTCGCGAGAATGGTTGTCAACCAACTTTAAATCATTATATATCCTACACTGTTATTTAAAATGAAAAATGATGAAAAAAAACTAAAAATGATTTTTAAATACCTATTAAACAATACCCCTCTTGAAATAGTTCGTCGATTTTCATTATTTTCTTTTTCACATTATGGAATCTAGCAGCCCCCATCTTTATTTATTTTTTATATCACCAATCTAAGAACACTCGGACTAATGAGACGAATCTAACGATACCTTAATTAAAAAAATCCATCGAGTGGTTTGGAAGATATGAGGGAATAAAGAATATTACAAACAAACATACAAAGATAGGCGCAAAAACCTTAACCCATTCTTTGCAGTCGGGTAAAAATCATTTCATCTCAAAATTATTATAATTCATTCCCCATACATACTTTCATCCCCTTTTCACCCCCATACGGGTGACTGGATGATTTCCGGTATAAAACTATCCTATATCCTTCCCAGGTTCTCAAACTATCCTTATATCAAATTTCATCTTAATCGGTTCACCGGATTTTTAGTTTATCCATTACAAACAAACATACAACAATTTTTTTTTCTTTATAATAGTAGCATACATAGACAAAATGGTGTCTATTATATAATCTCCTTTGGTTATGCTTTAGGAGAAAATAATTTTGAATTCGAATTTATGTACATATTACAAACAAAGAAAAGTAACTTATTTATTGAAATAAATACAAATAATAAAAAATATTAATATGTTGGTACATTGACACACAGCACAATCTAGTTGCATGGTAAGCTACGAGGCTTGTGTTCTGGATGCCAGATAGTTGATACATTACACATATATAACTTTAAATACATACATATTATAAATATAAACACCCATAACTGGAGTACAAACATTCGTGCTCATCAACAAATGAATACCCCCAGCGGGAGTCAAACCCGCTACCGCTGACACAGCAAGTAGGGTACCCTACAAACTGAGCTAAACGTGTCGTTATTTTCTTTTCATCAAAAAGTTAATGCCTTTCGATTTCATAACAGCCAAAATGTACATTTAAATGATCTGTGGAAATAATTAATATGTTATATCGCTTAATAAATGAAATTCGATCATAATAATCATTATTGATAATTTGAGGAAAACATTAATGAACAGAATTTACCTATTTACATCTTCTTCTATGTACATATAATAAAATTCTGAGTCGAATCTGTACATTAAATATTTTTTTTGGAAAATCTTATTGAAATAGTCATTATTATCGATACAGAGGCCGAATCTATAGTTTTTGAAATTTTTGTCTGTCTGTCTGTTACAGCGTCACAGAAAAACCACTGGACAGATTTTGATGAAATTTGGTATAATGATTGCTGGTTATCCGGGTCAACATATAGGATACTTTTTACTGAGGGAAAATATTTCATCTCTGAGAAATCTATACTAAACGTTAAAACGTAAATTGAGGCGCTGGTTTACATATTTAAAAAAAATTCCTCATCAATAGCTACAAAACAAAAAAAAAAAAAGAAAATCAGGCGACAAGCAGACGAGAAAAAAAGGTAATTAACTGTTATTTCTTCGCCTATTTATATATTACTAGCGGCTCCCCCTCGCTTCGCTCGGGTTCGTCTCTAGAAAAGCACAAACAGATCTAGGCCACGGGAACCGTTCATTTTTCCGGGATGAAAAATAACCTGTTGTTTGACCGGCAATATGAGGTATTAGCATGGCAAATTTTACTAAATTAAGTGCATAAGTTGTTGTGTACTAAGCTGTATAAGTTACTATAGTTTTTTGACTATCCAACGGAAACTCTTTCATTTTCTGGGATGAAAAGTAGCTGATTTGTTTTTGTCATGTATGAACTATATTATTGTAAAGTTACATTAAAGTCCAATCAGTAGTTTTTGTGTACTAAGCTGTATAAATTTAATTTTCCTTTAATTCCTTTAATTTTCCGGGATAAAAAGTATCTAAGATGTGGTCCGGGGATATAAGGTACCACCATGCAAAATTTCATCTAAATCGGTCCAATAGATTCGGAGATAAGCCGGTACAAACAGGAAAACAGACAAACATCTCGCTCGGGTTCGTCCATACCTACGAATATGTTGTATAATCTCTCACCAATCTCAAAATCAAATCTTTAACCATTTGTCCAAATTATATGCAGTAAAAGAGAAAAGTCTTTTGTTTTAAACATTTTAGACGATAAATTGACTTATTTTGATAACAATACATAATTGTTGATAATATGACCAATAAACATGACCTACCGATTTAAATTATTTTTTTAATTTAAAAAACTAATTTTTATGAATTAAATATAAAAGTTAGACATATGCTGTCGTTGACTTTTTTGTAGGCAATATTAAGCTCTACAACTTTTCTCTAGAACATAATCATATATCTCTCATCGTTAAGACAGCGTTCGTCAGAAACGTTTTCGTTCGACCGTTTTTTCTCCGACTTACTTTGCAAATCCGGCTACCACGAAAAAGCCTTTTCATTTTTCGGGTTAATATATAGCCTATGACACTCAGAAAGAACGTGGCTTTCTATTGGTAAAAGAATTTTGAAAATCGGTTCAGTAGATCCAGAGATTACCCCCTACAACGTCACAAACTCACAAACTCACAAGATCACAAACTTTACCTCTTTATAATATTATATTAGTATAGATAGATATTGTACATATTATATGTACATACATACATACATATATTCGTTTTAATATGTTTTATGTAATATCCAGTACAGTCGACTATTATAAGCGGTAGTATAATTAAATGATTTCCAAACACTCAATGTCATTACGATATATTGGATTTTACTTGATAATTGGATTTCGAATCAACAATCAACTGAAATACTATACATTTTTAATGGTTATGTTTGTTTTATCGCGGATTGAGATAATTTTAACTAGCGACTCACCCTTGCTTCGCTGGGTACTTTTTAACGGATAATATGAAATAAAAATCTTTGAATTTCTCGGCTTTTCTTTAATATAATATGCATGTATCATACATATAAACCTACCCCCTGAATCACTCTATCTATTGCTGAAAACTGAATTAAAATCCGTTGAGTAGTTTAAAAGATCTAAGCAAACAGACAGCGGAAGTGACTTCATTTTATACTATGTAAAGATATAGAAGCGATAGATCGTTCATTCAATTATTGACTAAACACGAATTCTTGATAGCTACTTGACCCATGAACGAGATATTTGACAGGTGATTTATTGGTAGAACACGTCAGCTACGGACAGACATTGCAACATAGCTAAATAAGGGGTTTTCCATACATAAAAATAGTTATTATGACCGTAGCTTTAGAGATTGACATATGCTATCGCGCATTTTTCTGTACGCCTTTTTAAGATCTACAATTTTCCAGTTCATTGTTTTGATGTACATATGTCTAAAGGTTTAGCTTTAGCTAGCTTTGACCATATTTCAGCCATTTTGTATAAAATATTCAGTCAGCTATTTTATACCAATAAAATATTTACAAACTAGCGACTTAGATACGTTTTTTTCTGAAATAAAAGTAGCCTAAGTTACTGCTTATAACATCAGCAATCTGCCAGTGAAAGTCCCGTCAAAATTAATCCAGCCGTTTCGTACATTAGCCCGAATAGATAGACAGATAGACAAAAATGTTAGAAATTGTGTTTTTTTATAACTACAGTATATAATATCGAATGCATTTAGTAACAAGATGTTTCTTACTTCTTCATTCTAAAACGGATAGACAGATTAGGATAAAATTAAGGACACAGATAGGCTCAGACCTGGAGTACATATAGGCTACTGTTAGTTACCTAGGAACGTATCTATTATACAATATTCATAGTATTAGCGAGTGGAATTATGTATCAAGGGAATATCTTCAATGTCTCTATACATGATTGCGGTGGATCGACATTGGATAGAAGCGGGACTGTTCCATGAATATTTGAACTATGAAGGGTAATCTGCATTAATATTATAAAGTGTGAAATTTATTAGTTTGAATATACCGGATTAATTCCAGATGTATGGAACAAATTCTAAATATTTGTACCCAAATCTATACATTTTAATCGATACAAAGGCCGAATCTATAGTTTTTAGATTTTTTGTCTGTCTATATATATATATATATATATATATATATATATATATATATATATATATATATATAAAACGACTGGACAGACGGCTCGTGATGTTGTATAATATTAGTATGAATTTAATTAATTTACTATCGAGTTTAATCGATGTTAGAACTTTTTTTTCAATAGCTACCAAAAACGCTCTTATAAATAAAATTATTTGATTCATTTAACAACTATCAGAACCCGCGGCTTCACTTGCGCTAAAACTACAGAAAGCATTTTTAAAATAGCCAGAAGCTACTGTTCTGACCTAAAAGCACTTAAACGTATTATAAACATGAATTTTACAATAAAGTAGGGAATTCTGTGCGATTTGTTGACATTTATAATTACTGGTCTACTCTCTTGGACAGTAGCATGATGATATAATATAGCCTATAGCCTTCCTCAATAAACGGGGTATCTAATGAAAAAAGAATTTTTCAAATCGGATTAGTAGTTCCTGAAATTAGAGCGTTCAAACAAACATATAAACAAACAAACAAACAAACAAACAAACTCTGCCCCTTTATAATATTAGTATAGATATGTACTGTGTACAAATACGTAATTGTTTAATTTTTAGAAACTTACGATTTTACTTATTTTTACCTTCACGCATCCTTTTACGAACTATCTTACAAAAGTAACTATGTGAAACCTAAACATTAATTTCTTCTAAAATTAAGTTAAAATAATCGATATTCACGACAACCTTGGTGACTGGCTGTACCATTTACATCAATCAATCAACGTATAATATTTGTATTGACCTGATTTTATCTAGTACTAGCGACTCACCCTTATGTTTATTATAGATTTTTCAGAGATGAGATATTTTCCTGCAGTAAAAAATATCCTATATGTTGACCCGGATAACCAGCTATCATCATACCAAATTTCATTAAAATCCTTCCAGTGGTTTTTCCTGATGCGGTAACAGACAGACAGACGGACAGATAGACAGGCAAAAACTCTAAAAACTATAGAGTCGGCCTCTGTATCGATAATACTGTCTATTTCAATAAGATTTTCCAAAAAATATTTTATATAAAGATTCAGCTTAGTTACAATTTTATTATATGTATAGATGTATAGATAACAAAAATGTATATTTGTTTGTTTAATCGAATTTTGTGTCGCTATTAGGTCAACCGATTACGATGAAACTTTAATGAAATTTTATACTACCCGCGTAGATTTCTGATGAACCATTAACGTACGAGAACATCTATGTACGCCATACATGAGTGTTTGTAAAAATTGATTGTTTTTGAGGCATATAATATTCTAAAGCCAAAGTAGCAGTTTTTAATTTTTTCTTTTTATCAACTTTATGTAGAGGAAAAAGGAAATATTTTGAATTAAAATCGTATTCTGTGGTATTTTTACAGCATGTAACGCAATAACAAGTGGGCTATAACCCTCACCCATGAACTGTACAAATATCCGTCGATACATAATTTTTAAAGCGTTAAAAAAGCACAAATTAAGAACTATTTCATACCTTTGTGCTTTATTAATTCGACTTCACATGTCTTTCGAAAACTTGCTAGATTCTCTCAGACATGAAGGTTTCCTCACGATATTTTTCTTCACTGTAAGACAAGGGGTAATCACGTTAAAAATGATTCGCACATGCAAATATAGCACAAAACTCGAGATTTGAACCTGCTTCACTCGGTTTCTTAAGCGAGCGCATTACCACTGGGCAAGCAACTGTATTTCGTATTATTAATAAAAAATATTAATTCACAAACAAAACCGCTAGTTATTTCTAGTATAATATACTAAAGACAACTGTCAAAATAATGGTGTTTGTACAAACAACACTTGCTGTTTATTCTGCTGTGATTAATTTGAATACACGGCGAATTTCAACGAATATGTATTTACATTTTTGTGTTATTGTAAAAGATTTTGTGGTTAAGAAAAGACGCATCGAATAATTCTATATAAAATTGTTCTTTCATGGAAAGGAAAGAACATCTATACATATAATAAAATTGTAACTAAGCCGAATCTGTACATTAAATATTTTATTGGAAAATCTTATTGAAATGGACATTATTTTCGGTACAAAGGCCGAATCTAAAGTTTTTAGAATTTATGTCTATCTGTCTGTTACCGCATCACGGAAAAATCACTGGAGGAGGGTTTTTGATGAAATTTGTTATAATGAAAGCTAGTTATCCGGGTCAACATATAATTTTACTGCGGGAAAATATCTCATCTCTGAGAAATCTATACTAAACGTTATAACGTAAATATAATTGTTAATAAAAAAGTAAAGAAGTATTTTCGTGCATTATATCGTTTATTTCTTTTATTATCAGACCAAAATTATGAAAATTCAGATATAAGTAAACTCATGTTATCATAGAATGATTGGATTTTTGTAAAACCATATTGAATTGAATAAAATATGATTTACAAGCGACTTACCCTCTATGTTTCTTTTGTATTTATATACAGACAGGCCGTGGTAGTAGCCCAGTGGTAACGCGCGCGCTTGGCAAACCGAATGAAGCAAGTTCAAATCTCGGGTCTCGCAAATCCCATGTCTCGCACCTCTGATATTTTCATTTGCGAATCATTTCTAGCATGATTACCACTTGCCTCACGTTGAAGTAAAACATCGTGAGGAAACCTCTTCTCTCTCTCTCTCTCTCTGAGCGAATTTCAAAATGGCTGTCATGCAAATTAAAAAAATCGATTATGGTACGGAACCGTTCACTTGACCGATTAAAATTAAAATTAAAATCGGGTGCTTTTTTGTGTATGTTACGCAATATCTTCGCTGATTGGAAAACGATTGTAATATATATTTTTTTTATGAATAGTCTAATCCTTTATTATATCAGTATCCATACTAATATTATAAATATGAAAGTGTGTTTGTTTGTTTATTCTTCTTTGACGTCGAAACGGATTAACGGTGGTAGTTGGAGGGCTAAAGAGTGACATAGACTACTTTTTACCGCGGGAGATTAAATCATTCCCACGGGAAACACGTTATAATACGACCCAAAAAATTATTTATGATCAAAATTACTTGAAACTTGGTATTAATGCTCTTCAGTACAATTAAATAAATACGTGTTTTACCAATTTTTAAAATTCATCCTATAAGGGGGTAAAATAGGGGATGAGTTTTAGCGCGAGCGAAGCCGCGGGTTCCGCTAGTATATACTATTCTATTCCATCCACACCACCTCGATGTCCAGCGTTCCACAACAGTGCGATTTTTAAGACACTTTCTGCCCCGCACAACCACTCTGTGGAACCGACTATCGCCGGCGGTCTTTCCGAACCGCTACGACTTGGCCACCTTCAGGAAGAGAGCGTATTCTTTCCTTAAAGGCCGGCAACGCATCTGCAAGCCCTGCGGTGTTGCAGATGTCCATGGGCGGCGGCGGTGATCACTTTCCATCAGGTGAGCCTCCTGCCCGTTTGCCCCCTTAGTCCCATAAAAAAAAAATTCTTAAGTGTCCTATATTTTCATTATATACAAGAAATCTATTCTATTATTCTATTATTTATTCTATATTATTTATCTATTTTATTTGTATGGATATTTTTATAGAAAATATAAGAAAATCCCAAAAATAAAGCTAGTTTTATATAACATAATGGATATAATGTAACCTAATTGATATAACCGCATTGACTTAGTTATTCCAAAAGCCCGAAGTCGACAGAACCACTACGTGTCATTCATATAGAGATAGGTGCATTTGAATGGGCGAGTATACTGGAATAGAACGAAGCTAGTTACTAGATAGATAATATATATTTTCTTCTGTGTTTGTCAACAGATTTTCTTTTTTTTGTTTCATAGCTATTGTAGAACTTTAATCCGTATTATTTAATATTATAAATGTGAAATTTTGTTAGTATGTATGGAAGTTTGTTACTGTTTCACGCCAGAATGGCTGAAGGGATCTGGATGAAATTTGGCAAAGAGATAGATCATAGTCTGGAATAACATATAGGCTAATTTTTAACCCGGAAAAATATACGGTTCCCGTGCGATCGGTTTGTTTTGGTTTTCCTAGAGGCGAAACCGAACGAAGCCGCTAGTGTTATCAATAAAAAATAGATTATTGCCTTTCGACCACTGAGCGAACACCAGTACTAATAATTATGCTGGTCACGGGTTTTATTTTAGTTTGTGAGAGTGATTGCATTTAGATATTTGAATTCTTTCAAAGATTGGTACATAATGAAAAATGGAATTGGAATAACTGAAATTTATCTCTTACTAGCATACTACATTCTTACAAATTTTCACGTTTATAATATTAATAGGATAGGTTTAAAGAACTTTATTATCAACGAAGACAATTGTCACTTATGTGATAAAACAAGCTAAAGTAGTTACGTATAATTCATCGTCGTTGCCATTACATGTACTGTACTTAAAAAATTATTGAGAACTCTAAAACGGTAATTATTTTTTTTTACTATCATATTATTGAAGTTACAATATTTATTAAGGAAATTATTTTTCTATTACAGGAATACCTGTCCAATATCCTTAGGTTGCAAGCCTTTTTTAGGAAAACCTCTTTGTTTGTAAAATATTTTGTTTTACTCTGTTTTATTCATTAAAGCATTAAAAATTTACATTATAGTTAGCGTGCATTGAATGCACAAAACAGAGACTATTTACAATGCCATACGTTATATAGTTGATTTAATTCTATTTCATATTTTTTGTTATTATGTATATATTAAAAAAAATCGAAGCAGAAAAGGTTTATGATATCTGAATTTCCAAAGAATAAATAAATAAATAAATTTGTTGGAACACCATCTAATTCCATGGTAAGCTATGAGCTTGTTTTATGGATACCAGATAGTTGATACACTACACATATATAACTTTAAATACATACATATTATAAATACATACACCCATGACTGGAAAACGGACATTCGTGCTCATCACACAATTGAATGCCTCCAGCGGGACTCGAACCCGCGACCGCTGGCGCAGAAAGTAGAGTCACTACAAACTGAGCCAAACGTGTCGTCAAGAATGACCGCTGATAGCTGTCATATTTCCGTAGAATAAAAATCAGACGTATAGTTTAAAATCTTATTTTACCGATCAATTTCCTTCGTGTATTCTCCATTCTACGTGACATTGGCGAAGTAAACTGTGCTCAACTGTCACGCTTTGAAGACAATAGCAAAAAAGTGGAATTGAACTGTACTTTATTATGTTTAAAAGACGAACTTTATTGACATGTATTACATTTAGTTTGAGATTTTTGAAGACAAATTAAAAAAAAAATATTAAAAATAAAAAAAATATTTGATCAATGAAAGGTTTTAATGCTGCTTATATTAATTAATTCTTTTTTATCCTACATTTGTGTGTAGCAAATTAGAAATTTTCCACTATTTAGAGTAATAATTTTAAGTAAGGAAATAAGAGTAAATAAATCTATTTAGCCCTTTTAAATGTCTCAGTGCTGGGCACGGGCCTCTCTTTAATAAGAGGGGGTCAGGCTATAATCCACCACGCTATCCAAGTTGGTTCAAGACTTCACGTCTTTCAAAAATTGCTAGTTTTACTCTGACATGCAGATTATTTTTCTTCGCCGTATTAGTATGTGGTAATTATGTTGAAAATTATTCACATATGAAAATATCATAGACATTTGAAAGTAAAAAACAAAAAAAAAACGAGTAAAAAATATATGGTAAATATTCGTATTAAAATAGATTACTTGAACAAGTACTATCACGCATTTGAAGGCGCACGGATCGATCGACCTTCACAGCCCGCACCCTCAAAATTTGTGGTACACTCTTCCATTCTTTTACCGGAAGTTTTGATTCCTCGCAACTGGGCTTGCTTCCTTTTGATTTATATTCTTTGTGAGACAATTGAGTTAGGGATGCTTTCTATACTTTTATTAATTTTAGACTTTGATTATATTCGTTATATTAGAGACATAACCTTGTTGCTTTAGGGTACGTCCCTAGGTGCCTAAAAATTGCCTATGTATTATTCCATGTCATATTATGTACTACATCCAAATTCGTCGCGCTGTTACAAGATTTTATACATTTTCGCATTTGCAATAAGAATCAATAAGTTAGTTGTTATATAAATTATTTGTTTGGATATTCTGAACACTAATACCTTTTTTTTCATATGTGTGATACTCATGCATTATACTAAATAATAAATTCAGTTTTGTTATTATTAAGTACTGGCAGAAACTGCGGTTTCGCTTGCACTAAAACTACAAAAAAATCTTTAATAAAAACTTTTTAACAAAAAATAAAAATCAACCTACAGGCACTAAAATGTAAAAAATAACTAAACGGAAGTTTTCATTTAGAATAGATACCTAATCAGATATTTTTGAAGTCGGTGCCAGCCGATGAAAAGCAAATCTGATATATTTCGATACGTAAAATACTTATTTACCTATTAGATATTCATATTTTAAGATATTGTAGGCTATTAGTAGGTTGACGTTATTGACTACTATCAATCATAGAGTGATGTTTAAATCCCATAATATCTTAGAGTATTCTTAAAAAGGTTTGACGACACGTTTGACTCCGTCTGTAGTAGCCCTAAAGTAACCGTACTTGCTGTGCCAGCGGTCGAGGGTTTGAGTCTCGCTGGGGACATTCATTTGTATACTGAGCATGAATTTTTGTACTCTAGTCATGGGTGTTTGTGTTTATAATATGTATGTATCAACTATCTGGTATCCATAACACAAGCCTCGTAGCTTACCGTGGAACTAGATGTTGCTTCCGCTGTCTGTTCGCATCTCTTAAACTACTCAACGGATTTTAATGCAATTTTCAGCAATAGATAGAATGATTCGAGAGTAAGGTTTATTATGTATAATACATGCATATTATAGTACAGAAAAGCCGAGAAATTGAAAATTTGTATTTCATATTAACCGTTAAAACGTACCTAGAGACGAACCTGAGCGAAGAGAGGGTGAATCGCTAGTATTTAATATTTATTATCTCATGAAAAACTTTAGTAAAGGCCTACATCCAGCAGTAGATGTCTTTCGGATGTGATAAAAATGATGATGATACTTAAAAATCTATAGTTAAAATCGTAAAAGCCGGCCTTATATATCACATACTCTACTTGTGTAAAACACTATCGAATATCTATCTCGATTTGATGATTAATTTCATTTGTTTGAAATTCTCGTCTCATCCATCGAACATCGAACGGACGGGATCAATTTACGAGCAATTTTGTTAAAATCCCTATTACGGACCCTTTAAGGAATAATTGACTCTAACAAAATTAGGTTAGAATCTAAAATACGGTGAGTTTGACCTTCATATACAATACATTAGTATGGATAGGGTGTTCATTGTTCAATTGGACATTTCTTGTAGATAAAAGAATGGTTTATACTATTAGTCGATATATTATCTATACTGATATAATATGAAAGTTTGTTTGTCCTTCTTTCATGTAGCGACAAAGAAAGACATCGAAAGTGGTTATTGCCTTAAGATTGATATACATATATACATATTATATTCTGAAGGGACTAGTAGTGCACGGTTCAAAGAGCGGCTGGTGTTGGGATCTGAATGAAGACAGTGTAGATAAATAATAAGTTATAACTAAATGTAGTTTTTTTTATTATTTTTATTTTTTACTAGCATTGCCCGCGGCTCCACCCGCTTTCAGGTGATCAAAAACCAAATTCTTAGGTTTTACATATTAGTATACTCTTACAATGCATTTTTGTATTTTTTCTCAGAAATGAGATATTTTCTGTGATGCGGTAACAGACAGAAAGACAGACAGACAAAAATTCGAAAAACTATAGATTCGGCCTCTGTATCGATAATAATGTCTTTTTAATAACATTTCCCAGAAAATATTAATGTACAGATTCGGCTTAGTTACAATTTTATTATATGTATAGCATGAACGAATTAACCACTGGACTAGACATATAAGCGGACGTACCTTTATCGGTCTTCTCAGTAACCAGGAGATTTTAGGCTTGGTCATTTGTTTTTTGCGTCAGTCTCAAGCATTTATTTGTCAACAAAACATCTCCCAAAAATGACCAAATGTTCTGTTAAATGATGTAAAAACTATAACGGCGGAAGCAGCAGTATTTCTTTTCACTTGTAAATACATTATTTTATTACATTTATTGTTATTTATCACACAATTTAATTAAATGTAAAATAAAATGTCATATTATCCAACTATGTTAAATATAGTCGATATTTCTATGTATTGTTGACATCTGACAACCATCATAAAATCCCTGGATTATACCATTCGGAACAAATGACTAAACTGTCGAGTGAGTCCATTTGACATCGACTAGTGCTTGACAATGTCGAAAAATATATCGATATTTGACGAAATTACTAAACGAATTGTGTTATTTGTACAGTACAATAACATAAAATACTTTTACCACAGTATCCTACAATCTGATGACAATAAATTTATAAAAATATTTTCTAAATCAAATAAAAATATAAATGTAAAAATTATAATTAGTATGTGTACTTAAGTAATTTTTTATTTTATTCCACATTTGTATACTTTGGAATATTATTCCATTGTAATAATAATAAAGATCATTTTATTTCAACACATAAATTACACAAAATCAAACAATAATGTTTTAGCACTAAACTTCTGGGTTGGCGATTTGTAATAAAACACTTTACCACTTGCACTAATTATTTTACTTTCACGATCCAACACTCACTTTTTCACAATTTGCAATCACTTTTTCTTTTTCCTAATTTCACAAATGTTTATTAATAACTGAGCAATATTAGGACAGTGTCACATTTTTATAACTACCCGAGACAATCAATTGCCAATTAAAATAGTTCTATAACAGAATCAACAAAATCACTTTATTTAATTAAATTAGCTTAATATTTTTTTAATCTTTACAAAATAATATTTATTATATATTAATGGAATATACACCCGATATTCATTTGTTTATTAACATTATTATAGGCCAACAGAATGTTGCCATCAATGCCATCGTATTTATATAAATCAAATTAAAAAATAATTATTATTTGACACATTATTATTGCCTCTTTAATTCATTTATTTTAATAAATACAGATATTTTAAATTAAAAGATGTAAAATACGATGACTATGCTAACCAATGTCTAAAATGTCATTCATTGGTTCATCGATATATGTATTTTATCGATTACGTTCAAACACTAGAAATATTGTATTGTGTATCAGTGTTTATAATAATGTAATAAAATCTTTGTGTGCGTTATGCGTCACTTGGTTGAACTAGTTTTCATACATTTGTATTTTATGTCAGGTCCAGTCTCTAATTCGTTCATGATGTATAGATATAGATTATTTTTGCAAACTCCTACAGACCATTATATGATAGCGGGCAATTACCAGGAGTTTTCTAATTCTATGAAGCGTACATTTTGGTAAGATGCCAGAGCATACGATTTAAAAAGCTATAAAGTAAATAAGTACGAGTACATGTATTGAAATGTCTCGTTAAAATGTGAATTTGTTCCTGTTAAAAGTAATTTCTTCAGCCTTGAAAAGATTTAAAGAAAAAAAAGGCCACCTCTTTGCCTCACTACAAAATTGGTATGTACTCGTACAATAGATATGGGCTAATATATATATATATATATATATATATATATATATATATATATATATATATATATATATATATATATGGAACTAGCGAGTCACCCTGCTTCGCTCGGGTTCGTCCCTAGGTACTATGTATATACATAGGTATGATGAGGTTCTCCCACTTTCCCCCCACAAATTTTTACCTACATAAGGGACAATTTCCGGGATAAAACTATCCGATATCCTTTCTAGGGTCTCAAACTATTTCCATACCAAATTTCATCTAGATCGGTTCAGCGGATTAATGAAAAGGTAACATACAGACAAACAGAGTTATTTTCGTATTTATGATATTAGTATGGAGTAAGTATAGATATTCAGCTTATGAGACATTATGCTTAGATTGCTTATTGGTAACGCGCCCACTTGGAAAACCAAGTGAAGCGAGTTCGAATTCGGGTCTCGTACCTGATATTCCCTCTCTAATACGATTACGGAAAATATTAAGAGTGGAATAATTACATTTAAATTGGTGAGTATATATGATTATCAATTTAATTTTTCAATTGCAAAAATTTTCCTTCTCTTCTCATTTAGACTAGTTTTTTATTCAGACTCTTCCTACGTATAGTAATAACATTTACTTAATTTATTTTACAAAATATATAACATTTTAGTTTTTATTATTAGGTGTATAATATGTGCTGTTTTGTATTATACTAGTGACTCACCCTCGCTTCGCTCGGGTTCGTCCCTAGGTTGCTTCCCCATACAAACTTTCATCCCCATTTCCACCCCTTTAAGAAATAATTTTCGGGATAGAAACTGTCCTAATCCTTTTCAGGGCCTTAAACTATCTTCTTATCAAATTTCATCTAAATTGGTTTAGTAGTTTCGGAGCTCATTCGGTACAAACAAACAAACAAAAAATCTTTCCTCTTCATAACATTAATACAGATCACAAGCAGTGAGTTAAGTTTATTGATCTATAGCTAACAACACTCTCGATAAAGTCACCTTTCAAACAGAAAAAAAAATCTAAATTAAAATCGGTTCATCCGTTTAGGCGCTACGATGCTACAGACAGACAGATACGCAAGCTAATATTATAACTTCCCTTTTGCGTGGGGGGTTAAAAAACAAACTACGCGAACAGAGCTGTAGGCAAAAACTAGTTATCTACAAACAGACGGACCATTATTATTTATTATTAAACCTAGACTGCATTCAGTACGATTCATCTGGCTTACGATGAAAAACGTGACGAAACGTTTTTGTTCATTAGCGTTTCACGCTTTTTGCTCCGACTGCTCCCTACCTATTTATTTGGCTTTGCACAGGCGTCTTTGGAAATGAAAATGGTATTCGAATTTTCGAAATGTACCCACAACTAGCAATTTTTCATGACTTCGCTTGCATTTATTGGAGTAGCATTTTAACGTTTAGTATAGATTTTTCAGAGATGAGATATTTTCCTGCAGTAAAATAAACAGCTACCATCATACCAAATTTCATCAAAATCCCTCCAGTGGTTTTACCGTGATCCGGTCACAGATAGACAAAGAAAAAATCAAAAAACTATAGATTTGGCCTCTGTACCGATAATAATGTCTATTTCAATAAGATTTTCCAAAAAATATTTAATGTACAGATTCGGCTTAGTTACAATTTTATTATATGTATAGATAATAATTTCAATTTCCTAGGTCCAGAGATTAGCTTTAATTGAAAGTTTTGTTTAAAAAAAAAAAAAAGTATCACAGATGAGCTTTCTTATAATATAGCTAAATTTTGTTTAAACTGGTTTAAAGTGCAGTGTATATATAGAGTAGGGTATTTTTTCGGTCCACTCTAATATACAATAAGGCCTTAATAATAAATAAACATTTAATCACTCTCTTCACTAATCTATACACAAACTAGTTATTTATCTTATTTTGATTCGGTTGCATCCTTTGGTAAACGACCAGCGCCATCTTTTGGAAAAAAATATTACTACCAGCAACCTATGTACATATTCAAAGTTGAACTGTGTTTTTTTCTTCCATATCTATACAGCAATCCTTTAATGAGTTTCAAACATGCACGTATAAATAAACTTTCATTTACGATATATTATATATATTATGATGACACGTTTGGCTCAGTTTGTAGTGACGCTATTTGCTGTGCCAGCTGTCGCGGGTTCGAGTCCCGCTGGGGGCATTTGTGTGATGATCACGAGCTTGTACTCCAGTCATGGGTGTTTATATTTATAATTCATATATAATATTTTATATTTAAAGTAATATATTATGTGTAATGTATTAACTATTTGGTATCCATAACACAGGTCTCGTAGCTTACCATGGAACTAGATGGTAGTGTATGTTAATGTCCTAACATATTTATTTATTTATTATAAATATTGACATTTATGATATTTTTGGCTCTCATAATACTGTCTTAGATTTACGCAAATATGTGGCATTTTAAATAAAACTCACGGAACCAAAAATCCAAATAAAACCCCGACAAAATCCGAAAAGACAGTTTTATATAAAACATCTGGTTCCTTTAAAATAAGTTTTTCATATAATTAGGAGGTAGGAATACAACTGTAAACACACAAGTCTATGCCTCAGCTAAAAGCTAATCTTGACTTTAGAATAAAATTGTTAGATTTGGATCTGTTTTGCTCTATAGAATCGCTTGTAGACCTTCGATTACCTAATGGCTCGACCTAATAAAAATGAAATACGATCATGTTGATATAGGACATTTTAGATAGAAATTGTTATTGCAATGTATACTTCAGAATTATGTTCAAAAAATTTCATATTGTTGTCGTAAATGCTAAGTGGCAATTTCAATATTTAGTTAATGCTAGTGTTTGCTACTGGTTTCGCTTGCGTGCATTTTTTACTTATACTAGCGACTTACTCTCGCTTCGCTCGTGTTCGTTCCTAGATACGTTTTAACGGTTAGTATGTAATAGATAGACTATATATTATTTTGAGTATAGTATATAAGATGAATTGAATATTCCTTACTTGAGAACGCGTTCAAGCAAACAAACAAACTCTTGAGCTTTATATATTATATTACTAACGGCTCACCCTCGCTTCGCTCGGGTTCGCCTGTAGAAAAACAAAAACAAACCTATCCCACGGAAACCGTAAATTTTTCCAGGATAAAAAGTAGTCTATATGTTATTCAAGACTTTAATCTATGTCTGTGCCAAATTTCATCCAGATCCGTTCAGCCGTTCTGATGTAACAAACATCTATCCAAACATCCTCATAAACTTTCACATTTATAATATTGCTAGCATTGCCCGCGGCTCCGCCCGCATTCGAATTCTTAGGTTTTACATATTAGTATACTCTTACATTGTAGTTTTTGTATTTTTTCTCAGAAATTAGACATTTTCCCGAGGTAAAAAGTATCCTATATGTTGACCCAGACAGCCAGCTGTCACCATACCAAATTTCATCAAAACCCCTCCAGTGATTTTTCCGTGATGCGGTAACAGACAGACAGACAAACAGACAGCCAGACAGACAAAAATTCTAAAAACTGTAGATTCGGACTCTGTATCGATAATAATGTTTATTTCAATAAGATTTTCCAAAAAATATTTAATGTACAGATTCGGCTTAGTTACAATTTTATTATACACTAGCATTGCCCGCGGCTCCGCCCGCGTTCAGATGACCAAAAACTAAATTCTTAGGTGTTACATATTAGTATACTCTTACATTGCAGTTTTTGTATTTTTCCTCAGAAATAAGATATTTTCCCGCGGTAAAAAGTATCCTAGGATCGCGCGCTACATCGCCCGGTTTATATAGCTTGAGCAGGCGGTCGAGCGATGCGGGGCAGAGGGGATGGACTCGCCGTAGGCATCTCAATGCTCGCCAAGCATTAAAAATGTTTCGCTACTAATTACTTCTAACAACGATATCTCAAAAACTATTCATCTGATTGATTTAGTGTAAAGAGCAATTTTAATCTGCATTAAATGACTAAGCTAACTAAAATATTCATTTGGATAAGGATTAATACCGAACTAAAGAAAATTACTTTGAAAATAACGTAATGTTTTTAATTAAAAATGTTAACATAAAAGTGGTTATTGTAAGTCAACCGTAAGAGATAGAGATATGCTATCGCGGACTTTTTTGTAGCATTTTTATAGATTTTGAATTCTCTAGTACATTACTTAACTGTATCTTTGCTAGTTTACGCGGCGTTCGCGTGGAAAGTTCCCATTTTGGCGAGATTTTTTTGCGACCTCTTCAACATTTGTCGCCGTATTTTCAGCTAATTTACATAAAAGCATAATAAATTATATACCTAAACCTTCCTCAAGAATTACTCTTTCTATTGTTGAAAACCGTATAAAAATCCGTTCAGTAGTTTTCGAGTTTATCGCGTACAGACAGACAGGAGGACAGACAGGAGGACAGAAAGACGCGGCCGGGGGACTTATTTTTATAATAAGTATAGATATGTATAGATGTCAAATATTCGCGTAAATCTAAGAAAGTATTAAGAAAGTCGTTTTATATTGGTTTTACAGATCCCCAAACTATTAAGCCATTTTGTATGTAATTAAAAAAGAAGATGCAGGCTTCAGTTATAATGCTTACCTGCAATTCTTAAGGCTACACCACATCTAAAAAAATTTATATGAAATAAAATACTTTCAAACTATTATAGCACTTATTCTTTATACAGTAAGGACTGTAATGGAGTACGTGGTGTGTAACAAAATAAATGGAATTTTGCCAAATTTTGCTCGTAGTAGTTCTTGAATTTCCACTACATTTGGTTTGAAAACCTTTGACCCCCTTTCCGTAGGGTGTTTTATGTATGTTATTTAAAAATAAAATTTGATATGGAGAAGCTTATTTTCTTAATTTAGACAATTTAAGCTACTAATCGTGCTTTTTAACCGACTTCCAAAAAGGAGAAGGTTATCAATTTGTCGGAATCTTTTTTTTTCTTTTTTTTTATGTATGCGCCTACAATATTTTAAGATATGAATATTTAATAGGTAAATATGTATTTTACGTATCGAAATATATTAGATTTGCTTTGCATCGGCTGGCACCGACTTCGAAAATATCTGGTTAGGTATCTATTCTTAATGAAAACATCCGTTTAGGTATTTTTTACATTTTAGTGCCTGGAAGTCGGTTTTTATTTTTTGTTAAAAAGTTTTAATACGTTTGTGTTTATGTATGTACATATAATATGATTGATTATATAATTATATGTAAACTAATAGTATAAAAAAATTAAAGTTTGTTGAATTATAAAGGTTTGGATGTAGGGGATGTTCTTTGAAACTACAGATAAATAAAATTCATGTGTCTGTTTGTAATGTCAAAATAACAAACAGCGTTTTACTAAATGTATATGAAATTATATACGGTACTTAGAAGAAAAACACATTTTTTTTTAATTTTTGTCTGTCTGTTTGTTCCGGATAATCTCTGAAACGGCTAGACTAATTTTGATGGGACTTTGACTGGAAGATAGTTGATATTATAGAAAATAGCATAGGCTACTTTTATTTTAGACAAAGAATTAGGGTTCCGCTTAAAAAAAGTAAGACGGACCTAAGGACGAACCCGAGCGAACCGACGGTGGGTCGGTAGTTTAAAAATAAAATTTGAAATGAGAAGCTTATTTTCTTAATTAAGACAATTTAAGAAACGTTTAAAAAAACTTGATTTAATTTAATATAATAATCGTGCTTTTAATACGTATGTATGAACATATTATTGTGATTGATTATAGTTATAACAAAACATAAGTTCCATGGTAAGCTACGAGACTTGTGTTATGGATACCAGATAGTTCATACACTGACACATATATAACTTAAAATATATACGTATTATAATTATAAACACCCATGACTGGAGTACAAACATTCGTGCTCATCATAGAAATGAATGTCCCCAGCGGGACTCGAACCCGCGACCGCTGGCACTAAGCAGGGTCGCTATCAACTGAGCCAAACGTGTCGTCGTTTCAGATGAAATTTGGTAAGAAGATAGTTTGAAACCTTGGAAAGGACATAGGATAGTTTTTATGCCGCTTGTAACTTAAATAATCATTACAAATTTGTATCTTTGTCTGTTTGTAACAACTCTCTAAAATTTCTAAACTGATTTAAATTCGTTAAAATCCTTGTACCTCTATAATTTGTGCGTTAAAGGCAGGTAAGCTAACCTAAGCTGGATTTATTACTCAGATTATCACCACGAGTGGGAATGAACATCGCATTAGTCCGTTATTTGGGGTCATATTTGTAGAACATTTGCTAATTTGTATTATAGAAATTGAATTACTATTTTAAATGAAAAAGTTTGTATGTATGTTTGTTACTTTTCTAGAATAAAACAGCTGGCCGTATTTGGATGAAATTTAGTATACAGATAGATTATTGCCTGGAGCAAAGATAGGTACTGATTATTATTTTCTTCAGCTTATTTAGATATCGATCTTTTTTTGTATGTTGTTACTTAAAAGTATTATGAACGTAATTACGTATATTGCGTATATCTGTCTAGCAATTTGCTTAGTTTTTACTAAAAATACGGATTCGAATCATCGAAAAACGAAATAGCTAGCCTAATTTTGATAAAATTTGGTTTCGACTTTCAATAAATTTTGAATAAAGACCTATAAGTATTTTTAAATTAGTATTTAAGGTATAAATTAAAATAAACTAGCGACTCACTCTCGCTTCGCTCTGGTTTGTTATTAAGTTGATTCTCCATACAATTTTCACCCCCTTAAGGGATGATTTCCGGGATAAAAACTATCCTATGTTCTTCCCAGGGTCTAAAACTATCTTCTTATCAAATTTCATTTAAATAGGTTCAGTAGTTTCGGAGCTTATTTGGTATAAACGAACAAACAAACAATTTTTTTTTCTATTTATAATATTAGTATAGAAGAAATTTCATACTAATAGAATATATTTAAAAGCTCACTCGATACTTTAAGTTTTAAAATAGTAGGGGTAATGTGTAACATTATTACCTTCGTATTCTGTTTATTGCACGTTTTCTGGAATTTATTGAGAAAACTTGTAGTAGCTTGTTGAAAGAACTTCAGTGAAAATTTTCTCGATATATTGTTCGAGTAAAGGAGAATTCGGTTTGCTTTAACAAATTGGATATTGTAACTTTTAAACGTTGAAATTTTTCTACCTTTATACCTATTAAATTTTAAATATCTATACAGATAAATAAAATTAAAGTGTCTGTTTGTAATGTCAAAATAACAGCTTTTTTTCTAAAGGCTTTCGAAATTATATACTTTACATATAAGAAAAACATAATTTTTATTTTTTTTTGTTTGTGTGTCTGCTTGTTCCAGCTAATCTCCAAAACGGCTACGGTTGTCGGTTATAAGGAGTAACTTAGACTTCTTTAATTTTAGAAAAAGAATTAGGGTTCCGCTAAAACAAATTAAAACGTACCTATATAATAAGTATAGTAATATTTATCTATATTAATACTTTAAACCGTAGAAGTGTGTTTGTTCTTATGTTTGTACTTTTTTTCGCGCCAAAACGAAACGAATTGACATAATATTTTATAGGGCTAGAGGGTAAGTTATTTACTGCGGGAAAATATCGCATTCCCAAGGGAAAATTGTTATAATAAAACATACACAGGCAATTTCGTTTGATATGGTGTTTCTGTATGGATAGTTGGAAGATTTTATTGATATATGTATGTATGTATGTATGTCTTACTTATAGATGAACCCGAGCGAAGCAAGAGATCATCACTACTCATGTTATGAATAACTAGCAACTAACCCTGACTTCGCCTGTTACTCCAAGTCAGTCTATTTGTGTACCAAATTTCATCCGAATCCGTCCAGCCGTTTTAACGTAAAGGGTTGACAAACATACACACATACAAACTTTCATATATAATAGTAGTATAATTGCCTTAAACGGAAATCGAAGCCGTGATATTAAATAATATTATTATTTTCAGGTCACAATGAAGACTCGTGATGTGGTTTTAATATCTCTTCTAAGCGTGGGAGCGGCAGCAGCAGTGTTTGCTGTAGCTGCTTACTTGTATATTCGTCGGAGACGACGAAAGAGGGAAGACGACGAAGATGGTACCAGCTGTGCTATCAGGTACGCTCGTTCTACAGGTCGCGGGTTCGATGCTTTTAATCGTCTTGATAACACAAATATTTTTTGTTATGGATATTATAAAAAAATGAAATGGTGGATTTGAGACGCTAATTTGTGTCTTGAAAAAAAAAAATGTTTTCTTCTAAAACCATCGAGTAGGTATAAAATTGTAGTTTTTTAAGGAGCGATTACTAATATACAACTTATATTTTATACAAAACTAGCAGTAACCGCGGCTTCGCCCGCGTTCAAACTACTAAAAAAACGAACCCTTTGACTTTATGTTATAACTAATAATAATTTGTTCACACACAGACTATAGCGCCACAACCGAGTCCAATTGTATTTTAAAACTAGTCAGGAACCTATTGAAATATACACACAAAATTTCATCCAAATCGGTCCAGTTGTTTAGTAGGAGTTAGACAAACACACGTACAGGAGAATTATATATATATTAAGATATATTATTCTTGTTGCGAGACTTTTTGTATGTTCTTTCGTCAACCTTTTTAGTTCAGATTTTAGGCAGTCAGTCAAGTCAGTTAATTTACAGTTATATCACAAATATATTTTTTTACGATTATAAACTTATCCTTCCATGCTATGGAGCCCTCGACATGCGAGTCAGACTCGCACCTGTCCGTTTATTTTTTTGATGATCATTTTAATGATCAAATTTCGAACACTGGGTGAATACTAGTATCTATTATTACACTTATAAAAAACTAGCGACTCATCCAGGCTTTGCTTGGGTTCGTCCCTAGGTTGTTTCGCCATACAAATTTTCATCTCCATTTTCATCCCCTTAAGAGATGATTGCCGGGATAAAAACTATCCTATGTTCTTCCCAGCGTCTTAAACTATCTTTTTACCAAATTTCATCTAAATCGGTTCAGTTATTTCGGAGCTTATTCGGTACAAACAAACAAACAAAAAATCTTTCCTCGTTATAATAATAGTATTATATATAGATTGATATAAAAAAAATGTATGAGAGAGTGTTAAAAAGTGAAACAGAAAGAGAAAGTACATACATATAAATAACAGAAAAATATATATAAGAGCATTAATAAAGTTATAAACCAAAGTAGATAATTAATTTTAAGATTTTATATACTCTATAGCTTTTATTGCTCTTATTATTACGAAAGTTTGTAATGGTTTTGTGAAAACGACTCAACGGATTTATGTATAATTTGACATAGAGAAAGTTGTATAGGTTTAATCGTATACATATACTTTGTTTCATAGCAATACTATGCGATATTTATGAGTGTTTTTTATTACTATATTATACTTCAAACCTTTTGAAAAAAAATTACCTATAATGAGGTGGTTTATTAAGATTAATATTTAATAATTCTAACCTTTTAAACGTCCCATAGGAGAGGCCTATGTCCAGCAGTGGACGAAAGCTGGCTGAATATGTTGATGATTATGAAACGTCCAACTGCTGGGCATGGGCTTCCTTTTCGTTTAAATTCAGGCCATATTTCTTCTTAAAAAAAGATTTTGAAGCTTATATAATGTATACCATCTTTTTATAAATAGGCAAAGACAAGATAGTTTAGTACCTTTCTTTTCCTTTCTAGTATTTGTCAACTGATTTTCTTTTTTTTTTTTTGTTTAATCGCCATTGATGTGCTTTAGTGTTAACATAAAAAAATGTAACATTTTTAGCTATACGGGTATATATATGTAAATGGGTCATTTTTAATTTACTGAAAACCTTTTGGGAATATACTATTTACATCATAACAACAACATCTGTAACAAGAAAAAATTATATTTCTTAAATTTTAATTTTCATACAAAAATAAAAATATTTTTATTGTACCTTCTAAACGGTAAAGATTTAGCATCTGGCCAAGTTTAAATGAGTAAGGGCCACTTCCTACACCCCTCCACCCCTCCCCCTCCACCGGACACGCGCTTTCTTTTGCTAATTACTGGACTATTACCGTTTAGAAGGTGCAATAAAAATATTTTTATTTTTGTAAAATTTAAGAAATATTAATTTTTTTTCTTACAGATGTTGTTGTTATGATGTAAACAGTATATTCTCAAAAGGGTTTCAGTAAATTAAAAATGACCCTGTATAAATAGGCAAATTCTATTCATATATGTTTTCCTCAAATTTTCAATAATGATTATAATGGTCGAATTTCGACCACTGGGCGAGCACTTTTAATTAAAACTTAATTACTTAAGCTCATTATGCAATAGCATGAATACTTTAGAAATAAAAGCTTTAATGCTAAAAATACTTGTATTTTATATCAGGCTTTTTTATCGTCCCACTGCTAGGGGTGGGCCTCCCTTCAATAGGAGGGGGATCAGGTCTTTCAAAAACTTGCTAAATTCTCAGACATGTATGACTCGTACATGATATTACATATATTACTCACTTCGTTTCCCAACTAGGAATAATGTATGTATTCACCCTTTACAACGTCCCACTGCTGGGCACGGGCCTCCCTTCAGTACGACGAGGATCAGGCCATAGCCACAACGTTGGCCATGTGCTGGTAGATGGACTTCATATGTCTTTCGAAAACTTGCTAGGTTCTCTCAGACATGCAGGTTTCCTCACAAGTGGTAATCATGTTAGAAATGATTCGCACATGAAAATATCAGAGGTGCGAGACCCGGGAACTGTACCCGCTTCACTGGGCTTCCCAAGCGAGTGCGTTACCACTACGCTACCTGCCTTATAATAAATACTTATATAGTGTGAATAGAGAAGGCTACTTTACAGGTTTTATATAAACAGTTAATAAAGGAGTTCGAGTCAATAAAGTAAGGATAAAACGGTTCATCAATCGTTTGAAGCCTTTATTAAGGATCTCTTGACCTTTTGACTTCGTAAAGT
Organism: Brenthis daphne; assembly: GCA_947093115.1. Lineage (NCBI taxonomy): Eukaryota > Metazoa > Arthropoda > Insecta > Lepidoptera > Nymphalidae > Brenthis > Brenthis daphne. Next base: position 4,665,706 of record OX352478.1, on the reverse strand, counting down.
TTTTGTAGTCTGAATGTAATGAATAGAAAACTTTTTAGAAAGTTCAAGGTAAGCTGTGAAAATTATATATTTATGAGGAATTCTAAACAATTCGTCGCCTTAGGGCTGATTTACTTAAACTCCTAATATTTGTTGTACTTTACAGTAGAGTTTTAGCTCTATTTCGAAAAGAAAACTTTTTTTCTAAAATTTTTATACATCTGTACATATAATAAAATTATGAGTCGAATCTGTACGTTAAAACATATTTTTTAATATAATTAAAAAGTAAAATCTTATTGAAATAGTCATTGTTATCGATACAGAGGCCGAATCTATAGTTTTTATAATTCGTGTCTAGCTGTTTGTCTGTCTAGCAACGCATCACGAGAAAACCAAGGGACAGATTTTGATGAAATTTGATGGTTATCCGAGTGATTGAGTTATTATGGTCAACATATAGGATACTTTTTACTGCAGGAAAATATCTCATTTCTGAGAAATCTATACTAAATATTAAAACGAAACTAGGGACGAACTCGAGCGAAGCGAGGGTGAGTCGCTAGTATGTAGATAAAATACGTCTACGGTAACATTTCAAACTCAATAATTGTGTATGTTAATAATAATTGTAAAACTCTTTTGTTTGGATGGATGTTTGTTACTCTTTCACGCCAGAACGGTTGAACGAATCTGGATGACATTTGGCAAAGAGATAGATTATAGTCTGGAATAGCACATAGGTTAATTTTATCCCGGAAAAATGTACGATACCCGTGGGATAGACTTCTTTTGTCTAGAGACGAAACCGAAATGAAGCGAGGGTGAATCGCTCGTCTATAATATTTGTATTTTGTATTTGATCCCTTTCATATATTTTGATTGTTTCCTTTTCTTATTTACAGTTACTTTTTTCTATAAGTACATGTAAATATTAAGTTCATAAATATTAGTATAAATCGTAGTTCTTACCTTTTATTTTATTAAATTGTTATCTTTGTAAATATGAAAATATATTAATGTTATTTTATGTTCATAATAATATTATGTATTTGTTATATACGCTTATATTTTATTAGCGACTTACCCTCACTTCACTCGGGTTCATCCCTAGGTGCGATTTAACGGTTAGTATGGAATAGATAGACTATCTATTATATAATATATATAATATTATATAATGTTCCTCAATAAACGGGCTATCTAATGCAAAAAGATTTTTTTTAATTGGATTAGTAGTTGCTGAGATTAGTGCTTTCAAACAAACAAACAAACAAACAAACAAACAAACAAACAAACAAACAAACAAACAAACAAACATACAATGTCTGCCTCTTTATAATATTAGTATAGATGTATTAGTACAATTTTCTTATTAGAGTTCTGTTGTTTAAAAAACACACATGTCTTTCAATTTCAGAAGTCAAATTATGAAAATAGGGTAACACTTCATACAAGCAAATGTGGTGTGAAAAAAAGTTTTAATTCTTTCTACACTTGTTGGTATCTCTTGTATACGTATTTTAATACTTCTAAGTCATTTTTTTTGTACAAGCCAATATCGTTGGCAAGTTATAGGCATAACAAGCCATTAACACCCACTCTAACTTTAGAAGAATGAGCTAGAAAATTTTAAATAAAACCACTGGAAGGATTTTGATGAAATTTGGTATGATGATAGCTGGTTATCCGGGTTAACATATAAGATACTTTTTACTGTGGCAAAAGTTTTCATCTCTCAGAAATCTATATTAAACATTAAAACGTGACTAGGGACGACCTCGAGCGGAGCGAGGCTGAGTCGCTTGTATATTATATAACTTTTTTTATTATTCACAGCCCTTCCCTCTCATAGTTTACTATTTTCTACACCGCAAGATTACTTTGGAAAAAATGGCTGTTTTAGCGATAAGACCGCCTCTTATACATTTTACTTTCCTGTAGTCGTACATATTTCTTGTTTTGGGCCTCAAATATAGGGTTTTATTTTTATTATTCTAACATTATAAATATAAGCTTGAAAGCAAAAACATATTCATAATATGTATGTATCTAAAGTTATATATGTGTAGTGTATCCACTATCTGGTACCCATAACACAAGCCTCGTAGCTTACCATGGAACTATGTAGATGATGCTGTGTGTTAATGTTCCAAAAAAATTTGACTAAGGTAGTTCTAGAGGTTAGCGCATACAATATAAGTAAAACTAAATATTTTTGTTAAAAATTAAAACTTTAAAAAGGCTCAATTATATATAATAAAATTAAAAATATACATAAGATTAATTATTAAATATTACCTATAATATATAAAAATTAAAAAAAATAATAACTTAACCTAATAACTCTATATTTGCAAAATACTTGTATTATACATACATATTATAATCGTCTTTAAATATAATTATTTTTAAGAGCAGCATTGGTGTTTTCTTTCTATATATTTTTTTAACAAAAATATAACAACAGGTATAGATAGTGGAAATAAAAAAAAATCAAAAAGCCAAAATTTTGTACAATACATTTTCAAGCAAACTTTAATGCTTGTACAAAGTTATAAAAATAAGTTCACCCTTTGTCGAGCCTTTTGTTTCACTTAATTGTTCCCAAAGTTAACTTCCCCAGAGAGACATTGTAAGATCTACATCGAAATTTCACAATAACTTGGTGCTATACAAAATAATCTGAAGTTTGTTTGTACATAAAACACGTAACAGTGTACTTGAGTTTGCAGTGTGTTGGAAAATAGGGTTTATTTGATAAGACCATGATTATGAAATCTATGCTAATATTATATGGCTGAAGTGTTTGTTTGTTTGTTTGTTTTTGTTTGTTTGTTTGTTTGTTTTTTTTTGTTTGATTGTTTGTTTGTTTGAACACGCTAATCTCAGGAACAACCAATTCGAATTCAAATCTTTTTTTGCATTAGATAGCCTGTTAACTGAGGAAGGCTATAGGCTATATATCATCCTAGAAAATGGACGGTTTTCGTGGGATAGATTTATTTTTGTCTACGGATGAACCTGAAGCTAGGCGAGGGTGAGGTGCAATTTTCATATACAAATGAATGAGTTATGTTTGTTTTATTATTTTTCACGCCGTATAGCATTGTTTTATTAAGATTTACTAGCGACTTACGCTCACTTTGCTCGGGTACGTCCCTATGTACATTTTAATTTTTTAAGCGGAATCCTAATTCTTTTTCTAAAATAAAAGTAGAGAAATAAGACTGTTGTAGAACTGTTACGTAAAAAATTTATTCGGTTACCAAGATCTAATACCATAGCAAACAAACTAAAAATAACACTACCTTTTTCGTAAGCTCAAATATATAATATTTACATACAAAAATAATTGTACTGAAGTAAACAAATCGTCAAGAAGAGAATAACACGAACGAGTCACGGACTTGATCAAACACTATTATAAAAATTGTGACAAGCGTGTCTTATTGAATCGTTTGATTCCGCATAAAAATATCTGTACATATGTATGCATAATAAATTTGTAACTAAGCTGAATGTACATTAAATATTTTTTGGAAAATCTTATTGAAATAGTCATTAAGTATCGATACAGAGCCCGAATCTATAGTTTTTAGAAATTTTGTCTGTCTATCTGTCTGTCAGTGACCGCATCACGAGAAAACCACTGGACAGATTTTGATGAAATTTGGTATTCTTTTTGATTATAATGTAAGATAATACGTACTTTTTAACCTAAAAGGGTAAAGTCTGTCTTATTGAAAAGTCTTGATAGCTAAGAGGTGCGGCGTGCTCTTTTAGAATATCAAGTTCAAATCCGGGTCTCGCGCCTATATTTTCATGTATGGTATACTATTAACGTGATCACCGTTGGTTTACCGACAAAGAAAATCTTATGAAGAAAGTTGCATGTCTGAGAGAACCTAGCACATTTTAGAAAGATACGTGAAGTCCGCCAACCTGGCGTCGTGGTGGATTACAGCCTGATCCCCCTAGACCTACTCCCAGCTGTGGGATGTTAAAATGAGCTGAATACGATTGCTGTGTAACCTACGGAGAAACGAATTAACAACACCCTTTCGCATTTAAAATATTAGCATGTTTTAGTAACCAGATTTTTGAAAAAAAAAGTATTTTCTTCTTGAATTAGAAAGGGCAAATGTTTAGTTATCAAAACAAAACAAACAGATAAATAAACAAATATAACCATATTTATTCATTACAAGCACCTTGCCAACACCTCGCTTTGCTCGGATTCGTCTCTAGGTACGTTTTAACGGTTAGTATGGAATAGATAGATGTACATATCATGTCATGCCAACACCCCCCCACTCCACAAACCCTCCAAAATACCAAAAAAAAAAATTAAATTGGTATTTGAGCTTTAGCGAGACTAACGAACGACAATTAATTTTTATATCTATACTAGTGACTCACCCTCGACTCGGTTCGCAGTTCGCTCAGATTCGTCCCTAAGTAGGTTTTGACGTTTAGTATGGAATAGAATTTTTATTTCATTTTTTTTTTCGTGCATTTTTTCGATGTTTTATAAGTTATTTTGCTATTCGGGATAAAGACAAATCCAGTAAAATAAAGATTATAAAAATCGGTCCAGCAGTTCTCGAGTTATAAGTGTTAACAAACCCGACTTTGCTTAAATTTAAATATAGATATATAATTGCTTGTATTATGTATATATATATATTATTACTTTAGCCCACATAACCCTGAATCCTGCACATTTCTGCGTAGTTTATTACATCGTAAAAGTGTTGTTCCGAAGATATGGAATAGATTACATGAAGAAACTTTTGCACAAGTTTTACTGTCTTACAAATAAACAGAACTGTGACTCCAATGATTTATAGTTAGTGTTTTGACCAATGAGGGAATAGAATTGACTGGGCGTAATCTATAGTAATAAATAAATCCAAAACTCCTACCTCTTTTTTCTTACTTCTAATTCTCGCTTAATAAATAAGCGTTTAAAGAGCAAAAAAAATCGAGTTAAAAATCCCAAGCTGTACAGTGGCTTCTTTTATAAGTTAGAATCTATACATATAATAAAATTCTAACTGAGTCGAATCTTCAAGTTAAATATTTAAAAAAAAATCTTATTAAAGTCATTATTATCGTAACAGAGGCCAAATCTCTAGTTCTTTGAATTTATGTCTGTCTGTCTGTCTGGGAATGCATCACGAGAAAACCACTAAACAGATTTTGATGAAATGTGGTATGATGATAGCTGGTTATCCGCGTCACTATAAAAGATACTTTTTACTGCGGGAAAATATTTCATCTCTAAGAAATCTATACTAAAATGTAACTAGGAACAAACCCGAGTGGAGCGAGGATCAGTCGCTAGTTATACGTTAAAATTCCTAGTCCAAAAACATTTCATTAATGAACTTCGAAACAATTTTAACGCTGAAGTCCCAAAAAGGCAACCAGTTGTTTTTGTTCTTAGAACTTATTCTAGTTGAGTTTACTTTGCTGATAAATTAAAGCGATTTCGTAGAACTTACGCATACATTTAGAGACTTTAGAAAAGAAACCTTTCTTTAGAATATTATTTTGGACTTCTCGAATTGTTAATCAATTATTTTCCATAAAAGTGAATTTGCCATAAAAATAGCAGATATTTCTACAATTTCGATTCCTTTAGCATGTCTAGAGAAAGGTTTAAAAATAGTACCACCAACAAGAACCTTAAAAATAAGGCACATTTTTAAGGCTTTTATTGGTACCTTTTTTGACATTTTTGCACACACGCACACAACCACACAAAACCGCATACACACATATACGCACACAGAAAAGCACGCATTCTCACACATCTAGTACTCGTAGAAACACATACACATGATAATAATAAATAAACGTGAAGCGGAAGTTTAAAAAAATTGACACTTTCTGATGAGGATATTCGGCGTGATGAGCAGAATAACTCCTCAAAAAGCAGTAAATTACTAAAAAAAGTTTTTCTCGCGATGGTTTCTGTTGGCAGAACTAATAGTCCATTAATCTTAGGAACATACCCGAGTTAAGTGAGGGTAAGCCGCTAGTATATTTTTATATTTTTCCATTATTTAACTATAAATTTCATAGAATAAAACTTGTGTGTTACAAATTTGGCAGTGGACTTGTGCACGTTTCTTGATCTTTCAGAAATCGTACGTGACATTGTTAAAGAACACTTGTTAAAGAAATAAGAGTATATTTATATAATACTTAGTTCACTTTTCTCTAAGCTCAATTATTTTAGTTGTAAATTTTTGTATAACAAATTCGAAAACCTTTACTAAGACGACCTTGTCAATTGGACGTCTGTCTGTCCTTTAAAGGGTAAGGTAAGGGTAAGAAGTCGACGGTATAGAATTGTTAAAGCTGCCGATCTGTTAGCCCGAACCCAAACAAATAATAAAAATACTAAATATATTATTGGGGATCTCTATACAAGAAGCTTTTTCTGCTTTTTTTTTAAATTGAGAGCTTTGCAGCATCACGGATCACCGCCATTTTGTTTTTTTGTTCTTAAATTATTAATTAATTGTACACGATGAAATTGGTATGTAGGGTTAGAGAATAATTATAGGCTAGAGAATAACATATTATAGAAAATGGTACATAAACAAAATATATAGCAATAACGTGACCAAAACTATCATGTTCCTTCTTAAGACTATATTTTAAAGCATTTCTTTTCAAACTGGTTCAATTAGTAAAAGAGTCTCATTAAAATCTATACAGCCATTCTCAAAGTTTGGTGGTTCAAACACACTCATAGATAGATAAAAGCTCTAATAAATACTCAATTCTTGTAACTTTATTTTAGAGATAGTTATAATCATCGTTTTCTTACAATTCAGAGAGATGCGCGGGAAAACTAAAACTTTTAATTAGATTTCACTCGACAAAACCATTATTTCGGGGCTATGATCACGAGTATTAATTTAAGATTTAAGAAACTGTTCAAACTAGATGGCAAAATATATATATATATATATATATATATATATATATATATATATATATATATCAATATATTAGACAGACTAAAACCAAATTCTTAGGTTTTACGTATTAGTATACTCTTACAATGCAGTTGTTGTATTTTTTCTCAGAAATGAGATATTTTCCCGCGGTAAAAAGTATCCTATATGTTGACCCGGATAACCAGCTATCATCATACCAAATTTCATCAAAATCCCTCCAGTGGTTTTTCTGTGATGCGGTGACAGACAGACAGAAAGCCAAAAATTCTAAAAACTATAGATTCGGCCTCTGTATCGATAATAATGTTTATTTCAATAAGATTTTCCAAACAATATTTAATGTACAGATTCGGCTTAGTTACAATTTTATTATATGTATAGATTAAAGTTGTACTACAGGTTTCCTTTTTACGGGCTTGCATCTTACTAATATTATGAGAGTGTTTACATATTTCTTACCCCTTCATGTTGAACGGATGGAACTGGCCTTATTTGGATGAAATGTAGTATAAATATAGATTATAATCGGGAGTAGGAGTATTACATAGACTATACACTGACTGACTATATACTAGTAAGTAGTAAAATTTGTCAATGTCTTCTCTTTTGTAACTCTCTCTTTTGTTGTCTGTCATTAACAAGATAGTTGAATTGAAAATGTATCCAAAAAGGTTGCACTAGATACAAGTATATAAGGACACATCCGAGGAACGTGAGGGTAACTCGTTGTAGTAGTCTTTGTATTACCATAAAATCAATACCATGGTTAGAAGTTATACGCTATATAAAAATACACAAACAGACGAACTGATAAGCTAAAGCTTCTATAATGAGGAAGTTGGACGTGAATTCATTCCTTCTTTAATCGCAGTCGAGATGCTTTATAAATGTACGTGTTCTACGTGCCTTCAAAAATTTGACAAAATATGACTCTAAAGTAGTATTACGATTTATTTTATTTTACTTAAATATCTTGAAACGTTACTATGTGAAGACGTAACAAACATACATACATGTAAAATATTTTCGCATTCATGTAAGTATAATATAATTATGATTTGCGATTCGTATAATAAGAATACTTATAAAAAAATTGTTTATTATATTTTTTAGTTAGTTTGCTTATCCTTCTTTCTCAAAGTCATAGAATATCATGACGACATAACTTTTTAGATAGATATAATTTTTTTGGGTTAGGGAGCGATCTTATACGGTAGGGTACATTACGTAATTCTCTTGGTGTACTTATAAATAAAAATAATAATATAAATAAATAAATAACTGTTGGGACATTAACACACAGCACCATCTAGTTCTAAGTAAGGTAAGCTACGAAACTTGTGTTATGGATACTCGATAGTTGATACACTACATATATATACAACTTTAAATACATACATATTATAAATATAAACATCCATGACTGGAGTACAAACATTCGTGCTCATCAAATGAATGCCCCCAGCGGGACTCAAACCCGCGACCGCTGGCACAGCAAGTAGGGTCACTATAAACTGAGCCAAACGTGTCGTCACAACTATAGAAAAAGCTAATAAAAACTAATTTACAAAGTCAAAGTTAGGAAGATGCGGTCAAGTATCATTGAGCACTAATTATATTCTCTACAAACTTCACTATCGTCTAAGCGTCATCTAGAAACTCTACAGAGTTCTAAGTGCCACTTTCTTGATGCCTCACGTTTCTTTTGCTTCTAATTTGAAGTTACTTTTACAAGCTTTTATTTAACTTGCAATGTATGTATGTTTGTCTATCTATATATCTCAATTTTAAATCAGTTATCTTTAACCGATTGATCTGAAAGGTATACACGCTTATTTTGGTTGACAATGCTTGCTTAGCTATGTGACGTCGTTCTAATTCCAATATGGCGGATCATCCAAGATGGCGGACGAGTTATTCTGAAGAACTTGTTATACTATAACGTTTTGATATATGGATATAATAAACTAATGGCTTAAGCTCATTTACTCGGTTGTTCTAGGAGCCTGACAGAAGACATTGTATTACTCCAAGTCTTTCTGTGCTTGAAATTTCATCCAAATCTGTTTAGCCATTTCGGCGTAAAGGAATAACAAACATATTCGCGTTTATCGCATTCACTGAGTCTATTTTATAGGGTTCCGTACGTCCTATATTATACTATATAATAGATTTTTATGGGATCTACATTGAAGATCTCTCTGTTTTTCCACAGAGCATGGACCGAGATGAGTACTTATCTTTAGTATTTAAGCTAAATCATACGTATTAACAAGAACAGATAGTAGACTCGACGTTCAGTAAAAAATTGTAACAATTTAATGCTGTATAAAATATTTTGAATTTGAACAATACAATATTTTATAATATATTCCTAACATGTGTTTAAAACGACTTTTTAACTACTTTATGTATACAGATAAATAAAATTGAAGTATCTGTCTGTCTGTTTGTTCCGGCTTATCTTCGAAAGGGCTGGACTGATTTTGACGGTTCTTTCACTGGCAGATAACCGGTGTTATAAGGAGTAAGTTACGCTTTTGTTATCATCTAACTGCTGGCCAAATTCTCTGTTATATTATATTTATTTATTTGCCAGAAAAAAACATAAAAGTGGAAACAGATACCAAGAGTATATATAATATGTATGTATTTAAAGTTATATATATGTAGTGTATCAACTATCTGGTATCCATAACACAAGCCTCGTAGCTTACCATGGAACTAGATGGTGTTGTGTGTTAATGTCCCAACATTAAAAAAAATAGAGTACAAAGGATGACTTATCTCTTTAAGAGATCTCTATTATACTTATTGTCTATAAATTTTCATGTCAATTGGCTTAGTAGATCAAAATAAGAGTGGTAACAGATTAAATAAAAAACAGAGTCAAACGTAACCACAGACAGAAACTATATATTAGAATCTGTTCCATAGTTTACGTGTCAAAGAAAACCGCCAGCTAATCTCGACTGCGATTCAAATAGCTTATAAACCTTCATTGTAACCCTTTCAAAAGCTGACTTAATATATTATTCACAAGATGTAGACCCCTACTTTACTTGGCTTTAATTTCATTTTCCCATCTTATGTCGTTTTTTGGTTTTGTCTAGTAAGATTCTTATTTCCAGTGTTATTTTTAACTACTTGTGACTAATTTTCGCTTCACTCGAGTTCCTCTCTGTATTTCTAATATTCTACTCTCTTTTTGACAAAAGTCGATAACAGTAGACTAAGTTTTATTTCAGATCATAGTGTATCCGTATACTTAATTTCATTCAAACTTCGAAAATATTTGATTAGGCATGTATAGTAAATGAAAACTACCAATCAGTAATTTTTTACTTTTTAGTGCTTTTGTTTGAAGTCGGTTTTTATTTTTTTGTTAAAAAGTTTTTATCTATTGATAGTCATTGTAAAATATCTTTCAATAGGTACTCTATGCCGACTGTTTTAGATAGCCAATGATATCTTTAGTCTGTCACACGCATACAGTTCGACTGCCTTTGACGTAGATTGTGTACTTATATTTATAGACCGGAAGCTATTGAAAGAATTTTTCCATTATTTTTTTAGAACATATTGCTGTTCAGGGTTCGAGTCTGTCTGTAGTAAAGTAGTATGGATGTTTGTTACTCTTTCACGGAAAAAGTACTGAACGGATTTTAATAATTTATCCCGGAAAAATGTGCGGTTCCCGTGGGATAAATTTGTTTTTATTTTCCTATAAAGAAATAAAATAATATATCGGCTAAGTTTAATCTAATATAATCGACATCAATAAGTTACGCGTTCCAAGCGATGTGTTACACAAAAAATATTTTACTTTCCTGTGATTGCTTAAACATAAAATTGGAGCTAGCAAAATTCCATATTCATATAGTGGAACTAATAAATTGCTATAGTTATACAAATAATAACATATTATTTTTTCAATTAAAAATATATGTACGTCATACTAATTTATTATTTAATCAAATCATTTTTTCATTAATCGATTCATTTTATACCATTCACAAATCAAAATCTTTTACAAAAATATATTTTTTGGACTTAAAAATTAACATCTAACATCAAAAAATTTTATACCTTTTAAATACTTAGAAGTAAAAAGATAATTTCAATTGCTTCCATTCATTTGATTCTTGAAGTATCTTGAAGGGTATACTTGCAGCACTAGACTTGGAGTTTTCCTTTCAAAATACGACCCTTGGTAATACGACCCTCATTTTGTAAGAGCGTAATAAAGAATATTTAACATGTGTAGCTAAATATGGGAGAGGGATGTTTCTTGTAAAATATATAAAAATCAGGTATCAAAAATCAAAATATATGCGGAAGTATAAGTAAAAATTGTCTTTTTTTTAATGTCAAATAATCGCATAAATCTAAGAAATTTTAAATTAAATAAATAAATTTTAATATATAACAAATTTTCATTCACCCAATTTTAAGGCAATAGATAGAAAAGTAGACAGTGACAAACGAACAGTCAGACAAATGCCATGGCATAAAAATTCTGTTATATTGTATGACGATTCCGTTATTGCATCGTTATTTTTGGATACACAGACAAAGTGAGAGAAAATCGCTAGTAATATTATATTACATTAAAATTCAAAGTACAAAAATCTTACTACTAAACTAATGTAATGTATAAGCTTTACTTTTTGTATCGATTTTCAACTTTATTCCCAGTGAATTAAGCTGAATTTACTTTAAGCTAACTTACTGAAAAGCTTATTTTATTAAAAAGCTTCATATTTCGCTTCTCCGTAAACGAAAAATTATATTATAAATATTGCAAATAAGATATTTCAGTATATATACTATGGTTAAGGTAATGCAGAAATCCAGTCATTTTATAAGTAATTCGAATATATTATTACGACCACAAAAGCTAAAATGCTCATCTTAAACTAAATTTTATTATTAAATTGTGCAGTGAATGTAATTTTATGTACGCAGAATTGGGGGCTTTTCTTATGAATTGAGTTTAGCTATGTATGTATGTATGTATTCAGCCCTTTTTAACATTCCACTGCTGGGCACGGGCCTAGATTCAATACGAGGGAATTAGGCCATAGTCCACCACGTTGGCCAAGTGCAGGTTGGTGGACTTCACATGTCTTTTGAAAACTTGCTAGGTTTTTTCAGACATGCAGGTTTCCTCACGATGTTTTCCTTCACCGTAAGGCAAGTGTCAATAATGTTAGAAATTATTCGCACATGAAAATATCAGAGGTGCGAGACCCGGGGATTTGAATCCGCTACACTCGGTTACTCAAGCGAACGCGTTACCACTGATCTACCACTGCCTATGTATTTACTATATATTTCTATATGTACTAAGTTTCATCCAAACTATCCAACAAATACATTGTGAAGTAGTAGCAACACACATACAAATACACAAAGACAAACAGACAATTATTATGTTATTGCAAAAAAATTTTCATCCAGCTGTTTACGAGTGATGCGCGAACAATAAAACAGACAGACAAAAATTTCATAATAAAAAAATAATTTATTCTATACATTTCAAGAACATAGTCTCAATATTTATGGAAAATGTTAGAATTCAAGACAATGATTTCGTCTTTTCTTTTGGAAGAAGGGCGGAAATTTAGATAGGTTAAATAAGACGCAGCAGATATTTTGAAATTGTTATAATATTAGTTTGTATATATAAATGTATGAAAAATTTGCATTCCTATTAATGACACTTGGCTTCAAACTAAAAGTAATTTTCTTTTATATATATATTGATGGACAAAAAATATATTAATTTTCAAATAATGAGTTCGTCCAATTACATAAATATTTATTTATCAAAATATAAGAAACTCAGGATGCTTAGCAATTAACAAGTCCAGATAATTTAATATACAATTTAGTTAAAACAGAAAGCAGTATTGGTAAAAACATTTTATTTCAATAAAAGAAAGCAGAAAATGAGAAAAAATTGCTGTATTTAGTTATAATACTTATTTTTTTTTAAATGTTTAGAAATAAAAATCAACAAATATTGTAAGTTATTATATTGCCATTTTTGAATTTTTGAAATCATTTTTGTAAAATAGTGGGTAAGCACTGTCTGTAACAAGTATGTGTTTGAGACGTCTATAACCTTAGTCTCTCCCCGTGACCATGGATGCTGTAAAGCATTCGAAACGTCGGGAACCAAAAATCAAAATAAATCCGCGAAAAAATCCGAAAAGATAGTTTGATTTATAATTATTACTTCTCCTTTATTCCATTAGGAAAAACAGAGAAAAAGTAATATTTGTGTTTTTTTTTATTATTTTTTTTAAATGGATCTTACAAAGTAAGAAACTACGTATTTACATAATATTTAGGACGATTTTTACATTCAAATTGCTGCAGGAAGTTGATATATTTGTAGTACGAATAACAATAATTAGGTGGCCAATGATGTTTGAAGCATCAAAAATCACTCGCCATATGATAGCAGTCACCACAATACAGCAGTACTTAATACCTTCTTAGATTTAAGAGAATATCTGACATTTTAAATAATACTATCTTTTCGGATTTTTTCGTGGATTTATTTTGATTTTTAGTTTCCAAAGCTTAGAAGGCTTTACGGCAATCATGGTCACGGGAGAGACTAAGATTTTAAATACCTTATAGGTCATTATATAGTTGTTACAGACATCATGATACAATGATTTTCAAAAATACAAAAATGGCACAACTTGTAATATCGAGCTTTAGTAAATAGTTTAGTAATATGTCATTGCTCACTAGTTTAACAGTACAATTAGGTAAAAACTTTTACAGCATAGCATTGCTAATTATTATGCCAGTATTGATGAAATTCTAGAAGACCTGAAGTTATAAAAAAATTGGCCAGTCAAAAATTATCAGTCAAAAGTTAAGCATTCTCTGAACATGGTAATTGTGGAGCGAATTTACTAACCTTAATAAGATAGCATCTTTGTATTATTTGATTGTAAGGAAACATTAACCTAATCACAAAGGCACAGAGTCCATTTTACCAATAAATTGAATTTGGGGTTGTTGTTGAGACAATTATTTCAAGGCAAAATAAGCTTTATTTGGCCAAGTTAAGGTATATTTTCGTTTGACTCTGCCTTTTGATTGCAAACGCCAAAACCGGCAATACTCCAGTCTATTCACAAAACTGGTGGCTTCATGTTGTTGCGACATCTATGTACTTATAAGTGATTTGTTTCTAAGATGATTTTTCTTAAAAGTTTCATTTGAATTAGTGAATTGTGATAGTTTTAATTTGATGTGAATTGTTACATATAACAATGAGTGGACTTAAACGGTGAGTGTTTTTACTAAATACTTAATTTGTATGGAAAATTGTATTAGTTGTACAATTTCCATACAAAATTAACCATAAACTTGAAGAGATGCGCTGTTCAAAACAATGCATTTCATACATTGGGGTTAATTATTTTAGATGGAGTATGTAAGGTTTGCCTTTTTCTTTTTTTTTTTGTTTAAGAGTAAGCTCTTGTAAAATAAACAAAGAAAAATAGTGATGTCCTAACATACTGCGAGGATAAGTGGCACCTGTCTTTTATTTGTCTTCTTCAGAACTTCAAAACGAAATTTGACCGTGAACTTGAAGAGATGCGGTGTTTAAAATATACGTAACTCAAATCACACATCGTGGTCAGATACGTTTTTATTATAAAATAAAAAATATATTATTAAGGATTTTCTTTTTCTAATGAGCAGAAACCAAATGTACTAACAAAATTATATTTTTTAACTAAAACTTGTAAGTGAGCTAATTTTTTGTTTTATGTTCCAATACCGAATACACACTTATCCCCATATTTATTTATATATTTCTTTAATGAACACATAGTTGTTGATACATTATTTCTTATAAAAAATATAAAAATTGCTAGTAAAATATTAAACATAAAAATATAAAAATAAAAACTTAAAAAAAACCGACTTCCAGGCACTAAAATGTAAAAAATAACTAAACGGGGGTTTTCATTTAGAACAGATACCTTATCAAATATTTTCGAAGTCGGTGCCAGCCGACGCATAGGAAATCTAATATAATTTGATACGTAAAATACATATTTACCTATTAGATATTCATATATTAAAATATTCTCCGCTGGCATCGACTTCGAAAATATCTGATTAGGTATCTATTCTAAATGAAAGTTTTTTAAGTTTTTGTTTTTATATTTTTAGTGTAGATGTAATAAGCAGGTAATTTGTAACAAGAAAGTTTTTAATAAAATATTCGATTAAACAATTTGTTTAAAAAATATTTTTATTGTTGATTTTTTTTAAAACCGCTCGACAGATTTCGATAAAACTTATATGGGACTACCTGGAAAGTATACCCTTTCAAACAAAATAAAAATTTCCCAAATCGGTTCAGGCGTCTTCGAGTAATCGGTGAACATACATAAAAAAAAAGATTCCGAAGAATTGAGAACCTCTTCGTTTTTGGAAGTCGTTAAAAATACATTTTATAGCTCCACAACGTGCTTCATATTGTCTTCGCCGAATCGGCAACTTACCATACCGCTAATATCGATGAGTTATTCATTGATATTGAAATTCCTATGATATAAATAACATTCTTTTACATTTAAAAAGAAAAAAAAAACAGTAGGAAAGAATACTCATATAAATAATATAATGTATGGAAACAAAGAAGAAAAAAAATTATAATAGTTAAATAAGACAATAATAATACTAGAATAAAAGCCTATGTGCGACTTCAAGTCATATGTAGTCCATCTGTGTACTTCACTCCCGGACAAAACTATAACACACTAGCTTTCTGATTCCCCATACAAACTTTCATCCCCATTTTCACCCCTTTTATGATGATTTCCGGAATAAAAAGTATCCTATGTCCTTTCCAGGGTCTCAAACTATCTTCTTACCAAATTTCATCTAAATTGGTTCAGTAGATCCAGAGATTACCCCGAACAATCTCACAAACTCACACACTTTACCTCTTTATAATATTAGTGTAGTTATATGGCACATTACACATTTTTTATTTTTGACAAAGAAAATCTCATGGAAAAAAATTACATCACGAATACTTGATGAAAAGAAGTTTAAATTTATCGACCCTAATACGAGTAGATACTCGTATAAGTAGTATTATCATGACTTAAGAAAAGACTTAATAATTTTTAATCGTAGACAGTTTAGTGGAGGAAGTATAATTTTGGGCTGCTATAGGCTTTGAAGGAAAGGCAGAAATAAAATTTGTCCCTGGAAGAGCAAGCTATATTGATCAATTTAATATAGTGGAAACTATATAGAGTAATAATAATAATAAATATGTCAGGACATTAACACACAACACCATCTAGTTCCATGGTAAGCTACGAGGCCTGTATTGTGGATACTAGATAGTCGATAGATTATACATATATAACTTTAAATACATACATATTATAAATATAAACACCCAAGACTGGAGTACAAACATTCGTGTTCACCACACAAATGAATGCCCCCAGCGGGACTCGAACCCGTGACGTCAAAAAAAGAGTACTTTTTATTGAGCAAAAATATCTCATCTCTGAGAAATCTATACTAATCGTTAAAACGTAACTAGTGACGATCCCGATCGGAGCGTGGTTGAGTTGCTAGTTTAAAATAAAAGATTAACATTTAAAAGATTGATGGGCTCGAAAGATCAAATTATTCGGTGGATTCATTCTGAGTTTCGCGATTCATTATACAAAGGGTCTCAATTTAAAACGAAATTACGAGACTTAAATTTCATAACACGAAAAAACTAATCCTTCCGAGGACTTTGTTAAATTAGAATAAAAATAAGTCGGAAATTTTCGTAAATACTATAAAATTATTCAAATCTCCTTACAATGGTACAAATTACAATATTTCAAAATAGATTTTATGTACAAGAGACTTCCCCGGGTGCGTCCCGTTTATGTACTAAATTTCGTCCAAAATTCCGTTGTTCCAGCATCAAAGAGTACCAAACATACAAACATAAAAACTTTCGCATTTACAATTGTAATGCGAAATAACAACGTTGCCATACATGTCTATGTATACATATATTTAATTGTATATATTTAAAGTTATATATGTAGTTATATATGTGTAGTGTATCAACTATGTGGTATCTATAACACAAGCCTCGTAGCTTACCATGGAACTAGATGGTGCTGTGTGAATGTCCCAAAAATATTTATTTATACTAGCATTGCCCGCGGCTCCACCCGCGTTCAGGTGACCAAAAACCAAATTCTTAGGTTTTACATATCAGTATACTCTTACATTGCAGTTTTTGTATTTTTTCTCAGAAATGAGAAAATTAGATATAGTATCCTATATCTTGACCCGGATAACCAGCTATCACCATACCAAATTTTATCAAAATCCCTCCAGTGGTTTTTCAGTGATGCGGTAACAGACAGATAGACAGACAGACAAAAATTCTAAAAACTATAGATTCGACCTCTGTATCGATAATAATGTCTATTTTAATAAGACTTTCAAAAAAATATTTAATGTACAGATTCGGCTTAGTTGCAATTTTATTATATGTGTAGATTTATTATTTATTTATGTCTGTCTGTGTGTGCGTTTTTATTCGCATATTTTTACATTTAATATATACCTACTGAAAATGAAAAAGTTTCTGTTTTATGTTCATTTAATGTCTGGGAACTATAGGCAAATGCTAGAAAAGACTTTTTGGCTACTGTATCTAGTCTCTCACATATAAATCTTATTTCCGGAATACATTGTTACCTGTTATTTTAAAATCAAAACTCAAGCATAATCACTTTAAAATTTCTGTAAAACATCTATACTAATATTATAAAGAGGTAAAGTTTGTGAGGTTATAGGGGGTAATCTCTAGATCTACTGAACCGATTTAGATGATATTTGGTAAGAACATAATTTGAGACCCTGGGAAGGACATAGAATAGTTTTTATCCCGGAAATCATCCCTTATGAGGGTGAGAATGGCGATGAAAGTTTGTACTGGGAAGCAAACTAGGGTTGATCCCGTGCGAAGCGAGGGTGAGTCGCTAGTATATTATAAACTATTGACTCACCCACGCTCCGCTCGGTTTCGTCCCTATAATATATACGTTTTAACGATTTGTATAGATTTTTCAGAGATGAGATATTTAGCTGCAGTAAAAAGTATTCTATATGCTGACCCGGATAAGCTATCATCATACTCTAGGTGTGTGTATTTAAAAAAACGAACTTTCGAAAATTCTTTTATGGAAGAAACTAAAGCGTTAATAGCTAGTAAAAAAAAACTGAAAAAGAAACAAAAGAGATAAAGATACTGAATTATTTTGTCTTTGTCTATTAATATCCGTATCCATATTAATATTATATATGTAAAAGCTTGTGAGTATGGATGGATGTTTATTACTCTTTCACGCCAGAATGGCTGAACGGATTTGGATCAAATTTGGCACAGAGATAGATTATAGTCTGGAATAACTTTGTTTTTCTAGAGACGAACCCGAGCGAAGCGAGCATGAGCCGCTAGTATTTAAAAAAATAAATAAAAAAGATTATATACATAGATTTATTGAGGAACTAACATACTAATTCATCAGGTTCATATTTATCACTCAATATACATTCCCAGAAAGCAATTTATGTCCTTACTAAATTTTCTCAAAATCTGTTCAGCGGGTTTGAGTGTGAAAAGACAACTGTCTGTTACTTTCACATTTATAATATTAGTATTTATATTATTAATATTTATTTATTAATATTATTAATTTATTATCAATATTTAACGTTTTTAGTGTTACAAAGACGAGAAACTAATGAATAATTAATTAGACTGTTCCTATCAAAGATTCTGGTGATTGATGTTTCCCTGGTAATTTATGACCGCAAACCTAAACTTACCTTTTAAGAAATATTCAAATTATAGAAATGGCAACCCAAATTAAATAATATCAAATTGTTATTTTTTTCTCTTTTCTACAAAATTATTGTCTAATTTTATGGCTAAACGTCGCGTCGTGTGTAACTACATAAAAAAAAATAAAAAAAAAATTTCTTGCATATAAACACAATAAATAAATTTACAAAGCTTTACAGATTTCATGAATATAAAATTAATATTATTATTAGGATTTCATATTTGTAACATGTCATAGTATTTATGCTTTTGATTTTATTCTTAATATATTTTGTTCACAATTTCATGGTTTTTTTTCGCGGAACCCTAATTCTTTTTCTAAAATAAAAGTAGCCTAAGTTACTCCTTATAACATCAACTATCTACCAGTGCAAGTTCCGTCAAAATCGGTCCAGTTGTTTTGGTGATTAACCGTAACAAATAAACAGACAGACAAACATTTTAAAAATTGTTTTATTCTTATAAGTACCGTATATAATATGTACTTTTATATATATATATATATATATATATATATGCATTTAGTAAAAAGCTATTATTTTGACATTTCAAACACACATTACAATTTTATTTATCCTGTATAGATGTCAAATATTCATGTTTATCTAATAAAGGATACCGCAGACTTATTTTTTTGTCTCAGCCGTTCATGGCTGAATAAATATATGTTGTAACTTTTGTGAACTATTAGAGCAAGGCTACCTTGATACGACTCGAAATATACCAAGCTTTTGGTATACGGTTTTACAAAATTTATTATCCCCATAGGAAACTAGATGGTATCGATAAAACACTTTTAATTCCCTTTATTTCCCGCTATTAGTTAACCAATTTCAAATAGGGATGATAGATGTAGAGACAGTGGTAGCCCAGTGGTAGCGCGCTCGCTTGGGAAACCGAGTGAAGCGGGTTCGAATCCCGGGTCTCGCACTTCTGATATTTTCATGTGCGAATCATTTCTAACATGATTACCACTTGGCTTACAGTGAAGTAAAACATCGTGAGGAGACCTGAATGTCTGAGAGAACCTAGCAAGTTTTCGAAAGACATGTGTCCGCCAACAAGTCCACCAACCCGCACTTGGCCATCGTGGTGGACTATGGCCTGATCCCTTTCGTACTGAAGGGAGTCCCACTCCCAGCAGTGGGACGTTGGACGAGGGCTGAGCACATGATAGATGTAGAGATACTTGAGTTAGTTTTTAAGTTAATATTTACATATTTGTATGGATATAAAAAATATTTTTTGATAAGAACGTAATCTGATTTTAAACTTAAAATAACTTTAAAAGTAATTATTATTATTTCACCATTAATGATGGGTTTTTTCTTGAATTTAATGGAACCTTGAGGTATACAACCGTTTTATTGTAAATCGGCCAAGTGCGAGTCTAATTCGCACAAAATAATCTCAATTTTTTACAATTTTTATAATTTATGTATAGAAATAGCATTTACCGGTGTACATAAAACGTCTTCATATCAAATTTTAATCATGTATCTCCTCCAAGTCTAATAGTCTCCAAGTAATATGACTGCAAACGAATATGACAAAATTAACAGATTTCTATTTTTGGTCTTTGGGCTATCAAACCTTAAAAAAGTATCATGAAAATCGCGTAGAATATATACAAAAAACTACAGACTAAGAAATAATATAGACAGAGTATCAAAAAACTAAACATTAAGCGAAACAATAATATTTTAAAATAACATAATATTTTAAAATAGTATACAAATATTAAAAGAATGCTCATTACAGTTAAAAATAAGTAAATATATGTAGATAAATAAAAATAGCTAACATATTTCATTAAATGATTTGATTTTGATTTGAAATTTATAATAAAGGAAAAAAATTAATAAACTTATATTATTAATCTATACTAATATTATAAATAGGCAGAGTTTGTCTGTTTGTTTGTTTGTTTGAACGCGCTAATCTCAGAAATTACTAATCCGATTTCAAAAATTCTTTTACATTAGATAACTTGTTTATTGAGGAAGGCTATAGGCATATCATCCCGGAAAAATGTAC
Source organism: Brenthis daphne (assembly GCA_947093115.1). Lineage (NCBI taxonomy): Eukaryota > Metazoa > Arthropoda > Insecta > Lepidoptera > Nymphalidae > Brenthis > Brenthis daphne. The sequence continues at coordinate 4,644,781 of OX352478.1, read as the reverse complement.
GGTTCCCGCGGGATAGATTTGTTTTTGTCTAGGGACGAACCCGAAGCGAAGTCACTAGTTGAATAATATAAGGGAAGAGGACTAATGCCTAAAAAAGCAAAAGAAAATTACTATTATATTTATAATTCATATTTTCTTCTCAAAATTTGTAAATTAACGAAAAATACCTATGTAGTATATAAAATTACCCTTATTCTTTAAAGAAAGTAAATCTAAGTAAGATCTGTATAGCAAAATCGAGAATAGTACCATAAACACCAAAATCACGCTACTATTTTCGACTTTGCCATTTTTTTACATGGACTCCGTTTATATATTTCTTTAGTGCGAGATACAAACAATATACCGTATTCTCAATACAAATAAATCATATAATTACTAACTAATATTATTAAGGAAATTAATATTTATTTAGTATGATTAAGATATTCTTTGAAGTGACTTCTTGAGATGATCCTATTATATATGAATAGTATAACATATATCAGTCTGACCCTGACCTCAGAAGATATATCACGTAACTCCTCAATGTCGAACAGCCCTTATATCTAAAACGGGTTAGCTGTTTTTATTATTTTATTGAATACTAAATTGCACATCAAAGGTTTTGTTTTGGACATGATCTGTCTTTAACCGACTTCAAACAAAGCGAATTTGTATCGGATTTTTTTTTTAGAAAATTTCTACCTGATGAGTCAAATAAGAACTGTTAAGATGATTTAGAAATGAACTCATGATAGTGTTTTAGTAATAATTTGTAAGATTTTAATTTCTATTATTGTACCATTTGGTTTATTGGATCTAGAGATTTAGCATTTTGTTGGGGAAGGCCTTCCTCCAGACTACTATTTAAAGCTGATCATGCAAAATGATATACAAAACTAACAAATGGACATACATACATACATATATCCTAAAAAGAACTATTATTTTTGGTGCAGTTACATAAAATACTGCGTCAAAAGCTCAGTAACATAAACTTTGCTTGAGCTCATTTAAACCATAATTTTTGTAAAGTATAAAAATCAAACAAAAACTTTGAGGTCCAGTGCTTTAATGCGGGTATTGTCGTTGGAGTTAAACTTTTGGAACGTGAAATGAAGTTAAAAAGGCTATATAGGAAAGATAAAGAGGCAGAGTAGCTGTGAACTAGAGGCAGTAAATTCGATTCTCGCAAAATAAAATTATTGTACCTTTGTTTTAAAGTATATGTAGACAGACCTTTCTAACGTCCCACTGCTGGGCACGGGCCTCCATTCAATACGAGGGGGATCAGGCCATAGTCCACCACGCTGGGCAAATTCACATGTTTTCCTAAAACTTGCTCTCAGATGCAGGTTTGTTCACGAAATTTTCCTTCACCGTAACGCAACATGAAAATATCAGAGGTGCGAGACCCGGGATTTGAACCCGCTTCACTCGGTTTTATAAGCGAGTGCGCTACCACTGGGCTATCACTGCCTGCCTTTTTTTAAAGTACATTATCTGTAAATTAATAGTATAGAGTTTGCCCATTGATTAAGATTTGACCAATGCGAATTGTGACTTAATTTACATGGCAATCGGTTCTACGGTATTGAAGTTTAATGAAAATTAGTATTGCACAAACATATATTTCTATTTTATTTATAGATATATAGACAAAGATAAAACAGTTCAGTAGCCCTTTTCTCCTATGTTTTTCAACCGATTTTTTTTGCTTGGAAGCTAATAACGAGCATTTTAGTGTTATCAAAAAACAATGCAAACAGAGTTTTTATATAGATAAATTCTATTCATGTATTACATATAATATATGTAATAAAATTTTACCTGAGTCGAATCTGTGCATTAAATATTTTTTGGAAAATTTTATTGTTTTAGTTATCATTATTGATACAGAGGCCGAATCTTTAGTTTTTAGAATTTTTGTCTATCTGTCTGTCTGTCTGTCTGTCTGTCTGTCTGTCTGTCTGTCTGTCTGTCTGTCTGTCTGTCTGTCTGTCTGTCTGTCTGTCTGTCTGTCTGTCTGTCTGTCTGTCTGTCTGTCTGTCTGTCTGTCTGTCTGTCTGTCTGTCTGTCTGTCTGTCTGTCTGTCTGTCTGTCTGTCTGTCTGTCTGTCTGTCTGTCTGTCTGTCTGTCTGTCTGTCTGTCGTCTGTCTGTCTGTCTGTCTGTCTGTCTGTCTGTCTGTCTGTCTGTCTGTCTGTCTGTCTGTCTGTCTGTCTGTCTGTCTGTCTGTCCTGTCTGTCTGTCTGTCTGTCTGTCTGTCTGTCTGTCTGTCTGTCTGTCTGTCTGTCTGTC